>JARHVA010000405.1:4740000-5250000 GCA_037957365.1 Torreya grandis
TATATACTTTGTTGTAGTTTTCAGTGAAGACTTTGGGTTACACCTCATTCTACTGTAATATAAGTTATAAATCAACAAGAGAAGTAATGATAGGCTTTGTACTCTTGTGGGTTTCTTGTCAATTCAGTTAATATCAAGAAATTTTTCCTTTACTTTGTAAACATCATTTCTAAAAAAAGAGAAATGGATGAAATGATCTCACCCCTAAGTTAATTTTTAGTTTATATTATTTTATGATAGTTTATAAGGAACCTCCCCTTGCTGAGAGGAGAGATTTATCTCATTACACTATGGCTGATATAACCATTTTGCCGTCAGTTAGCTAACAACAAAATATTCACCCAACATAATGAGATCAGAGGGCCAGACTGCAATTCAAGTATATTGAAGTGGGTGTATCGTCCCACCCACACATCCCTCATTGAGCACTTTAAAGCATTTACTTACCCCTTACATATCACTCCCTCATATAAAATAAAGATGAGGCACTAGTTTGATGGGATGAAGACGACATTCAGAAATGAGTGGCACATTCTGAAGGACTTGCCCTCCCTAGCTACGGAACAAGCATAGTTCATTGTAAATTAGTACTTCTCCCTTGTATGTATCTAGATGAATCCTTTAGGATAACTTTTAGCATGGCTCAAGATGCCCTACACCTTCTCTATGTAGCACTTCATAGACACTATTAATAAAATATATGATGTGTAGCCTATTATTCTGTAGGCAGATAAGATAGATGCAAAGATCCATACCCTTTGATCGAGGAGTAAACCCATAGATTGTTCTACATGCTTCACCCCCACAAGAAACCATAGGGTGGAGATGCTAAGGAAAAATTCCCTCTAATGCCATATCTAAGGAAGAAATGACCAAAGGCAAGTGCAAGTTTAAGCAAGCATCAGGGCCCCAGAAAGAAATAAAGGATGATAAAGTCACATCCCTCCAGACCCACATCCTACCGTGCTACAACACCACCTCCTCACCACCCTACCCCTTCACCACCTCAACCTTCTCCATATCCTCCCCATACTTCTCCATCCCTTTCAAACTTCATGCCTCTGCACTCATCTATTCCCAACCCTTCGTCCCCTCAACCTGCTCCTCCCTTTTTCCCTCCACCTTCTCCTCTTCCACCTCCATCATCTCCACCTACACCTTCTCCACCCCCACCACCATCTCCCACTAGTACCACTACCACAAGAGCTACCCCACAGTAGCTTCTAAGACAAACACCCTAGTAAGAGTCCCCTAGGTGCAGATCCATATCCTAGGATCAGATTTTAGAAAACTCTCTCCCCAGTGCATGCAAAGGCCACATCTAATGACACCCTTTGTGATGCTAAAATGGGATATAATGAGGAGGAGGATAGTGAAGGAGATAGTGAGATGGATGTTGGTGGCCATCAAGAGGTTGAGCTTGAACGTGATCCCAATAAGGGAAAGGAATCAACTGTATTATAGTGGTAAGGAGATGAAGGAATGGCAAACACTATGTACAAATGTTACTAGTTTGATGTAGAGGATAAAAGAATCTATCTTTGGTTGCACTTTCATCCAAGGAGGCAACTCTAGAAACTAAGATGCAATTGTCCTTCCTATTGGAAATGTACAATGAGGAGCCTGAGTTCAAAATCCTGCTAGATAACATCTCTTTAGGCCTGGATGTTCAGTGCTACTAAAATTAATGAAGGTGGATCCATAGAAGCTCACCCCACTCATAGCAAGCACAACATTATTAAAACTTGGCATGGAAATAATACACTAGAACATTTTGTCAGATTCTAATGCACATGTGACAAAAAGAACACATGCCAAGGTTATTGACATGCACAATAAAGTGTTTGTAAAAAAGAAAGCGCTCATCAATAAAGTGACCTTAATGAAATAGAAGCTTCAAGAGGTCGTTGAGGCTAAAGTAAGGTTTTTAACCCTTTATATGAAAAATTTGAAGGAAGATCCAGTGTTTGTAGATGATGTATCTCTTGATTGGGATGTCATTAGAAAATTAAAGACCCTGGTGGAACCACTGTTCAAGAAATATAAAAAGTGATCCACACCAAAAGATGAGGGAAGAGAGAGAACCGAATATTTCACTACAACTGTTAACATCTACAAGCATGCTTTGAGAAGATTTGGAGAAGTTATCCCTATTTTAGATACCATTTTTGCACAACTTGTGCACCCCAATAAAGTCTTGGAGTCTTGACTCTAAATGAAAGAGGTTCAAAAGTAGCAGTCAATAGATGTTGTTCTTTTAATAAAAAATCACATCAAGCACATGAAAGCATTTAGGGATGTAGAGATGATGGAAGATGCCATCAATCTCCATCGATAACAACTAAATGCAAGTTTTACAACCCTCTGAGGATAGGTTAATAAGGAGGTATCTACACTAGAGGACATCTAAAAGGATGCTAACGTAGCCCTGGATAAACAGGTAAAGAAGGTCAACGAGACTCCAACTTAACTCGAGGAATTGAAAGCATTGACAAAGGCCATTGAAGGAATAAATGCAAAGGTCCTCGAGGCATTATCCCATTAGGACAATTTGATAAGGGAACTTGAATAGAAGGGGCTTAAATTTTTAAAAGATGTTAGCATGGCTTAGGCTGGGATGCACTAAGAGCTTAATGTAGGGTGATGTTAGCCCCATAATTTTGACTAAGTGATGTCCTATTTTGGCATTTGACTAGAAGAAGGTAGAAGGACCATGGCACAAGAATACCATGGCACATAAATATAGGCATAAAAGCACCGTAGTGCAAAACCTTTTTGGGCATAAAAGGACAATGACACGAAAAGAACCAGCACAAGAGGACCCAATCAGTGGAGAACAAGTCACAGAGAACCTAATAATATTGGACTCAGAATGAAAGCAAAAAAATAAGGGAGTGCATGGGAAGTAGGAATAGTTAGGAGAGCGATTCATATGGGACACTCTGACCTTGTTGATCAGAGGTTTTACATTAATTCATTAGGAACAAAACACTTCACCATCGAGATATATCATAGAATGAGGTTTTAGGGGGTACGAGGACCTAGGTATTCATGAAGAACTTATTATAAGTGCCATGACTCTCAGTCTATTGAGAGCCCATGCACCATTCACTTGGGTCATTGAAGTTTTGTAATAATTAATTAGGGCAAAATAAGTATAAATACCCTTGTTTTAATATATTACGAAGGGAGATGGATGAACTTTTGGACTAATCTTTAGAGAATATATAATGAAGCATTACCTTTTGGTTATATGATATTTTACCAATTGTGTCATGAGAAACGATGAAATAACTAAGTGTTAGACTTAGATAAGAGTTATTTCTCACTCTCTTTTTCTTTTCTAAGTAACTAAGGCTAGGAGAATATGGTAATAGTATACGTAGTAGTAGTAATCATACCTAGAACCCAAGTGATTAAATGAGTATGCTTTTATTTAGCCTCTATTTGAACTTACAATAATAAGTGAGATATGAATAAGTTATACCAACTATGCATCCAAACCTTTGAGAACCAATCTTTCGTTGCGTGTTTTAGGTGAGCGAGCAAGACCTAAATCTTGTGTGATAGGGCTAGTGCACTAGCTTGTTTGGGCTAAACTTTAGCACCAGAGTTGGAATTAACTAAAATAACCCAACAATAGTATCAAGGAAGATAAACAAATTTGTCAAGATCACTTACTTTAAGATCAATAGTGAATTTATAGAAGTAATCTTTAAGAGATATGGCTTGGTTGAGACCTTCAATATAGAGAATATTATCATAGAAAAGATGATCTTGAAGGTGGTCGATAGCAAGCACAAGGGTTACAATAAGTTGATCAACGATGATTTGTCTTTTGATAGCTTTTTAAGTAATAATTTGGAGATCAATTTCCATGAGAAGGACCATCCACTTGCCAATTTTGTCTTTAGGAAGAAAGGCTTCGGAGAAGAAGTGATGAAGGGGATCAGAATGGATGATAACATTAGTGGGCTGATAAAGCATATAATGCCAAAGTTTTTCAGCTAAAAAATATATGGTGAGGCAATCACTATTGACTTTTGTGCAACATTTTTCATAATCAACGAGGCCTTGGCTAATATAGTAGATGGCATATTCTCTTCTAGTATCATATTGTTGGGCAAGCATTGCCCTAATGGATATGGGTGTGGAAGAAGTGTATAAGATCAAAGGTCAATCATTTGAAGGGGGATGAAGAGTAGGTGGGTGAAGCAATGATTCTTTCATATTATCAAATGTATTTTGATAGGGATCTTTCCATTCTAAAGCATTACCTTTCTTAAGAAGAGAATTGATAAAGTGGATAAGGTAAGCCATTTTAGGGATGAATAATCTAATTGCCCTAAGTTTATCGAGATAAGTGCAAATATCTGAAATGGATTGAGGGATGGGCATGTTGATGATAGCATTAATCTTGGCAAGGTCAACATTGATGTCACAGAGAGAAACTAAGAATCCTAATAGTTTTCCAGATGTGACACTGAAGACACATTTGTAAGGATTTAGTCTGACTTTGTATTTATGAAGGTTGTTGAAGATGATGGCAAGATTAGTAAGATGAGTCTTGTGATATTTAGACTTAGAAATGAGGTCATCCACATAGTTTTATACAATTTTATGAATAAGATCATGAAAGATATGGGTTATTGCTCATTGATAAGGAGATTTGACATTTTTGAGTCCAAAGGGCATTTTAACATAGCAATAAGTGCCCCATTCTATGGTGAAAGTTGTCTTATGTTGGTTTTCGAGAGAAATGTGAATTTGGTTTTAACTTGAGAAACCATCCATAAGAGACAATGTTTCATAACTAGTTGTGGAATTGACAATGGCATCTATTGAAGGTAGAGGGAAATTGTCCTTGGGACAATCAAGATTAAGATTATGGAAATGAATGTAGATGCAAATGACCATGGTGACTTTTTTCCAAATAAGGAATATGTTAAAAACCCATTTAGAATAGTCCATTGGTTTGATAAACTTATCATCAAGAAGTTTGATAATTTCTTTGTGACATAAGTGGAAACCTAGGTGGAAATTTGTGTTATTTTTGGTGCATAGGTTTGGTATTAGGATAAGTGATGATATTGTGTAACACAATGTTAGGGTCAATATCAGGGATGTCCTCATATGACCAAGTGAATATCTCATGATATTTATACAAAAATAAGTGAAAGTTATCATGTTTAGTGGGAGTGGGTTCATGAGAAACTCTAATAGGTCAAGGGTATTATGGAGAACCATATTCAATGTGAGTAGTTTCTTCAATAAACATAGCATTGCCATCTTGTAAGTGATATGGTACATTTGATAAATGAGAAATTGGATTAGCTTTAAGATCGATGCTAGCAATAAAGTTGTTGAAACAAGGGGGTTTGTTTTTGAAATTCTTGAGTTTGTGATGTTGCTGAGGAAGGTGGGGTTCTTAGGCATGAAGTAATTCAAGGATAACTTCATTGCAAGGAAAAGTGGGAAGAGGGCCATAATACTCAACATCTACTTTGAGATCAAGAATTTCATTACCATGGCTATCATATTTAAAATGTATCTGATGCAATCTCGAGGGTAGGAGAAGAAGATTGATCAAATGAGATATCATTAGTTTTTTTTATGGGGGAAAAATTAAGTGTGATGATGGGATCTATAGGTGGTAGAGAAGATGCAATAATTTTTAGAGGTTCAGAAGGTAGGATTTGTTCTACCACCCAAGGAGTATCAAGAAGTGGAGAATTAACATGAGGTACATGACCTTCAAGAATTAATTCAAAATTCATGGAAATGGTATGAACATCCCAGTTGAAAGCATGTTATAATGTTGAACATCCAAGTCTCGAGATTGAGCTTGAGCCATGATGTAATTATCATCATATGTTGGAGAAATGGTATATGCTTGATATTTAGAGGCAGTTTCAGAAGGTGAAAATATGAAATTATTGAACTTATGTGGAGACATGATTAGAAGATCTTAGAATAATTTTTTCACTCCATAATCATTGCATGTGAAGGCATATTTTGGGTAAGAAAGTTCTTGAGCATTGCATGGAGGGGGAAAATCGGTGATCTCATCAATCATAGGAATAGTGAGATCATGAGGCAATAAAAAAGGAGGAAGCCACTTTGAGATGTAAGGAGGTAGCTTAGTAGTGTTGCAAGTATGTTGTAAGTCATTAGGTTCATCATCATCTAAATCAGCAAGAGTGACCTGTAGGTTTAGAATGATGTTGATGAATTCAAGCAAGGGAGCACTATTGACGGTAGGAATTGTAGGAATGCAATATTGAGAATTTGAATTGGGAAGTTGAATACTCCAAGGGTTGGGATCGGCCTCATGATTTATACCATTTATTGTTATGTAGGAATTTGATGCATTGGCTAGTAGAAGAGGTGATGGCCCTTATTTTATGAGTCCAAGAGCGATGAAGGAGTATGTTATAAGATGGAGGTAAATCAAGGACCATAAGTTTAGTTCAAATGATCTTGGGTCTGATTGTTAGGGGAAGCCAAATATAACCAAGTGGATTTTGATTAGTTTTATCAAATCCATGATAGGCAAGGAGGGTTTGCTTGAGATGATCCTTATTATAGCCAAGTTGTTGGATGAGCCACAAAGATATCACATTAATATTGAACCTTTCGTCAACTAAAACTTTATGAATAAGGGTAGTATTAATGGTTATTTTAATGAATAGAGGTGGATCATCAGTGCAAAAAAGTATTTCACCATTAATCAGGTCCTCTTCAAGAAATTCAATACATGATTTGGAAGGACACATGGATTCAAATATATGCACGTTGGTAAGTTAAGGCTCCATAGAGAATGTTTCTTCATCTATAAAAGATGGATCTTCAATTTCTTATAATTGTTGCATAAGGAACTTGCAATATGAGTTAACTCCATAAGTGGAATCTTCCAAGGAATGGATTTAAGTTCTTTGAGAATGTTCCAGTGGAATTTAGAAGAAGAACCAATGTGAGTTCTAAAAGGTAAGGTAGATTTTAAAGGAATTGAAGTTGTTGGGGGTTTATAATAAGGAGGTGGTTCCTCATGGGCTTCCAAAGATAAATGAGTGGTTGTATTATTTTTAATAAGTTGTTCATCCAAAGATGTTTTTTTAGGTTTTGTGATAAGATCTTTGTGAGCAGGTTTGTGATGATAATTGACCTTAGCTACGTTAACATATTGAGAATTGTTATAATATTGGTCATAGTTGACATCGATAGCACAAACATCCTTGGTATTTGTTGATGATTAAATGTGAAAAAATACTTTTAGTTATTAGAAGAATCTTTGGGAGCTTGTCGTTTTTAAGAAGTAATGTTGTACTCTTGATGATGGAGTTGAATCATGGCTTCGTGATTGAAAGAATCACCAAGCATGTAGGAGACAAAAAATTTAGTAATCCCTCAACAATTTTCATGGGAATACCCAATATTGACATGAAACCAACAAACTTGATCAGGGTCGTACCATTTATGAGGATTATTAGGATAAGTAAAAGGTTTAGAGGGCGGTAATAATTATTTCATTTGATGCACAATTAGTTGTATGCTAGAAGATGGGGTGTTGTCGACTTTGGCAACCCCTGATTTGGTTTGATAAGTATTGTCAATGATGGCATTGGTATAAGTTTGAAAAGATATTTTAAGGAATGTAGTATTAGGTTTGAACTACTTCATGAGGAAGTCTCGATGTTTGGCTTGGTCAAGAGCTTTCTTAAGCATTTGAGGAGCGAAAGTGTGAACCTTATGTTGAAGTGAAGGAGTTAAAGTAGTTATAAAGATTTTAAATAAATTATCATTAGTCATCTTATGGTCAGCCTTATGGGCCAGAGATTTCTATCATTTGATAAAATCATGAGCTAATTCGGTGGGAGATTGCTTAGCATTGATGAAATGGCTAAGGCATTTTTTGGTAAGGTCATTATGTTGAAACTCTTTAACTAGAAGATTGACTAAATCCTCAAGTTTCCAAATGGAATATTGGGGAAGGTGGTTGTACCATTCCAATACATCATCAGTGAAGGTTTTAGCTAGAAGTTTAGTTGTGGTGAAAGTATTAGTTTGGATCCACTTTTTATAAAGATTGCCAATTGTTTTGAGAAAATATGCAGGGTCTTCAGTCCCAACATACTTGATAGTCAGAGATATATTACCAATATCAATGGACATGATGAAAGGAGATAAAGGCTCATTTTGGATGTTTTGAAGCATCTTGTTATTCATAATAGGTTGAGTAATAACATTTCCTAAGGCATCTCTAAGAGGTGGAGGAATACAATTTAGATTGACTTGACGATTGAGAACTGGAGGTTGATTAGCCATATTGATCAAATTATGTTGTAATTGGATCATTTGAGAGGTGTTATAAGTTTTCATTATGTTTATTCATTGTATGGCTTGTGTAATAAGTTGAGTCATATCAATTGGTGGGTTGGTGTTTGTAGGAGAACTCTCCAAATTAGTATTAGGGGGAGGGTTATTGGAAGGTGGATTACCAGTGGGATTATTGGATAGACTTGTGTCGATTGCTCCCACATTATGTTGAAAAGATTGAAGATGATAATTGTCTTGATAGGTACAAAGAGGATCAGATCACCTACTTCATCTTGAGGTGTGATTTGAACCATGTTACAATTCATAGACAAAGGAGGGGAAGAGGTGCTCCAAAAGTGAGGGTTCTATTAGGAGGCAAAGAGAGGGAGAAAATAATACCCCATATAGTGTGTAAATGGATTTAAGTTGTCCAAAAATATTCTAGTAGGGACTTCATGATGTTTTAAGAAAATGAACATAACGTTAAGGAAAGAGAAGCAAATAACTAAATCATCCAGATAGGAGAACTAAGTCATCCAAACAACATAGCAAAGGCAAAAATGAGAGTATAGAGTCGACCAAGTCAACTTAGTACTGTTACACAGAGGTTGAAAAGAGTACAGATTCAACCAAGTTGACTTATTATTGTTGGACAAAAGGTAGAAGACTACAAAGTCAACCAAATCAAATAAGTACTGTAAACAAGGAGAAAGATAGCCTGATAAGGATACAAACTCAACCAGGTCGACTTAGTACTGTAACCTAATAGAAAAATAGTGTGCTAAGAATAGGGAAAGATTTTGAAAATGTAATTTGAAGCAATAAATAGAAGCAAACACATAAATAAATGGATCAATGAGAATGATCTAATTGGCACACAACAGTGTAAGTTTTTGTAATACAACATAAAATGAGTAGAGAGCAAGCAATCAATGAAAAAGTAAATGATAACTGTTGACCAATTTTTTCCCCCTAGCAAAATTATGGTCAACTTCTTTCCCCCTACGCTTCAAAACCAGTCATTTTCGCATTTGCAATTTCATTTTTCAGTTCAAAGTGGGCTTGGTTCAGGTCTCCAGTTCAACGGGTCCGGTTCAATGAATAGTTCATCGGCTTTCTTTGGTTCGTCAGTGTGCTTGGTTGAACCTTTGAACTGTTAAACCATTAGGTTCAACGACTCGATTCAATGGTATGCCCCAATCCAAAGGGTAGTCAAAAGTCAAAGTACCCTTTGGAGGGCGGACACTTCGGCATTTCAATGATTTGGGCGTGCTTCCCATCAAAGCAAATGTCGGGCGAGAGAATTCCCGCAGACCTTTTTGTCCACGAAAACAAAGTGAAGCCACAGTCAAGGTGCCGAAGGGAAAATAGCGAAGGAAGATGCCCGTGGAGAAATAAAGAAGTGCCCAGATGCCATGTAGTGTTGGACCCGGGTGAGTCAGCGATGGACCCGATGACGTCTTGGAGGCCGTCAATATTAGCAGAATGATATATCCGTTGGTTTTCAAAGCTTGACATCCTGAGGCCATCAAAATTAATGAAGTGAAATAGCCATTCCCTTTCAAACTGGTAGAGAGCTAACCATGGAAAAGAAGGAGCTCAAAACGCAACGACCTGCTAGAATGTTCACCCAAGGGGCCAAATGAACCAGATGAGACAAAATTAAGAAGGGACAAGAATGACATGGCACAGAAGTGACAAGGCAGTCCAAGTGGCTGATAAAGCAATTTATTTCCTGATAGACCCCAAATGGCGTAAACAACAAACAACATGGCCCGTGCTTTGAAAAAGGGACAAATTTCAGTCTGTTGGTAGAAAAGAGGCACGATCCACGCTTCCACATTAAAGCTTGAACGCCAAAGTCAAATTTGGTGATTATACAGCATGGTTCTAGTAGGCTTTCTTCTAGAATGATGACAACACAATAGTGTTTTCCTCTTTCCAATGGAATGCGACAGGCCAACTTGTCAAAAAAAAAGTGCCAAGTTTCTTTCTCCTTTCTTCTATATATTGTAACTTCTCATTTTTTAGAAGAATCGGTTCTTCCACTTTTGCAAAGGTGCAGCCCTAGAAAAATTTCACTTGAATCAAATAAAATGCAGTCTTTTACCTCCATTTGGATAGATGTTTCAAAGTATGCCTTGAGTGTTTGTCTGTGTCCAGTCATTATTTCTTGATGCTCTCATAGGTTCAACACCAGCAGACCTGTCATCTACAAGGTGCCATTGTTGCAGCTGATAGGAGAAGAGAAGTATTTGGGAGTGAAGGAGCAGAATAAATTACTTCATAAGTGTGTGTTTCACAGCACCTTGGGTGATCTCTATTCTAGATTTTCCATTGAAGCCTCCCTGCTAGTTTCTTGTAGCCTAGTCCTTATGCCAAGTGCGTAGTGTATGTATGCATTTGTCTGATTTTGAGAGTGGATGTGTGAAGGTCAACCTTTATTTTGGTGCATCACCTATTTTAGAGTAGGTAGTTTGTTTTCTATGCATTTCTTCTCCCTTTTCATCCCCCCCTTTATTATATCTATATATACCTATATTTTGCACTGCCTGAAACAAACATGATGCATCAAAGGGAGCTATCCCTTATCTAGAGACTCTCCTCTCTTGCTTCACTGTCCCACAGGTGAGAGAGGAGTTTCCATGTTGCGAGGAGAAAGCAAGAACTTGTTTTCCTGCCACTAGGTGTAATTTTCCTACGTCAACAGTTTTGGCACGCTCGGTGGGACCAATTGGGACAGGTTTTGTCCAAAGAGTTAAAGAATTTTTGGTGTGTTCTTCAACCGACCAGCCTTTGGAGGCTTTTACATCAACACCAATGGCAACTATGAGTTGAATATACTAGTTAAGCAGCCTGGTGCCATCAAAAATCTACTTTATTTATGTATAATCCCTTTGCCCAAAATCATGGGCCTTATATTCCTTCATATTACCATGATCAGACTCAGCCTCTTTATGACGTCCCCTCAAGCAGCTCTCCTAGTTGCCCTGCAATGATAAGGAAGTGGCATTGGAATTTGAGAGGTAGATAATGGAGATTAACAGATAGGAGGAGTAGTATAGATATCAACAGGAGTTGATGTATAAAGAGGAGTGTTTGTTTAGGCAAGCACAGGCTTCACAATCCATGAAGGAGGAGGAAACAAAATGGAGAAATCCATTTATCCAAGGCAGTTAGCCTCACGCACCCCTTCCTAATCTAAAGAAAGCACCTTATTTTGTGCCAAATCCTTTCTATCAAATAGCGCTTGCTCACTCTAGTTCACCAAATGCATCTGCTCTCAATCCCGTGCGCCTGGCTTTCCAACATCAAAGGGTGTCAGAGCAAACCCCCATGGAGATCAATCTTCCCAATCCTTTATATTGTGAATATTCCATTGGGGGGAATACCACTAGCCAGCACGTCCCTCTTCTAGAGACTCTTCCAGTGCATCAACAGTCTCTTCCTTGCATTCCTCAACATCCAAAAATCTTTCAGCATGATGTGCAGATTCCAAGTTGGAGGAAGGAATGCTAGGTACTAACTCAGAGCTTTGAAAAGGACAATGTTGGTGATCTCCAAGAAAGGCTCCTTCAAGAAAATATAGCTAGGAGAATTGCAGAGTTGGAGTCCCAAATGAGATTCCTCAGCCAATGTGTGGTGGATCCATCTAAACCCAGCCCGTCCACACACCTCCAAGAGAGCTATCAGGCCACACCTGATATTGATGAAGTGCTGACCAAGCAAAAGGAGAATCATTCGATTCTAGCTCAAGGACTGCCTCTTCTTCCACATGTTTTCTCCACTTCACCCCTTCTCGAGGAGGAACCTATTCTATAGGAGGTGAGTGAGGAGCAGAAGATCCAATTTGCAGTCCTTCAAGAGGCTGTCATGAGTGACAACAAAGAAGAAATCAGCATTGATGCTTCTTGTGAAGACACCATCAACAGTGGAGAAGATGTAGGTCTTGCACATATGCAGATGTTCCAGCAATACAAGGAGGAACAAATGCATGGTGAGCTCTCTTCACCTCTATTTGATGAACTTCCTCATTGTTTTGATGATGAGGATGACTACGCTAAGGAGCTTGAGTTGGAGGAGGATCAGGAGAATATCTTTGAACATCTAGAGATCTTGATCTTTGAGGAGGAAAAGGAGAGGTCTATCTTCCTTGAGGAAGGCCTTGAAAGAGCAGAGGATGAGTTTGATAGAGCCTACAATGAAGCAGAAGGAAATGGGTTAGACCATGACACACTGCAGAGTAGCTATACATATCAAAGGGCTAACAGTGATAAGCCAGTAGCCATAGATTTCTTGGTGAAGAGCACCAATTTGAAGGACCAGCATTCAACATGCTTCCATGGACAAGTAGAGTATATATATGTCAGAAGCATGTTTGAATCTGATCCACTCAGATTCTAGCCAACTCAAGTGATAGGCAAGAAGAGCAGGTCACCAACTCTCTTTTCCATTCAGCTATTTGCCTGGCACCATAAGTCTTCTCGCCAGGAAGGGGACTTGAGAAGTTTTCCTTTCGATCCAAGAGGGAGGCAAACGTTCCTGGTTAGCTATATATAATAGTTTGCTTTCAGTTATTTTTTCCTATTTTCCCTAAGTGCAGTTTGCATAGGTAGTGTTTTTAGCCTTGTGTGTTTCCCTTTGCTTGGGGGTAAAAGCTTCATGTTTGATTCTCAAATCTTTCAGGCTGTTGTTAATTCTTTCATAACTGCATCTGACTCTGTGCCCAATGGATTTTAAGGCAACTAGTTCTAAGCATAGCAGACATGCTTCCCCTGTGAGTCGCCATCTGTTGACCAATTTTTGCCTCGTGGCAAAATTGTGGTCAACTTCTTTCCCCCTGCGCTTTAAAACCAATCATTTTCGGGTTTGCAATTTCATGTTTCAGTTCAAAGCGGGCTTGGTTCAGGTCGCCAATTCAACGGGTCCAGTTCAATGAATAGTTCATTAGCTTTCTTTGGTTCATCAGCGCGCTTGGTTGAACCTTTGAACCATTGAACCATTTGGTTCAACGGCCCGGTTCAAAGGTATGCCCTAAGCCAAAGGGTAGTCAAAAGTCAAAGTACCCTTTGGAGGGTGGACACTTCGACATTTTAATGATTCGGGCGTGCTTCCAATCAAAGCAAAGGCTAGGTGAGAGAATTCCCGCAGACCTTTTTGTTTGCAAAAACAAAGTGAAGCCACAGTCAAGGTGCCAAAGGGAAAATAGTGAAGGAAGATGCCCACAGAGAAATAAAGAAGTGCCCAGATGCCACATAGCATTGGACTCGGGTGAGTCAGTGATGGACCCGATGACGTCTCGAAGGTCGTCAATATTAGTAGAATGGTATATCTATTGGTTTTCAAAGCTTGACGGCCTGAGGCTGTCAAAATTAACGAAGTGAAATAGCCGTTCCCTTTCAAACTGGTAGAGAGCTAACCATGGAAAAGAAGGAGCTCAAAATGCAGCGACCTGCTAGAATGTTCACCCAAGGGGCCAAATGAACCAGATGAGACAAAATTAAGAAGGGACAAGAATGACATGGCACAAAAGTGACGAGGTAGTCCAAGTGGCTGACAAAGTGATTTATTGACTGATAGACCCCAAATGGTGCAAACAACAAGCAACATGGCTCGTGCTTTGAAAAAGGGACAAATTTTAGTCTGTTGGCAGAAAAGAGGCGCGATCCACGCTTCCACATTAAAGCTCGAATGCCAAAGTCAAATTTGGTGATTATAAAGCATGGTTCCAGTAGGCTTCTTCTAGAATGATGACAACACAATAGTGTTTTCCTCTTTCCAATGGAACGCGATAGGCCAACTTGTCCAAAAAAAAAGTGCCAAGTTTCTTTCTCCTTTCTTCTATATATTGTAACTTCTCATTTTTGAGAAGAATCAGTTCTTCCACTTTTGCAAAGGCACAGCCCTGGAAAAATTTCACCTGAATCAAATAAAATGCAGTCTGTTACCTCCATTTGGATAGATGTTTTAGAGTATGCCTTGAGTGTTTGTCTGTGTCCAGTCATTGTTTCTTGATGCTCTCACAGGTTTAACACCAGTAGACCTGTCATCTACAAGGCACCATTGTTGCAACTGATAGGAGAAGAGCAGTATTTGGGAGTGAAGGAGTAGAAGAAATTACTTCATAAGTGTGTGTTTCACAGCACCTTGGGTGATCTCTGTTCTAAATTTTCCATTGAAGCCTCCCTGCTAGTTTCTTGCAGCCTGGTCCTTCTGCCAAGTGCGTAGTGTATGTATGCATTTGTCTGATTCTGAGAGTGGATGTGTGAAGGTCAACCTTTATTTTAGTGCATCACCTCTTTTAGAGTAGGTAGTTTGTTTTCTATGCATATCTTCTCCCTTTTCATCCCCCCCTTTATTAAATCTATATATACTTGTATTTTACATTGCCTGAAACAAACACGATGCATCAAAGGGAGCTAGCCCTTATCTATAGACTCTCCTCTCCTGCTTCGTTGTCCCACAAGCGAGAGAGGAGTTTCCATGTTGTGAGGAGAAGGCAGGAACTTGTTTTCCTGCCACTAGGTGCAATTTTCCTGCGTCAACAATAACTAAAAGGTCATCTTGAGTATTGTTAGATTATTATAAAGTGTTATTTTGAGTGTGATGGGGAAATTGGCTAAAAAATAGGGAATTAGAAAGTAATCTACTGATGGTTTCAGGATGTTTAGGCTGAAAGGGATCTGTGTTGTTAATGATATTGGCTTGGTATTGGGGCCTATCTCCTCACTTAACAATCCCATAGTGAGAAGGGTGTTGGGTACTTTGCCAATAAATACCATTAACCACGTGTTTATACTTGGCTAGAAAACCAAGTTGGCTTCCCCCTTGGTGATGAAATCCAAGTAGGTAGGCCTTAAGAAGATAAATGTTAAATGCATTTTGAAATTTGTGTGATTTGGTAATGTGTGCAAAAAAAGCAAAATACTTAAACTAAATAGTATTTTTAAAAACCACCTAATTATACTATGGGAGCTACTCTAAACATGCAAATAGATATAAATAAAAGTGTGAATTAATTACTAGCATATAGTTATTAATTCTAAAATTAAGAATGGTACTGAGTTAGTTCATATAATAATGTATGCAAACATTACAGGATAGAGTCAACTGGGTCACTACTATTTTGTAGAATCAAGAGTTCTTAAGAACTAAGTCGACCAGTTTGACTTAGTCTTTTAGACAAAAGATAGGCTACAGAACTAAGTCAGATAGGTTGACTTAGTTTTGAATAAGATTGTAGTTTTGAAGACTAAAAAATTGCATAAAATAGAACTGCAATGAAGTACTGAATTGAAAGAGAGAGAGAGAGAGAGAGAGAGAGAGAGAGAGAGAGAGAGAGAGAGAGAGAGAGAGAGAGAGAGAGAGAGAGAGAGAGAGAGAGAGAGAGAGAGAAAGGAACTTTGGTGGGTTGAAAGATGTTTAGGATTGTAAATTTTCTATTGAAGTACCTTGAATGTTTCTTACAAGTTATACCAACTAAGTCCATTGGGTTGACCTATTTCTATGAAACCCTATTTGTTAAATCCTGTTAAGATGACTAAGTCAACCTGGTCGACTTAGTTTGCTATCTGGAATTGAGTAAGAGTACTGTGTCAACCTAATCAATCCAGTAACTTATATTTGATAAAGATCTGCATGACTTAGTTTCTTGTTCTAGATGTTGACTGGGAGATTAAGTCAACTTATTCGACATAGTTTGTTATCTGGGACTGAATAAGAGTACTGCATTGACCTGCTCAATCTAGTAACCTATATCTGATGAAGACTTACACATAATTAATAGTCATTTTGATGTGATTATGTGTTAAACCTACACACAGAAGTTAAAACTATACCAGCATGGTCGACCTAGTATCATAAATATAGAAAAATAATAAAATTATAGAAATGAAAATCATGAAATAAAACCTACAAGGGTTAAAATTCATGTCAAGTTCCCCAGAATATATATAATGGGAAATCCAATAGATTCTATAAATGAATCCTAGCTTAGAGAAGATAGATCTTAATTACACTTTTGATTAGGGATACATTAGATAATCAAAGTTGTGATGAATATGGATATTTTAAACCTAATCAGAGGATCTCTTACCATAATAAAAATACTAGGGAGGGTTCCAAATCCTCTAATCAAACAAAACTACGTAACAACCCTAACTAGGTCATATGTTTTCATATTCACTAAACTAATAACAAGTAAATTAAAATCTAATATAGTGCTCACCAAAGCTTGTGGCACAACATGGGGGTTAGTAAACAATAAAATTAAACATGCATAAGAAAATCTTAATTAATTTATGTATAGGTAAAACCTTAATGCATGGAAATAGCAATATTATACCAAATCCATTATTTATGTTACTATTATCTACTAAAGAAAGGAACAAAGTTAGAGATACTTATCTGGAAGATGAACCTGTCGAGACTTAATCTCTCCCTTAGCCAAAGGTGCTTCATAATAGGTTGTTGTGGTTTGTAAGGATCACTAAGAAAAGCTAAAGCATCCAAGACTCATCCACAATACTAGATTCCTCTCCAAGTAGAACTTCTAAGCTAAGACTCCTCAAAGAGAATGGTGTAAGAACAGATTGTAAAGAAGCGTAAATGAATAATAACTCTTACCGTCTTTTTGAGAATGGAAAAATGGATGTGTTTATATAGGCGGATCTAACCCTAAACCCTTCCAAAAGTTGTGCTCGATAAGGTCGACCTAGTATTGTAATTGATAAAAAACAAATTAGGTCATGGACTAGGTCAGACAGGGGCTGACCTAGACCCTAATAAGTTTTATTAATAAAAATACAAGGTTGATGTGGCTGACATAGTCATGTAAACTACCAAAAATGGGTTTAGGTAAGGGAAATGGCTAATGAAGATGGTAAATGACTAGAGGAGTGTGCAACATAGGAGGCCAAGCTTAGGAAACTATTTTTAGGATTTGGTTGGATTGATAAAAAGTGAAAAAAGGGACAACAATCTTATGAAGCACCAATGGTCTGCCCATCCCTTTAGGTGTGCACTCAGAGAGATTGAGACTCAATGGGTTCATGTAAGATAGAGAACATTAGTCATTGATAAAGTTTGAAAATATTATGTGTATACAAACTCCACCCAAATCTATATTATGAACCTTCTTAAGTCCTCATCTATCCATCGTGACATCCTAAAAAAAATCCTTCATGAGTTTAAGGTACCTAAAAATATTGATGTTATTCAATTTCAAACCTTGGTTGGCCATTTCTCCTAATCACAACATATCACTTTTTATCCTCAAGACATACCACCGATAGGCCCTAATCATTATTACTTTATATACATAAAATTATCTATTGCCAATCATAAAATCCCTCTAGTGCTTGTAGATGGAGGGTCAGTGGCTAATTTGTGTAATATAAATTTGATTAAAAATTAGGATACTCATAATCATCCCTTGGGCCAAACCTAGTTATAATTAAATCATATGATGATAATGAAGGACAATCAACTAGGATGATATAGTTCTCTATCTCGATAGGTCCCATGATGCACCAGACATAAATTCATGTAGTAAATTTTTACCTACCATATAATATTCTCCTCAGTCACCCCTAAATTCATGAAATACGAGCCATTCCATCCACTCTCCATTGATCTCTTAAATTCCCTCACTTTGGAATAGGAGTCACTATCCCAGAAGATTCTCAATATTATCTAAAAATGGAAGGACTTGATCATAATCTATAATGTTCAAGTATAAAGAGTGTTCCATATAATCCAAAGTCTCAAAAGTATCTTCACACTGATGATTTTCCATCTACCTCCTGTCCATCTGAGCTAACTCGTATCAAAATCATTTGAAAAGGTTATGGGGAATATGAATACCAAACATTTCATGTTGACAATCTCCCCTTGTCACCTCGAAGCTATAGATCCCCTACCAAGAGGGAGGCACAATTGACCACCTATAAGTATGGGTCTACATCATTTGCAAAAGTTGAATTATTTTTAGAATAATAAATTAAAAAAATTAGATGATTCTTGGTTAACCCCATAAGGTTTTGTGTTTTGCTTCTAGAATCCTAGATATCCCACAACAAATCAAATTCTTAAAAGTATGGATTATAAAGGCAAACATTTGAGCCTATATGAGCAAGGAATTTTAGAACCCATTCTAGAACTATGGCATAGGGGAAATCTAGGTTTAGGATACAAACCACATAGTGAGGATCCCTATGATGTTATCTAAGATATTTCTTCAATTTTTGAAGAGTTTGTTAGTGACAAAAATTGTTGTGCCAATGAATCAACCCTTTTACCTATCGTAAAGGTTAAGATAAAATCATATCAGTTAAATCATAAAGATCTACAAAATGATAATTGATTCCAAAGATGTGTAAAATGGGTTTTCTAAATGATATGAGAAATAAATAGCAAGTTAAATATTGAACAGTGTGCAATTATTATTCATAAATAAAATATCACTTAAATATCAAATAGAAGGAATCATATTACAACTATGTAATCTAACCTATCCGATATAGAAAACTTATAAATGAGATAGTCTCTTGAAAGAAATATCTCTGATTGTTTATAATTATGTTTAATTAACTTATTTATGATCTGTCAATATATCTTTAAACTCAAAATAGATTTAAAAAAAACACAACAAATTGAAAGATTAAAAAAATTACTAAAAATGAAAACCAAATAATGAAATAAAAATAAATAATAAAATAATAAAAACTTTAATCTAATCAAATAAAACAAGCAACTTAATTAGGAAAGAACTAATTCCTAAACTACAAAATAAAAATAATGAGAAACAAACCTAAGATTTATAGAAAACAAGAAACAACAATAATATAACCTAATCTAATCAAGTCTTAACTAATATTTAAATCCATTAATTAAATAAAAGACTAATTTAGGAACTCACTCTTAAGATTATAAAATCAAAATCTAACTATGAAAACTATTACAATCTAATTATTCAAAAAGAAAATCAACATCTATTTAATATTATCTTAATTTATATTGTATGTAATTTAATCATAAAATATAACCTAAATTAAACACTTAATCTAATTTAATGAAAGAACAAGAATAAAACTTCTTAAAATAAAGAAATATTTTAAAAGAGAATAAATAAAACTACAATCTTAATTAAATCTGAAAACAAGCCACAATAATTAAAAAAATGAAAATAAAATCACAATTAAACTTAAAGAGGAAATGCAATGATAAAAAATAAAAACAATCATAAACTAAAGTGAAAAAAAAAACTAATTAAAATTGAAATAAAACATCTGAATGAAAAATATTAAGTATCTAATTTTGATCTAAAATGAAACAAAAAATCTAAAAAAGAAAAGAAAAGTAAACATGAGTGTGAGTCTTTAAACAAGAGTCATCTTAGCAAAAAAATGAAGTAATTTTCTTGAGAAATAAATTTTTAGTATAAATAGTCTTCAAAAAGATAATTATTCATAACCAAGAGATCAATAATTATCACACAAAATGATGTATGCATCATTATTCATGTCAAGTATATGAGATTATATACATATGACTGCATAGTTACAATCATCAAATGATATTAGACTTGATAAAATTTAAATAATCAGTTGATAAACTAAACAAGAAACCTCGATATACATATACTAAACAAGTGGGTTCCTTCACCATCAAAGAGTGTATTATTCAATTTATCTACAAAAAACTATTTAATCTCATAAATTGTTTGTACAAAGAAAGAAGTAAGATGAAAACTTGAATAATTTCAGAACTCCTTAATATCTATAATATTTCTCCCTTTTTGATGTGACTTTGATATGTTTATAAAGTAATATCTTTGGAGATAGTTAGAAATAAGTTATAACTAACTTTTTAGTAGCTATTGTTTACTTCAATTGACTTATTAAAAATGAATTAGTTAACTTAAAACTTAAACTTTAATTTTAGATTTTAAATAAAGTTTAAAAAGATTAAATTAAATTAAAATAATAAATCAATAACAACTCTAACGGGTGGAGGGGCATGACTCATCAGAATACATTTAAATAAAAATCAATTATGCAAAATAGACATAATAATTATTAACAATTAAATTAAATTAAATACTTTAAATTATTAAATTTTATAAGTATTTTCGTAAAATTTTATTAAACATCTAATATATTATTTTACAGAAAATAAAAATATTGTCACATATATCAAAACTGCCAAAATCATATGCACATACTCAAAAGTATCATCACATCATAGTAAGTCAAAAGTCAAAATATGAACAAACAATCAAAATATGAACCAAAAATTAAATCTATAAACGGAGCTTCCCTACCAGTTTGGTACTCTATGTACTCCATAGGTGCAGTGAGAAGTTCAAACAATCAAGAGCCCTTAAAATCATCAACCTCTAACTTAACATTCTTCATTTTCTTAGTCACTAAAGGTTGTGCAATAGGGCTACTAACATGTTTCCTACTAGAAGAAGCAAGGCTTTCATGCTCAGGGAGGGAATTCTAGTATTAAGAGGTTCAAGTGAATGATGATACAATTTTACAATGACTTTAAGATTATTTTTTAGTTGTTCAGGCAATTGAGCATTATGTGGATTAGATTGAATAGTAGTGTGCATGTGATGAGAAGATTCATTTAGAGTACCTCATTTGTGAGGACGATATCTCCCATATACTCTTCTCAAACCTTTTCTACCATGAAAGTTTAAAGAATTAGCATATAATGAATCAAGTAAATTCTAAAATGTGGGATTAGAAGCCTTAAAATGAAAGGATATGTGAGTTCCATGGTTAAATAGTCAAGGAAAAGTGTTAGCAATTTATGTTAATGAAAATACTAGTCTCGAAAATTACCTTGTGAAAGAGTACCCTCACTGTGTTGATCATCACCATGATGCCATGCATCTCTCCTAAAATTATATAAATTTAGGGTCCACCCTAACATCTTTGAACAAAACATATTGAAATAAGCTTCCTGAAACACTTGTTATATCCATAATTTAGTCTACTCATTTCCAATGCCAAAGTATGATCTCATGAATATATTTTCATCATATGATTTCATTTATAAATAAAACTTCCAAGCATACTAACTTATATATTCATCACTTAAAACATGATAAATGACATATAACCAAATCCACACATGTTCAAATTTCAATCGACAACACCTTTATTGAATTTATAAACTGTTTAATGGTTAAAAGACTACACCTTTCAAGATAACCAAATCTTGAAATAATCATATACAGTTTAATCTTGACATATATCATTTCCAATAGAAGAACTAAAACTACTATTTATAAAAGGTGCACAAAGAAATTCCCATGAAGATCAAAATACAAAAAGAATAAGGTTTCAGTAGATAAATATTAACCCTTGTAATCCTTTCAATACTCAATATAATATTATATCCCTTTCTCAAAACACAAACCCTAAAATATTTTGTCAACTTATCCAAATATACTAAATACCACAATTGAACTAAAAAATGCATATATACAAATAAAATTTTGTGAACATTAAAAAGAGACTATCAACTGTATAAGAATATTTCTTTCACCTGATCAAAACAAAATATTTGAATATGCCTTCCATAACCATCATCACAAATCAAATATCTGATATTGATTGTGAATATGATTTTAATAATCAAGAGTCACAATATTTATAACTTGAACAATCTTCATGCATTGATCTCTTCAATTGATACTTCTATAATATATATCAAAACCCAAAAATGCTTAAAACACATATTTTTCCATAAAATGAAATAGCCAATGCAAATCAACCCATTCTTTCCTCTACATCTTCAAACCACTGCTCATATTTCAAATAATTATGAAGATAAATTTTAATTATACCTTTGAAAAAAACAATTATTACACACAATTGTATTACTTCAAATCAAACTTTTGTGCATGATAAAGATCATTAACATGCATTTTTAGGAAAATCCATCATTGATCTCACTAACAAATGTATGTATGTAGCTTAAAAGAAATAAGTTATTTACTTTAAATCATTTAATCTCATTAACAAAACTATTCTAAAGAATCTTTTTATCAACAAGAATGTGCACGCAGAATTGAAACAATGAAATTTCCTTCAAACATATACTAAAAATACCCAAATATCTTCAAAAAATAAAAACTAATCACCAAAAGGTCAAGGTTGAGTCATATAAAATCAAAACCAAACTTTTGAATTTATGACATCTAAAATCAAATTATCAAAACCCATTTTCATGTGTATCTGATGAAATAAGAAACCCAACCACATGAAGAACCACACAACTTCCAAAATTCAAAATAAGATTCCTTGAAACACATGCAACTTTAGTTTTCCAATCACTAACTTAGACATTCAAAACCAAAATTTGTGATGTAAATTCATTCAAACAAAATCAGACATTTGAAACATATATTCCATTATCATATCCTCAAATCACTTTAAAAGAACAACTAAAACATACCTTGTAAAATCTCAATGTATTTATTCTCTAAATCTCATTGTGTTTCTTCTTGACCATTTGAACCTTATTCTCCACTAGAGCTCTACTTCTGCACCAAGCTTGTGATCAAATTAAATCAAAAAATAAAACTCCCACTTTTATATTTCCATAGCCACCATTTAATATCCACAATGATGTGTTTAAATTTTATTAGCTTACACAATTTTACATTCTTACCAACTGATTATGCTAAAGTTAGCAATTTACTAAACTCATTTAGAAAACTATTTACTTGGCTACCAAATCGACAACTAAAACAAAAAATTAAGGCAAGTACTTAGAACTTAGTGCCAACTTTCTTCCAATCATGTCAAATCTAGAATGATCAAACCTCAGGTTTGATAACTATTTACTCCACTTGCTACCTGATGCAGGAGCATCACCTAGGAAGTTCAGTTAGTTCAAATTTTGGATTGTTCATATAGTCTTTTAAGTATTTAGGGGCCTTAGTGATCTTAAAGAGTAAAAAGTAATCATTTTCGAGTCTGTAGATGCATTTAGAAGTCTAAAAATTCAAATTCTTCGCTTTCCCGTCAAAACTACCACTTTGAATTTTTGAATTTATATATAGGTTTATAATATCTTTTCCATGTTTTTTTTAGGTTCTAATGATGGATTTTGGTATGTTTTGTTATGTTATGGATCCTATTTCCACATTATAATGTATTTCAAATGTTATACACAAAAATGTACTTGGCCCATGGTTTTGGTACCCATTATTTTGTAAAATCACTATGTCGATTACCTATTGATCTATTATAGATGGACATACAGTAGGTAATACATCGGTAGAACTGAGGTTGAGAAGGTGAACAAAGTGTGTGAATTTAGATGCAAATTCAAGAGAGTTTGTTGAGTGCAGCTCCAAACAATATTTATGCATTATAATTGTGAGAAGACTAATCTAAGAGTGGATTATACTCTTGTTGGCTTGTAATAAAATTTGAGCAAGTGTTTCTTGGTGGATGTATCCCACATTGGGTGAACCACGTTAAATCTTATCTTCTTCTTGTGCATTTTTAATTTATGTTCTTTATGTATCTTTTTTCATAGCTCTTGTTATTCCAATTCTGTGAAATTGTTCTGCATTAATTTATGATTTAAGGGTATTTTATGTATATTAATGGTTCGCTATGGTTTGAAACTCTTTATTTTTCATGTTCTCCATATTCTAACTCGTATAATGCCTAAGAAGGTTGATCCTTCGAGAATTGATCAATTTTGGAGTTATCAAGAATCAATTAGAGACATTATAGGAGTTTAAAATGCATGTTATGACTCAAGTAGAGTATCATTATAATGTAGATAGAGGTGGGGTGCTTCAATAAAACCAAGGATAAGATCACAAGTCGAAAAAGAAGACTATTTTCCTTAAAATTCTCAGGATAATTGTTTAAGTCCAAGAATATCAATGAATGGAGAATGCTTTTAGAGAGCATTGTGAATTCATTTGAGACTCTTGGTATGTGTGATAATTTATACATTGTTTATTTACTTTTTATAGTTTGATTTCTTGTCATTGATCTAAAGGTGAAGGGTTATAAACACAAGCCTTGGGAATTTTGTATTTTGACACAGTCGAGAATAAAGAAGAGTAGAGGGTCTTTTTAGTCTAATTTAAATACTTTGGAGATTGGAAATATAATGGATAATTTTTACGATGTGAGGGAAACTTGTTTGGATGCTCAAGATTCCATTGAGAGAGCAAGATCTCATTCAAATCTCTAAGTTTTATGCACACAATCTTGTACACTATCATTTTGTGTATAATTAGGCTAGTATTTAAAATTTATGAGTCTATTTCCAGTATAGTTGAGTTTTATTTCAATTTATATAGTTTTTCATGATTTCATAGACCTTATTCTAGTGGTTCTAATCCTTGAAACACAATATTGAGTTAGAAAAGCTTGATTTACAACCTTTTGGGTTTGTGTAGAACACCGTTTATGGTTTATGGGCAATTTGGGGTTATGCACTTTGGAAACCTTTTCAACACTCCAAATTTCACCTAAAACTTGTATTATTATTCTTAAAATGGTTCAAGAGGTTTATTTAATATTAAACATGTGTGGAAAATTTTAGACAAAACTCAATTTGACTATTGTAGAGACTTAATTTAGGCTTAATTGCTAGAAGGTCTGGTTGAGTTGATAAACTTTCCTTGAGATTTATACCCAAAATATTTATATAAAGTTGTAAGGGATTAATGGGTATCTGAAATTGGTATTTATTTGTTTTGAAACACTGTGTATTGCTTAAACCAACAAGAAAAGTGCTTTGGAAGGGCTACAAAGAAATAGACCTAATTGAAGAAACTTGTAATTTGAATTGGCAATCTCTCTCCCTCTACATCACTACCATATCTACAATGAATCATGGTTTTAAATTACCAAATTTGATTCAAACTCGAAACTTTTAACCATAGCTAGTACTAATATCTACTAGCTTAGGACTATGTTCAACATACTATCAATTCTAAAATTTCCACGTCCAAAGTGGACTAATCAAGAGCAAACTTATATCACTTAGTCGATGTTCATATTAAAACCTAGGTAATTAAATGAATATGAAACTTGGGAAATGCATTTAGGTCCTTAAAATATTTATAACCTAAGTCACTAAACATTAGGTTTTATACTTTCAAAAAATTCAAAGTATTATAAACTTTATGGTAATATCAAACATATTTCCTCAAAACATCCATGCTTAGTTATACATTGATATTCAAATTGTAACAATCAATTACTGAGTATGCACACCAACTTCTAGAATTGTTTCAAACCTCTTATCAAAGCAACATGATCATAAATTCCTACTAATACATGCTATGGCTCTTGAAGATGAACTTTGATAACAAAAGAACTTCATATGCAAGAATTGTATAGGAAATAATTAGATGTGCATCTTACTTCATTCTCACCAATTCACATGTGAACAAGTATTATAACATAGAATGAGAATGAGATGTTTGTTAGAATTGAAATTGATCATGCATCTTATCAAGTTCATGCAAAATCACTTCCGTAGTTGTAAAACATTATATATCTTGTAAACTAAAAAATGTAATAGACTGATACCGAAACCATTTTCATTAAAAACAAACTTATGAAACCACTTAATTAATATTAAAAGAAAAAAAATCCATTCAATGTATTGACTTCAATTCCTATCTATGTATAGAAAAATGCATATTCAAATGTATGTAAATGAGTTGACCCCCACCAATATTTTTAAACTTCATGGTGATAGGTCATCTATATGGCAGAACTAGAAACATGACAAAACCTTCAAAAAAGAAAGGGGGTGATAAAAATAGTCTTAATAGAGTCTTTGAATGATATGGACATTGAAACAAGTTCAGTCCATAGTATTTATGGAGATCTTGCTACCATAAACCTTTTCACTAAAATCTCTATTTGCACCATTGGCATAGAACTCTGTTACCCTTCCCTTGTCGACTAGGATCAACATAATGAACCTTCTCTAGATATTTTTCAAATTTATGAAGCCATAACTGAATATATGGGAGTTAGAGATCATATGTTGTCTACTGACCTTCATAAAGGGCTTGAGATCATGTTGGATGATTCTACTTAATTTGGAGAACAAGTCAAGTCATTAAATTAGATTGACTCCAAAATATCTCTAAAAGACTTATCTTTTGAATCAAAACAAACTCCTAATCCCTCATCCGCTAATTCTCTTAGTCTTGAAGAATAGAAGGTATATGATGAGCCATTTTAGGAACTTCATGACATCTTCCAATCATTTGATGAGTATTACTTACCTTGTCCATCTGCGTATCTTCAGGATCAATCCCCCTCTTTAGTAGAAGAAGCCATTGAAGTCAACATTAGTATTGAAGAGGATCTAAAGATAGTTAAATTAGGGACAATTCTTACACTTAAAGAAGTATAATTTATTATCTTTCTTCTTACATAATTCATAAACATTTTCACCTGGTGTTATGCCAACATGCTAGGTCTTGATCTAGCCTTAGTTGTGCATCACGTAGTTGTTCATCCTAATGCCAAACCCATAAAACAAAAGCTTCACAAGATGCACCCTGATGTATCTTTATTAGTCAAAGAATATCTCCATAAGTTTTTAGAAGTAGGATTCATCTATCTAATTGATTACTCTGATTGGATTTCTAATATTTTATTTGTTGTAAAACCAAATGGAGGAATTCACATTTGCATTAACTTCAGGGATATTAATAAGGTCTATCCCAAAATTTCCAAACATAGACATGATCATAGATTTTATAGTTGGTTACGAAATGTTCTCTCTTATGGATGGATTTTCCGGTTATAATCAAATCATAATTGTGTCATAAGATCAACACAAAATTGCCTTTACCACTCCATGGAGTAATTTTTGTTAATAATTAATGCCCTATGGACTAAAAAATGCAAGGGATACTTACCAAAGAGCCATGACTATTATTTTCCATGATATGCCACATGACATGGTAGAATACTATGTCGATGATATTTTGGGAAAGTCCAAAACAAGAGTTAAACATCCAACAATATTACAAAAAATATTTGAAAGATTAAGAGAATATAAAGTTAGATTGAATCCTAATAAGTGTGTATTTAGAGTAACATCTAGAAAAATCTTAGGGTTTATTGTTTCTCATTGAGGCATTGAAATCGACCCAATAAAAGTCAAAGCAATCACTTAGATGCCTCCACCTAAAAACCTCAAGTAATTGCATAGCCTAAAAGGGAAGTTATGAGGTATTCATCATTTTATTTCACAACTTATAGACAAGTGTCAACCCTTCACTCATCTTCTAAATAAGGGAGCACAATTCTACTGGATCCAAAATGTCAAAAAGCCTTTGAAAATCTCAATCAATATTTGTTGAAACCCCCAATACCTGGAAAACCTTTGCTCCTTTATATTTCCACTACTCCACATGCCCTAGGAGTTCTCTTAACACAACATGATGAAAATGGAAAAGAAAGAGACATATATTATCTTAGTAGGGCTCTTATCTCTTATGAGCTTAATTATACTCCAACTGAAAAAGTTTGACTGGCAATTGTCGTAGCTTCTTAAAAGCTTAGGCATTATATGCTCAATAATCAAGTTAAGCTTGTTGCAAAAATTGATCCACCTAAATCCCTGTTATCCAAATCAGCTCTCACTGAGAGAATGTCTAAAAGGATTATGTTCCTAAGCAAATTTGATATTGAATATGTGAACTATAAAACTATCAAAGGTCAGGTCTTGGTAGATCAACTAGCAAAAGCTCCTTTCCCTAATTTAACACCATTAATAATAACATTTCATGATGAATCAATCATGGTCATTGAAGGATCTCCATCTTGGAAGTTATATTTTGATGGTTCCTTCACCACTCATGGTTCAGGAGCCAACATCCTCCTCATCACTCCTTAAGGAGATTTCATTGTTAAAGCTTTCAATATTGTATTTCCATGTACAAATAATGTTTCAAACTATAAGGCATTAATTGTAGGTTTCCACCTAGCTACTCAATGAAATATCTAGGAACTTCAAATTTGCAGAGATTTGTAGCTCATAATTAAATAAGTCAATAATGAATTCCAGATAAAAGATGATAAATTAATCCAATACAAACAAATGGTTGACACTTTAAAAACAAAATTTCAGTCAATATCTTTTAAGTAAGTTCCTAGGGGAAATGATAAATCCGTAGATGCAATGGATACTATTAGATCATTGTTATGAATGACTACAAACATGCGTCAAAACCATTTCTTGATATAACAACTATTAACAATGACACATCAAAATACCACATCAGAATAAGTATGTGATATCATTGATCCCAATCCTCCCTGGTATCAAGATATATATACCTATCTCCATGATAATGTCCTTCCACCCAATCTTAACCATCACCATTACAAGGATTTCATTCAAAAAGCTTCCCACTACACTATCCTTGATATCATGCTATATCGATGAGGCCATAATGGAACCTTTTTAAGATGTCTAGACTCAGATGAAGATCTCTCAACAATCAAGCAAGTTCACGATGGTATTTATGGGGGCCACGGCAGTGGGATGATCCTATATAAGAAACTCCTTTAGATTAGGTATTAATGGCCTACCATGGACCACAATGCTTGTTAGTATGTGAGAAAATGTGTAGCCTGTCATAAGCACGAGGATTTATTAGATGTTACATCTCAAGAACTACAACCTATAGATAGTCCATGACCTTTTTTTACTTGGGGATTAAGTTCATTATTACTGCCACCAAGTACTTCACCAAGTGGGTGGAAGCCATGCCACTCACTTGTGTCACTGGGATTTTTTTTTATAAATTCATCCTTAATCACATCATTTGTCAACATAGAATTCCTACCTTCATTATATTTGACAATGGCACATCCTTTAAAAACCAAGATGTCAAGGCCTTATGTTAAAAATATCGCATTCAACACAAAAGGTCAACACCATACTATTTTCAATGCAATATACAAGCTGAGGTAGTAAATAAAACTCTCATCAATATTATCAAGAAAATCATCAATGACGTTGATTGTAATTAGCATCTTTAGTTTTATCCTGCATTATGGTCATATCACACTAATGTTTGTACTCTTATCAACACTTCTCCATATTCTCTAGTCTTTGACACTGAGGTTGTCTTGCCAATTAGTTTGAGCTCCCTTCATTACAAATATCAATTCAAGGCATTAGAGCTTCTCATTTGCAATAATTTGAACTTCTGGATGAAAAACATCAACATGCCCTAGATCATCTAAGATCATATCAACATAGGCTACAAAATTAATATAACTAGAAGGTCTGATCCTGTGAATTTGAGATTGGTGACTTGGTCCTCAAAGAAAATTAGAGGAATACTAATGCAGATGAGGAAAAGAAGGGCAAATTTGAGCCTAATCGGTTAGGACCTTATGTTATAGTGGCTAAATTTGGATTTGGGGCATACAAGTTGGCCACCTAAGATGGTCAAGAACTAGACAAGCCTATGAATACCATACATCTGAAAAGTTTTTATGCTTAAGTCGGCATCATTCGAAATCCTTTTCATACATTATTGTATATAATCTCATGTAATAAATAAATAAATAAAAAATAGTGATCATCCAGTGGTGAAAACCAGAGCTCCTAGCACATTAGATAAGCACAATGATGAAAATTGGGTGCCTAATGTCACTCATGAGAACCCTCCATCTACATATCACCTTTAATACTTAGGGGCACCCTTTTAACCACTCCTTCTACATCTTCTATCCATGCCATTCCACTCATAATCCATCTCCCCTCTTTTTGGCCTTGGTCTCTACACAATACAAAGTAAAAAGATGTGTTGGACATAGGGAGTATCACCAAGCATCAACATGAAAATTTAATAAAGGTCTAATCAGGGGAAGGATCAAAAGAACTAGGAAGAGTTATCCTAATATTCCATTCCAAACGCTCATGTCAATACAATATATTTCATGTCCTAACCCTTTCTCTTGAGTACTCTGGAAGCAAGATTTTCCTTTGAGAGCTTTGACTAATCCCCTTCTAAATACATAATCCTCACATACTTAATAACACATTTATCCTTTGGCCCCTCCATCCATTTTTTTATCATTAATCACATTTCCCCCCTCATGTCTTTATCCCTACTTGGGGCAAACAGATATCAAGAACTCATAAATTCTAAAATCATGGATTACTCACCTACTTTCCAAATTTTACAACTTGCCCATCTGACTATCTAAAAATCATATGTATTTGATTTTTCATGTTTATGTGGTGTATATATGGTGTGATCAATTTTATAAATTGACTATATATTCATATGTCTTAGATAGTAATCACTTTTACCATTTGTTTTAATACATAATCCTCTTATGAGTCATTTCTTAAATAAGTCATTTTGTTACATATTCACTTTTTGTGTTTTTTTAATATTGTTTATACATTCAATATAATGCCACAATGTTACCTTAGTTAAAAATATATCAATGGTGCATCATGGAGAATGTCATTTTAATACAAGTTTTGTGTCAAAAGGTCTCTTTACATACTTTGGCAAAATGACACCCTCATTGAACATATCCTGGTGCAAACTACCTAGTGTTACAGTCAAATCGATTGCTTGGACTATGATGAGATTTGTGGTAAAAATAATGGCTTGACAATAGACAAACTTCTCATCACATCCTTATCCCATCACACAAATCATGATCACTTGTCCAATCACCTAACCTGATTATGTCGACCATGTCTCGTTTATAATCTATAATCCTTTCTCTGAGTCTCATATCCTCTGTCTACTCATAAACTACCCATTACACCCTTATAATATTTAAATCAACCCACCTAGTCCAAAATCAACAACATCCAATCAAGCATAAAACCAATATCTTTAGGATAATTTCTTCCAAAATCCTAACATGCACAAAGGCCAACAGATGTGGAAAATCCAAGCTATATGAGCACATCCATATTTAACCAACCATTTAATAGCATTCTTATCCTCATCATCTCATAACATCATGCATATAATTAAATTTTCACACTGACCATCCAAATATCTTATACATCATGTCATACATATAAGCTATATCATTATATTACGAGTATAATTAAACATGTCATATATATAAACATGACATCAATAAAACATTATACATCATAGATACCATGAATATCCACATAATTATCATGATAACATCCATAAAATACCATATATAATCATATGTCATGTGAGAACAATAACTATATGTTGTCCACGATTATAACATGTCATGGGCCTAGTAGTGCTGGAGATGTCTCTGTTGGGGCATATGTAAACTATGATAATGATTGAGAGTGTGTTGCACTTTAGGACTAATTTCTCTCTCAGAATATGAGTGCCCTCTAAATGACTAGCACTAGTTGTTCATATAGTTCCCTCTAATACTCGATCTCACGTGCCATCGAAGCCATTCATCTCTCTACATCCCTCTACTCTAAGCATGCATGGCACTATACCAAATGCATCTCTTACATCTGGCCCTATAACATGACAATTTATGCATTAGATTGAACCACTTGTCCATGTAGGATTGACACTTGAGATAATACTAGCGTTGTATGCATATCTCTTTGCCTAATTTGTGCATCTAAAAATGTCACTTATCCTACATTACTACCAATTGACATTGGTAGTCATCCCTTTATTGGAATAACTCTGACTACTGCATCTCCCTAGCCTAAATTTCCCTCTATAGCCATTTTATAATCACGTATTCCACTCCTCTCCTAGGTGACCACAATGATCCTGTCATGTTTATCCCTATTCATGGCCCTTGTACTTCTCTCTCCATTATTCTCCTCTGCATTGGCCACTCAATCTAGGGCAAGTTTTCTTGCACAATATTAATCGTGTCAGCTAATTTTCATTCACCAATGAATCTTATCTCTATTCCCTACATTCATTCCCTAGCCTTAAAAAAATCATGCTTTAAAGGTATGAATTCATGATCGATTAGTCCGTATTCACAGCATAATTTGCTTCCTTTGAGCACACATGGTCATTTGGTGCCTTGACCAAACTAACAATTACCTTTCCCATATCTCACAGTTTTCATCCTTAACCCTACGGATTGCCTCTACCTAAACCCACAACTACCATCTCCAACTTCATGAATTGCCTCTACCCTAGCCAACAATTTTTGTCCCCAAACCCATGGTTTTCCCATAATTCACATTTTATTTTCCCTAACCCTCTCAAACCCACATCTTACCCTTTAAACTCATGTTGGGATGAATAATGGAAGCACACAATTGATTACCAAGTAACTTAATATGTGGAAATTAACCAGAATCAACAAGTAACTAGAATTCAGAAATAACACAAAATATGAGAGACAATACACAACTTGTATTAAAACTCTTTTAGAAGGAAATACAACAAAGAAGGCTGCCACAGTTCTTCTTCCTTACACACCTCTAGGGCTCCCACACCTCTAGGGCATAAACAGTAAATCTTCCCTCAAAGCTCTCTCTCTTAGGTCCCAACACCCAACTCAAACACAGAGTTGGTGTTCACCTCCAACCAGCCAGTATCCACTACTGCCAGTACCCCTGTGCTCCACGCACTCCACAAGTGCTCCATGCACTCCACAAGTACACAAATGTACTTCAAGTAGATCTCCCCTGAACTTGCAACAACCTGAAACTCAATCTGATCTTATTTATGGAAGGATCTTCCTTGCCTTCCTCTTTGCTCTCTTTCTGAGTACACACTGTACTCCAAGTAGATCCCACCTGATTCTGCTCCCTATTGTGTTGCTGTCCTATCTGATCTTGTACACCTGCAAATCAATCTAGTTCTGCACACCTGTGAACCTTGACCTTGCACACACATACACCTGCAAATCAATGATCTTACTTACCATGTAGATCTCCTAAAGTAGCCATGCTCACCTGATGACCAAGATCATACATACATGAAGAACCCTGCTGATTCTCCAATCCAACACCCACACTTGGTACTGTGGCACTAGGAGGAACACACCATTGCTCTCTTCTCTCTGAAGGAGCTTATTTGCTCTCTTACTCTCTAACACGAGTTTACAATACAACCAATGAGTCTCTTAAATAGATCTCATGCAAACAATAATTAGACACCTAATTACAATAATTAGATCCGCAGCTTCTAGTCTAAATTTGGCTCTTGACATGCAAACACTTGGTTCGTCAACTAACTGCCCGTAATACTCGTAGCTCAAACCACACAGGGGATCGACGTCGGTCCCTATCTGCCTGGGGGTGCCGACGTCGGCTGACTTCTGACCGACATTGATTGCCTTCTTGTCTGATCCTACCGACGTCGGTTGGCCTGACCAACGCCGATGTCTGTAACACTTAGCAACCTTCCTGAAACCTCCTCCTCTATTTGCATCAGTGAAGCTTTTAGCTCCACAACCTAACAATCTCCCACTTGGAGATAAACAGCTGCATTGTACCTGTACCCGTACCCCATCTAATCTGTTTCCTAGCTTGCATCCCTCTTCAAGATCAATCCTGAAGATAACCCACCACACAATCTGTGGTGCACCTCCTGTCATCCGAGTAACCTGCCACATCCAAACCTACAAACCCATGTAGTGAAGTCCTGACCCTGCATGTATACTTGCTGCTGGTCCCTCTCAAATACCTGAGAACCCACTTCCTTGAATTAGCTCCTAACTCTCTGACAACACCCACTGCTTGGGCAAACTCAGGTCTATACCAGACCTCATGTGATTTTGGACACTGAACTGTCCAGCCCTTAGTGTGCTCTGGTTCTGCATCCTGCGTAATGAACCTTGCCAACACCTAATTCACATCAGCTCCCACTGGAGACAAAATCAACCTGTGATTTCCATGTCTCCCATGCCAAAGAATTTTGCTGCTCTAAATTCTTCATAGCAAACCACTGAACTAATCTTACCCTTAGCTCAACAAAACCCTGTATGTACAAACCTGCTAGCAAACATACCATCCACATACAGTAACAGGATAATATCATGACCATCATTCCCCTGGTAAGACAAACCACAGTAGTTACCCTGACATTGACTAAAGCCATGCTCTATCATCCACCTGTCAAACCTGTACCACTATCCTGCAGCTTCTTCAAGACCATATGACCTGGTCTTTCATCTCACGTGTCCTTTCTCTCTATTCTTCAACTAAGGTATCCATTCGTCTCTGTGCTTTCATACCGGCTGGCAACCCTACCAAATCTCTCGCTTGGTTCTACATTCTCTCCATGCCATGCTCCCACTATTTCCTGGATCCTTCCTGCTCTGCAGTTAGCAACTAGTATAAAGAAGAGCAACAACGAATTTGAGGCTTACTTACCACTTCAGTCCTCCATATGGGCATTTGAGACTCCTTGACAGCTTGCTGTCCACCCAAAATCTATTACAGTGACCGACCTCAGTCACCACACAGTCTGCATCCAACCGACGTCGGTTCCATGCGCCTGTCCTGACTACCAACCGTGCCGACGTCGGTCCTTCTGTCGATGCTGGTACCTATGTTCGCCTGTGAGTGATGACTTTTTACCCACGAGCTCCTTTGAATCAAAACCCATGTCCAAACTGCCCTACTCAGAAGTATCCAGTCCCATCCACTGGTCTCTGTCCGCCATCTCCTCCATAAACACCAAGGCTTTCCAGTTCTTAAGCCTGTCAAATATATCTATCTTTCACTTAAGAACATGCATCTCCTTCTTGCTCATGTGACCAATCCTACAAAGCCACGTCTCTGCAATAGAAGAAGAATCAGTAATATAAACAAGTAGATAAAGAGTACCTATTTTCTTACCACCAACTAATTCAAGTGCATCCGTTGTGAGAGTTCTTATGCATCTCTCATCACCCAACTTTCCTAAAGAAATTAGCCACATCTCCAAACCTGGGACCTGCATGACCTCCTTCAACACCCATGTGTTGGCCGCCTGCAATTTCAGCTTCACTTTCCCTTTGCCAATTCTTTGACAAGGCTCACCAGCTCCTCTCCCTGGGGCTGCATGGAAAGAGGCAACAAAATCTGTTAGCCAAGATTCAACTTTATCCAAGAAACCTCCCAGAGCATCCTGTGCAACAACACCTACAACATCTGCATCTTCAATTCCTTCATGTTGATCTGCTACCAACCAACAATCTTCTTTTCCCTGCTCTTTCTTTCCATAGGACCGTAAGTGACCATCTGTGTTTTTCAACTCCTCCATTCTTAGCTTACTTTCTTCTGCCATTGCTCTACTCCCACTCAATCAAAAATCCCTGAGAGTGACCTGTAACCAAACACAAAACTTGCTCCCTACAACCTTAGCTTTGATACCACTTGTTGGGATGAATAACAGAAGCATACAATTGATTACCAAGCAACTTAATATGTGGAAATTAACCAGAATCAACAAGTAACTAGAATTCAGAAATAACACAGAATATGAGAGACAATACACAGCTTATATTAAAACTCTTTTAGAAGGAAATACAACAAAGAAGGCTGCCACAGTTCTTCCTTACACACCTCTAGGGCTCCCACACCTCTAGGGCATAAACAATAAATCTTCCCTCAAAGCTCTCTCTCTTAGGTCCCAACACCCAACTCAAACACAGAGTTGGTGTTCACCTCCAACCAGCCAGTATCCACTACTGCCAGTACACATGTGCTCCACGCACTCCACAAGTGCTCCACGCACTCCACAAGTACACAAACATACTTCAAGTAGATCTCCCCTGAACCTACAACAACCTGCAACTCAATCTGATCTCACTTATGGAAGGATCTTCCTTGCCTTCCTCTTTGCTCTCTTTCTGAGTACACACTATACTCTAAGTAGATCCCACCTGATTCTACTCCCTGTTGTGTTGCTATCTTATCTGATCTTGCACACCTATAAATCAATCTGGTTCTGCACACCTGTGAACCTTGACCTTGCACACACATACACCTGCAGATCAATGATCTTACTTACCATGTAGATCTCCTAAAGTAGCCATGCTCACTTGATGACCAAGATCATACATACATGAAGAACCCTGCTGATTCTCCAATCCAACACCCACACTTGGTACTGTGGCACTAGGAGGAACACACCATTGCTCTCTTCTCTTTGAAGGAGCTTATTTGCTCTCTTAATCTCTAGCACGAGTTTACAATACAACCAATGAGTCTCTTAAATAGATCTCATGCAACAATAATTAGACACCTAATTACAATAATTAGATCCGCAGCTTCTAGTCTAAATTTGGCTCTTGACATGCAAACACTTGGTTCGTCAACTAACTACCCATAATACTCGCAGCTCGAACCACACAGGTGACCGACGTCGGTCCCTGTCTGCCTGGGGGTGTCGACGTCGGCCGACTTCTGACCGACATCAGTTGCCTTCTTGTCTGATCCTATCGACGTCGGTTGGCCTGACCGATGCTGGTGTTTATAACACTCAACAACCTTCCTGAAACCTCCTCCTCTGTTTGCATCAGTGAAGCTTTTAGCTGCACAACCTAACAACTCATGTGCATACACCTGCTAGGAGGTCTTCTAGTGCCCTAACAAACCCTACCTTTTCTTTCTTAAACATCCTCATAATTACTCATAAATATAACTAAAAGATATATGCACAAACCAAAGGTACCTACCTGATTTGCCTGATCACCGAATTCTTGGTTCTCACCCACCCTCTTTCCATGTCATCGATCGCATGGATTTCCCACCATTGCTCTTGCGTCGAACATCACCTACCTAACAAATAATACCATTCCTACAATGATACTAATGAATTAGTTTTTCTACCTTCTAGTACTTCGTGTATCCCACCCCTCATTCTGCCTTCACTTTTCCATCTCACTTAACCTACTAACTCATCTTTTTCTTCTTTATTCCCTATCATTCTGCTGATTGTCTAAAACTCCTCATTTAACTTCCCATCTAGGGGGAACTACATTGGTTTGAAGTCTATTAAGACTATGTATACAGTGCTCAGATAGTTCCACATGCCTGAGGACAACTCAACCACCTATTTACATTTATCTTCCTCCATCCCATGGTCACTTGAATCCTTATTTTGACCTACCATCTACTTTATCGTCACTTGACAAATACTTTGAGCTACAATGTTGAATAGTTGATCCTGTCATTATCCTCTTTTGGTTTGCAGCTCTCCTTGGCATGTGTCCTTACCTGGGATACGTTGAAAGCTCATGGCCTTGGTCCGCAAGTTTTCTTTGGCATGTGTCCTTGCCTAGGATACGTCAAAACCTCGTAACTTTTTATTGTCCCATTACGATTGGTTCCCAATGGGACACATTGACCACTATAATACCATCTTTTTGGCCTACATGCTCTTCCTGGCATGCATCTTTACTTGGGATACGTCAAAAGCTTACAACCACTTGTCTTATCATCATCCTGTTATGGTTGGTTCATGTTTGGGATGAGTCAACATCCATGACATCGTCATTTTACATCCTCACACATGTCTTTACTAGGGGCATCATCTAGTTGTAGCTTATCACTCGCATTGATCTTTTTATTTATTACATATATATCTCATGTAACTCATCCCCTCTTTCATCTATTTGTCACATCCCACCCTTTATTTCTTATTTCGAGTGGCCACCAATCTCATTCCTTGACACACGTCCACTTGAGGGGACATCACATGTCCACTAATCCTATTAATATCCACAACGATCTGTCTTTTATGAAAGACCATTACCCCTTCCACTTTGTCCAGTCGTAATGCCCTTTCAAAGAAGGGCAAAATGTATGCATTTAAAATTTATGTCTTGTCACTAGTTCTATTAGTCGACACTAATTATCACATCATTATCACTAATCATCATATTATTATGATATTAACACCATATCTAATCCTAACATATCACCTCCATCATTCTACACTAATATACTAACATTATCTCCTTTCCCATATCAATTAATTACCCATTAACATCATTTATCTCCTTCTTATCACTCCATTTAACTCCATAACAAATCTCCATAATATTTTATAAATTAATTCACCCCAACCTCCTTCAACTAGTATCTTTTATCCCCTTCTTATTACTCCATTTAACTCTACAACAAATCTCCACATTTATGAATTAATTCACTCGAGCTACCTTCAACTACCCTCATTATCCTCTCCTACAAAACTCTTTTCTAATCTCCCACTAACCTTTATTAACCTCCACTAATGAAAATTTAGAGCCTCTAAAATCCTTGACACTCTTATTTATAAAAATTTTCAAAAAATTAAAAATTCTTTAGAAAATTCTCAACCCTTCATTTGGTTTCCACCATGGCTTCATCATAACCATCCATCCTATCCATCACCCTCTATAAATCAACCTTTATAACCAACTCTTAAAAAACAGGAATCTATATATATCAAATTATCTTAAGAACATCATCTACACATTATTTCCACATGTATGAATTAATTCACCCTAACTACCTTCAACGACTCTCATTATCCTCTCCTACAAATATCTTCTCTAATTTCCCACTAACCTTTATTAACCCCCACTAATGACAATTTAGAGCCTCTAAAATCCTTGACGCTTTTCTTTATAAAATTTTCAAAAAATTTAAAATTCTTTAGAAAATTCTCAACCCTTCATCTTATTTCTACCATGGCTTTATCCCAACCATCCATCCTATCCATCACTCTCTATAAATCAACCTTCATAACTAACTCTTAAAAAGTAGGAATCTATATATATCAAATTATTTTAAGAACATCATCATTTATCCTCCTTTTTATTACTCCATTTAATTCCACAATAAATCTCCACATGACACTCTTTTTTATATATATTTTTTTAAATTTTAATTTTAAAAAAAAATTCTTAACCCTTCATCTAGTTTCTAGTGTGACTTCATCCTAACCATCCATCCTATCCATCACCCTCTATAAATCAACCTTCATAGCCAACTCTTAAAAAATAAGAATCTATATATTTTAAGAACATCATCTACCATTATTATACGTTGTCCAAAATTATGAGTTCAAGCAATCCATTATCCATCAAGTGAAATTATCACTTCGTCATTGGGGCACATCCTTTTTTGTGGGTGATAAGTTGATGGCAAAGTGAGGTAATATCGTGTTATTTCATTTGTGCATGGCATTCATCTGATCTTCCTTGCCCAACCATGTGGGTTAGTTGAGTTTGGAGTTAATTTTCAGCAATTGGCATGTTTATATTGTCCTTTTGCATTTGGATTTTGACTTCAAATTTCTCGTAACTACACAACGTGAAGCCATGCTCATTTGGCCCTTTCAATAAATCGCCCGACTGAATTAAATTGGCCTACCATAGTTTTAGTTTCTCGGCACGCATTTTTTTTTAACCTCGGTAAGTGACTGAAAAGCTAAAATGTTGAGGGTGGGGAATTTGAATTGCCCACGGAAGTCCTTGAAACAGAATGGGTCTCAGAATTTCTGTTTTATATCAAAGCCCAAGTGGAATAATGGGGTTTATTCTCACAGGGGCTCCCTTAAATTGGAGATTTGTGCCAATTTTCAGTCAATTGCCAGAATTTGTGATGAAGATGGGAGGGTGCAAATTGAACAAGAGAAGAAAAGCCAAACGAATTGTTGGGCAGATCGGCCGAGGCTTGGCGGGCTTAGTGCAGACGGACTTTCTTATATGGAGAATTTTACTGTGAGGAGCTGTGAGGTTGGAGTTAACAGGACTGCTACCATTGAGGCTATTGCAAATCTGTTACAGGTGGGCACATTCAATGCTGCTTTTATTGTGTGTTTTTCTCAGTAGTCATGAATCAGTTTAATTTGGGTGTTGTTTTTTTCTAGTGGGCATGAATCAACGTGGCTTAAAGTTTGTTGTGGTTTTACAAATGTCACGGACAAATTGGGAGTTTGATTTTTAAATATTTGGGTGTATAAATTTGGTGTTTTTCTCAGGTGGATATGAAGCACCATTTAGGCTATAAGTCTAACTCAGATTTGAAGTTTGAACCTGGGCGTTTTTTTTGTTGATACGATCTCTTAAATCAATTGACATTGCCGCTTGAAAAAGCTATTTTGTTTTTGAGATTTGAATTTGGGTCTTTTTGGGTGATATCATGTTTTAAGCACTTCATATTGTTGCTGAACTACTATTTCTGTTATTTTTGAATTGAAACTATCTTTTGGGTGACACTATGCCTTAACTGCTACACATTGCCCATTAAAAAAAAAGGGTATTTTGCTTTTTTAAGATTTTGGCTTCTGAGATGGTTAAGACTTCTGATTATGACGTTGAAGGTGGACAAACGAGGTTATTTTTGTTTTTGAGGTTTATACTTCCGAGATGGGTAGATTTCTGATAATGATGTTGTAGGTGGACTTTGAAGTCAAAATTGGGTTATTGTGATGAGAGTGACTTTAAGATCTGTTATTGTAATGTTGCCATATCATGATTATCGTTGGATTGGAAGTAGTCGTGAGGGCAGGTGTTAGTCTGCAGTTAAATATGTTTAATCATTAGAGTGGACATAGCTGGGAAGACAGGCTTTCATTTGCAGTTAAATATGTTTTCTTAATCTGTTTAGTCTTCTTTGGATTGTTTGGGGTTAAATTTGTGGTTATTGTTGTCAGAGTGACTTATATGTACTATTCTAATGATTTATAGTTAAAGATGCCTTCTTATTCTTTTTAATCTTCTTTGGGATTCTTCGAGGTCAAATTTGTGGTTATTAATATGGAGTGATTATTGTGTAACATTGAACCATTGATGAATTTATGATTTGATCAGGTAAAGCTGAAACCAAGAAGGCAGGTTGGATAAGTTGCTGTTCAGCTCTCTTCGGAATTGTTTGTGTTCTAAGTTTTGGTTATTGGTATGGGTGGCTTAGTGTTATTTTATTACAAAATTGATTGATACAATTATAACTAGACTGCATAAAGCCAAAGCCAAGAGTGGCATTACATCATGGAGTGCCTAGCTTAAAAAACATCTGAATCAATTATATCAATAACCTGAGTGTTGACATTTTGATTGGTCTGTTTGAAGAAGCGAGTTTACCAAAACAGTAGATCAAGATTAACAGAAGAAGATCCAACCTCAAGAAAGAAATGCCAATATCGCAAGCTTAGTTTAGCAGCCCTTGTCCTAAGTTGTTTTTTGTGCACAATGCATCCTAGTTGCTGATCAATGGTCACATAGACTGTTTGGTCTCATGGACATTATTAAAATCTTTCATTCATTCATTCATTCATTCATTCATCTGCATTTAACTATTTTACTGTTCATTCTCTTTGGGCATTCGTCTTTACTGATATGAGGATGATTTGTCCATTCTTGTAATACTGGTATGTTTGTGATTGAACCCTATGAATACTTGGCTGAAGGGACAGGTTGTGATCTTCAGTAAAATGGTTAACTGTTCACTCTTTGGGATTGCTCGAGGTTGATGTTTTGGTTATTTTTATTAGGGTGACTCGTGTCCATATTTATGAATACACTGATTTCTTTTTTTCTTTTTTATTCTTAATTCTGTTAAATCCTCTTTGATATTCTTTCTCTTTGAGGTCAGATTTGTGCTTATTGGTAGGAGGAAAGTTTGTATTCACTATTGTATTATTCATTTATTTACGATTGAGGCACATGAAGCTGAAGAGAAGGCATGTTTGCATCTGCAGTAAATTCTGTTCAATCCTTGTCAGAATTGTTAGTTAGTTCAGGTGAAACTTGCGGTCTTCGTTAGGAAGGTGACTTGCATCCATTATTTTGAAGCCAAGAAGGCAGGTTGTGATCTGCAGTAAAATATCTTTTGTTATTCTGTTTATTCATCTTTGGAATTTTGAGGTCAAAATTATGGGCATTGTTATGATGCAACTTGTGTCCATTCTTGTAACATCTACGTATTTATGATTAGACCTGGATGAAGCCAAAGCCTAGGAGAAGGGTTTTGATATGCAACAAAATATATTTTTGTATTCTGTTATACTTTTTGGGATTGTTTTATTTATTTAGTTGGTTTATTTTTTCAGGAAGTAGGATGCAACCATGTGCTTAGTATGGGTTACTCCACAGATGGATTTGGAACCACTCCCACCATGAGGAAACACCATCTCATCTGGGTTGCTACTCGAATGCACATTGAAGTCTACAAGTACCCTGTCTGGTCAGTAAGACCACTTCATTTATTTAACCTTATGTATGTGGGATTAGAACTCCTGATATTGATTATAGGCAAAGTTACTAGAACAATCAAGTTGTAGAACATTAATTTGCAATGTGTATTCACGTTGGGGAGACGAATGTGTGGACTAGGGAAAACATTCAGGAATCATAGTATATTGTAGTTGGGTTTTGGAAAATCTAGTTACATTTTGTATAAAATATTGGTTTCTTTTTTAGAACTTTTAAGATTTGGAAAATTTAGTCTCGAGGGATTTGTCTCAGTAAACCAGAATGATAATGTTTTAGACACTAATAAAAATCAGTTTAGAATTTAGGTTCATTATCAATTAAAAGATGATTAGTGTTTCTTAGAAATTTTGTTGATTGCTAACTATTTTTTCTTACAAAAAGCAATTCGTAAAAAAATTAACTCTTTGGCGAAGATTTGGATGCCTAATTGTTGGATTATCTGTTTCTTAGAGTTTTCAAGATTTGTCACAGTAAACCTGCTTAATCAAAATTTGGGCACTTGAAAAAATCAATGTAGGTACTTTTTCTTTAAGAAGTTGCTGAGTGTTTGAGTCATTCTGTCAATTGGAAATTGTACTTTTTAAAAAATTGGCAAAATAATTAGACAACTGATGAAATTTTGGACCCTAATTGTTAGGTTCCTTGTTTCTGATAGTTTTCAAGGTTTTTTCATGCTAAACCTGCTTTATTAGGTTTTGTGTACTTGTAAAACTTAGGTTTCTTTTTAAGAACTTTTGTGATTTGGCAAATTTAGTCTTGAGGGATTTGTCTCAGTAAACCGGAATGATAATGTTTTAGACATTAGGAAAAATCAGTTTAGGTTCATTTTTAATAAAAAGATGATTAGTGTTTCTTAGAAATTTTATCAATCGCTAACTATTTTTTTTCCCAAAAACAATTGGTAAAAAAAATTAGCTGACTGGCGAAGACTTGGATGCCCAATTGTTGGATTATCTGTTTCTGACAGTTTTACGGATTTGACACAGTAAACCTGCTGAATTAAAATTTGGGCACTTGTAAAAATCAATGTAGGTAATTTTTGTTTAAGAAATTGGCAAAAGATTTAGACAACCGATGAAAATTTGGACCCTAATTGTTAGGTTCCTTGTATGTGATAGTTTTCAAGGTTTTTTCATAGTAAACCTGCTTCATTAGGTTTTGTGTACTTGTAAACATCAACTTAGGGACATTTTTGCATAAAACATTGGTTAATTTTTTTGAGAAACTCACTCAACCAATGATTTTCAAAATATGGTGAAGATACGGCAATGGTTAAAAATATGGAACTTAATTGTTTTGATCTTTGGTTCTGCTAGTTTGGAGGGCTTTTTCATAGTATATCTGTTATAAGGTTCTAGGTATTTTTAAAAATTAATCTTGGTACAGTTTATATTAAAACATGATTAATGGTCATTGGGGGTCCAGTCTGACCCCCTCGGCCCTGGGCACTCCCTGATGAGCATTATCAAAACCTGCATTGACCCTTTTACAGTGATAGATGATATCATGGACGATTCCTTTGGCCCGGGCCTTGATAAAGATGTATGATGGGACTAGCATCCAGTCTTTCCGACTTTCATCAGCCCATGCTCTTTGAGGGTTCTTGCTCCCTCCACATAGTTATTTGTGTTGGTACCTTAACCACATGGTTTGGGGCTTTACTGCTTTGTCAATTGGTAGATTTTTTTTTTTTTTTTAAAAATATTTTTAAAGGTAAATGTTTAGCCAATTGGTAAAACTTTGGACCCTAATTGTTGGGTTCTATGTATCTGTTAGTTTTGAGGGATTTTTCACTGTAAACCTGCTTGATAAGGTTTTGGGCACTAGGGATATGAAATAGTTGTGTAAGTCCAATGGATGCAGGGGTGACATTGTAGAAATTGAAACTTGGTGCCAAGCTGAGGGCAAAGTTGGGACTAGGCGCGACTGGATTCTCAAGGATGCCACAACAAAAGCTCTTATTGGCAGGGCTACAAGGTAATAATCAAAATTGACACATTATTTTCATGTTTCTCAATAGTGGAGATCAATTTTTTCTGTTTTCAAGCAGTGATTGATCTGTGGACTGCAGTACTCAGTTTATCTGGCATTCTTGCAGCATGCAGAATCCAAATTTTATCTCATGCAAGGAGACATAAATTGATGTTGTAATAACTTTATTGTAATGATTCTGTTTGATTTCCAAGAATGTCATACTTCAGTCCGAAAAAATCTGACTAAATAATCTGTTTGTCAGCACATTTGTGATGATGAATCAGAACACTCGACGCCTTTCTAGATTAATTGACAATACAAGGGATGAATACATGGTTTATAGCCCCAAAGTACCTAGGTATGGTTCTATTTTAATTTTTAAAGGCTCAAGGTTTCCTCGTTGATGAGAATTTCGAATAGCATCATTTATGTTGAGTGATTTTTCTTAGAGAATGACAACCGGGGGAGTTTTCATTCTTCAGGTTTGCATTTCCAGAAGAAAATAGTAATAGTTCTAAGAAGATACCCAAACTTGAGGATCCTGCGCAGCATTCTAGATCTGGTCTTATGGTAAGCTTTTATCAGGCACAATGTGATGGTATTCTGCAATTCTGTTTCTGACAATAACTGAACAACACTAAATGTAGTCATTAGTCATTGGGATGTTATTAATGTGTGTTAATTCAGACTCTATTGGACACAGCTTTTGGTTCGCATTAAGGAAATGTTCAATTAGCAAGCAAATAGTCTGAGCATACAAACTTTTCTTGTAGGTGGTTTGTTAGTAGTTTTATGGTAGTGTGGGAGGACCTCTGTGAGCTAATGCATGTACACATTGGAAATTTATCCACCAGGGTAGTGAGTACATGTATGCACATGCACTAAGATTTATATTGCTGCAAATACTTATTCAAAATCGCTTACGGCCAAACATGTTCAAATTTCAGTTTCTACCTTGAATTAGTTATTCTACACATCTAAAGGCTGTCCCTTTTCATTCCATTAAACACAGATATTGTGATTTCTGAATTAGTACCATTTTTTTGGTGCTGATTGGTTTTACTGTTTTAATGATCATACAGCCTAGGAGAGCTGATCTGGATATGAATAAACATGTTAATAATGTTATCTACATTGGCTGGGTTCTTGAGGTTTGTATTGCCTTCATGTAGTTTTTTGGGGCATTGGTAAATCCAAACTTTTTCCTTTCGCATATTTAGTTTGGGTGCAGCTTTTCATATTTCATGCATAATGTCCGAGTGAGGTACGTTATACATGGATTCATTAAGATCATATATATTTTATATTTTAATTACTAGCTTTGTTACCATCTAAGTGTTTTTTGTTGAATATTCAAATCTGGTAGTTGCAAATATAGATTTTTATGATTGTTTTCATGTGTTTGCATTTCGATACATTTATCTAGAAACAACTGTGTTCTATCCTCTTTTTTTTATTAACACAGCTGTTTCCAGATAAATGTAAAAAAACTGCAAATATATTCGAAATTGTGGAAAGTGCTTTCTATCATCTTGGATGTAGGAAAATTGAGATCTACATAGTGCATTCTCATAGAGATGGTTTCTCTTAAGTGAAAAAATGCTGAATTAGTGATATTTGTCCATGGTAGAGCATGCCCCAAGAAGTTTTGGAGTCACATGAGCTGCATACAATCACGCTTGATTATAGGCGAGAATGCAACAAAGATGATGTTGTTGAGTCTTTGACAAGATTGGAACCCAGCATTTCTGAAAATAGTGCAGTGGAAGATGGTTTTGTTGCATCTAAAGGGATTACTGATGCTACAAATAGATCAGCTACGGTTAAAGGTCCAGTTAAACTTTCTTCAGGTACTGAGGATTTTGAATTCTTACACATGCTAAGATTGGCCGATGGCCGTGTTGAGATCAATAGAGGTCGGACTGTATGGAGGAAACTTGTGATATGATGTATTATTCCCAGTCGGAATATTATACGATAATTTAGATTCCCTGGAATTCCCTTTAAGATACTTAAAATAATAATTTAAATAATAAAATAAAATTATATTAATTGTTTAATTCAGAGTTTCAGATTTCAAATAATAGAAATTGAATCCTCAAGGCGTTCCATCCTTGAGTTAGTGAGATGACAAGGGTTTCCGTCCTTGAAATCTGGTTATACAATTAAGGGGTTTCGTCTTTAAAAGCAATGTAAAAGATGATGCTTGTACATGGTTATAAAGATGAATGAATGAGTGATGATTCCCTTCCTACCAATTGCTGATTATTAGTAACTTCATAGCCTTCCATCAAAAGATGTCTCCTCCAAGGGTGGCAACCTTCTGTCTAATTAATGTTTATTAATTAATTAACTAATGCTGTGTATGCTTCTTAAGCATGGCGCTCCTCTTTAAATGGGACGATCTCTCCTTTTTTAATTCTCCTTAAGTGTGGCGATTTCCTTATTGTTGGTTTTTAATTCAAGAGCTGAGTTGTGTTTGAGGATATTATAGACCTCCCTTCCTCAAATAGTTTGCCCTTAAGCAATTGTAAATTGGGATGTTCAAGAATTACTGTTCCTTCTCACGTGGCATTTTCTATTGGCAAATTTTTCCAATGAACTAAATATTCTTTTATACTTTTATTTCTTAACTTCTTTTCATGAGTATCAAGAATAGTCTCTGGTATTAGAATCAATTTACCTTCCTCATCATTGGGGGTAATTCCATGGACGGAATAATATGTTGTCTAATTTCTCGTTTTAGGCAAGACACATGGAAGACATCATGTATGTGGTTGTGCCCTGGTAAATCCAATTCATATGCTACCTCTCTCACTCTTCTTATAATTTGGTATGGCACGTTAAATCGAGACTTCAGTTTTTCAGCACCACTTTGTTTAAGGGAGGATTGTCTATAAGGTTGTAATCTTGAATACACCATATTTCCAACTTTAAAAGTCCGTTTTATTCTACGTTGATCCTCATACACTTTTTGTTGATTTTGGGCATGCTGAAAATTAACCTTTAATTATCAAGGTGTCTTGATGTTGTTGTATTAGATCCTTGGCTTTGGGAACTCTACTATCCAGAATGACCAAGTCTACGAAGGTTTTAGCATCATACCCATACAATGCCTTGAAAGGTGACATTCCAATAGACAAGTGATGAGAAGTATTGTAGCAGAGTTCTCCCAAGTATAACCATTTGACCCAATCATTTTGTTGCCCGGTTACATAATTCTTTAAGTACCCCTCAATCCATTTATTTTTGGCTTTTCTCTGTCCATCCGTTTGAGGATAACTCGTACTTGGGGTTAACTCAATACCTGCAAATTGAAAAAGTTCTTGCCAAAAAGCACTCATGAACCTAGTGTCCCTATCACTAACTATATTCATTGGTAGTCCATGAAGCCTAAAAACCTCTTTAAAAAATATTCCAGCTATCATAGGACCATCATACTTCTTGGGGAGTGGAAATAAATAAGCGTATTTTGTTAATCACTCCACGAATACATAAAGGTTGCTTTGTCCTTGGACCGTGGGTAATGAGAAGTCCGGCATTGCCAAAATTGGGCATGAACTCATCACTTGTTTAAGGCGTTCAAATGTTGATTGAGCAAGCTTTGTCCAACTAAAAGATCCCTTGTTAAATTGGTTAAAGGTGTTGGTAGTTGCAAAAATCCTTTAATGTATCTCGTATAATAGGTACAAAGGCCTATGAACCCTCTCAATTGTGTCATGTTGGTAGGAGGAGGTCAACTTATAATGGCTTGGATCTTCTCTTGATCAACATGGACTCGATCCTTCTTTTTGATCAGCACAACTGAAGAAGCAAATGGACTAGCACTTGGCCTAATATGCCCCATCTCTAAGAGTTCTCTAAAGTCTTTTTCAATCTCATCCTTATAAATCTTTGGATGTCGGTAAGGGTTAGTTATTAAGGATTTCGTTCCAGGTTCCAACTCAATGATATGTTGGAAGCCTCTTGTTGGGGGTAGTCCGGGTGGTAGGTTCTCAAATACCTTGGCATGCCTCTCGATGATAGGCTGAATATCATTATGACGTGTTTTGTGTTATTGTATGGAGCTGATCAAACATTGTAGTTGGCACCATAAATGGTATAATCGGCGAGTAACTGCCAGTTGGTCAGTTACTTGCCAAGAAAACCATCGGGCAAATAACTGCCAAATTTGAAAAAATGCAATTTTTTTTTAATCGGCGAGAACTTGCCTTATTACATTTAGATAACTAGACAACATATAAATAAAATAAACATTCAAGTATGAGTTTACATTTAGATGGGGACGTCTAGTTTCTTATACTTTGAGTTATATTTTATTTCTATACATTCAGATGTTTGAGAGTGGTTTCGGACCTCGAGGAACTATAATGCAAATTCTAGGTTTTGGAGGATCCTATCATATTTTAGACTTAGATTTCAGGGTTTCAAACTTAGCCATATTTCAGTGTTTCAAACTTTCAAGGAGACATCGTAGGAGGAATGAAGGGATGTAGGTATGATAGAATAGTATGAGAACATTTCTTGCAAAGTGCCACAAGTCGACCCCACCCCATTCCCTGTGCATAATTAAAACAAGGTATGAATAGCCATTTGTTTTCTATAAAAAGCTACACTACTAAAAGAATATCAATTGCAGATATGCAAATACATACCGCAACTTAGCATAGAAGAACCTGAGATAATAACAACTTTATGTTATAAGGTAGTGCATAGAACAATTGTTCAATGCAGGGAGGACCTGTCAGATATTGACTTTACCCCAACATGCACATTCTATTTATATGACAAAAGAATCAGTGATTGTCTGTTAAAACACAACTGTCAATGATAACTGAACCTAACTAAAGAGTTGTTACAATACTACCTAAATCTAACAAGAGAGTAAGCATAACATGGTTGGCTACAGAACAATGTATTTTTCAAAGGTTGATAACAAGGGCAATATTAATAGGACGGTCTGCAGTATCCCGACTTCAAAATTAGTCGGTTCCAACACAACCCACAAACTACATGATTAAATTGAGATGGAAGAGCGAAGATGGAAAACATTTATGGTGGGGTGATTGTTGTTGTAGAGGTTGTTTTGCTAAAAAATATAGGTACATGGGCTGAAAATACTTGTGCAAAAAGTCTAAAGCTTAGATCAAGTTTTGCAGTTGGATTTTGTCCACACAAAATTGCTACATGAATACGTTGCAAGAAACCCACAAATCCAAGAATGATATATATTTTTTGTTTGTTTCTAGCAATTCTTCTTGTTGGTTGTTGCACAGATAGGAGTGTACAATACAACAAAAGAACTGTACGATTGTAGAGGGGTGTATGGCTGAAAAGAGGGGAGGGCCATACGACTCAATATTGTCACACATGGACGTACAGTGGTCAATTGCAATGTATTACAGGTGAGGTGTGGGCAGGGTGTACGATGCAAAAGTGTACGGTGTAAAAAGGACGTTTGGATTGATGTTGGTTGGCCGAAAGGGACTACTAGTGGCCGTACTGTAAGAATTTAGGAGTGTTTGGCATTGCTGAGACATACAGTGAGGTAGTTGCATGGGCGTACGGTGAAGGAGAATGTTATGCTTGGCGTACGATGGGGCCACATGTACGAGGGCATACGTTGGGGGGCGCATGTACGAGGGCGTATGTTGGGGGCACATGGATGTACGGTGTAAGACCTCTTTTGTGTGGGTGTATGGCCTTTCTTGACCTTTGACTTTGCTTGTATAATTATCTCTCATTTTTTATTTTGCCATCAATAACCATACCTTTCTTCATACCTATGTCTTTTTGTCAAGTGGGTCCCTTGAGTAATTTTCCATCCGTACATAGAAGCTTGATATTAATCCTAGTAACCTCAACCTAAATAATTTTAATTTGGCCCATTCACTACATCTTTAGATCCCATACTGTCTGAATTCGTTAGTTGTTTGAGCCGATTTTTTATTATTTGGTGGATTTTAAATGGCCATGGTCTGAGTACTTGAAATGTTTCTAGCCTTACTTCCCATTGACTTAATTTTTAATATAAACACCCATGGCTTAAAATTTGTGTGCCTCAAATACTTATCATGCTCGTACTTGTTCTCTCTTTAACACAAGTGCTCTAAGTTTAAAATTCAAGCACCGCAAGTATTGGTTTCAACAATACTTCTTCTACCTTGACATAGCCTTGGTCGATCGATGTGCCATGAGTCTCAATCCATCCAGGGTCATGACTCTCTATTCATTTAGAGATCCGATAAACTAGTCCATGCTTTATGAGGGCGTACTTCACCTTTTGTTATAATGTTATCCTTAGACCCTACATTCACAATCATTGTAGGCTCTGTGAGCTTTCATGCTAGCTACACTTTCAAAATGGTGGGCTAACTTATTATTGAACTTTGCATCCCTAACATTGTATGCTATGAACTTGGATGTGCAATTCAACTGTGACGTTGACAGTTTGGGACTTAACATCACCGAATTTTTTTTATCATATCTTTGCAGGGTGGCTTCTTTTATCTCCATAATTTCAATGCCATTGCAATCCAACTAGAACAAACCATTAAGGGAGTTCGTCTTGTCTTTGGAGCATGATTGTAACTCCAATAGGCCTCTCATTGTTTGGCTCCATAGTACCCTAGTTTCCTTCTTTTGAGCACACTTCCTCGCTTGTTGCCTAACTCTTTAGATCTATCATATATTTCATTTTATATTTGCAATGGAGAGTAAATTTTTCTTCCTGTTGTGGTCGACTTTGGCTACTATCAACCAATCTCAACCCAACAATGCATCATAAGCCTTTCTTTGTACTGAGATGACTACAAATTTCAACAAAAAGGATTGAGTTTCAATAAATATCTTTTGTTGCATCAATACACTCAATACCTAAATGCTATATTAGTTTGCTCCCACCGGTTGGAATGTCGTAGGCTTGATAGTTTGCTTCCTGAGACTTTCCCAAGTCTCCTCTAGAAGAGCATTGACACCCAAACCACCATCCACAATGGTGTTCATTAGGGTTCTCCCAAGTATCTCCATATGCACTACTGTTGGTCGTCGGGCTAGAGTCATTGCCAGGGGCACGGGATTGATCACTTGATCACTTAATAATGGGGGATTTTATATGGGTTCATTCTTTTGCTTGTTCTCTCCATTGTCCGTCGTTACCTCTGATGTTAGGTGTGTTGTCACATGCTCTATGTTGAGGCCATTGCGAGCTATAGTAGTGGTTATTGTATTCTTGAGTTTCGGAATACTTTTCAATAAATTTGCTACCTTGACAAGTATGATAGGATGCAAAACTTGTATCGCAATTGATTTGTCTTCCTCAAGCCGACTGGTCATTGTCCTTGTGTGTTCATGCGACCGTCATTTTGCTTCAACCATTGCTTCGACAAGTCTTTAACTCTTAGTTCTTGGCTCAGGGTAGATAGTTTTCGTTGCTTACGCTCTAGTAATTGTTATTACCTCCTCATTCTTGGCTATGTGAATCATGTTGACGTTTGCTTGCTTCGGACAATTGGTATCATTATGATCCTTGGGCCCACATTATCTACATAAAAGCCTTATGTTATTTTGGTTTCTAGGGCAATCTCTTGCAAAATGCCCCCACTCGTTACACTTCCAACGCTGTACAATCGATTGCCCTAGTGAGTTGTATTGAATCCAATACCACCACCTCTATTATTTTGATGTCGGATATTGTTTAGCTTTGGTGGCATGGTGGGTGGTGTCGATTGCTCCCCTTTTGTGAAGAGTACTTTGGAAATCTTGTTTTGTAAATTGTATGGGCAATCCTTGACTAAATGCCCTATAACTTGACAAATCTCACATAACATCTTCTTTGGGAAATTCACCTTGGTGTGACCTTCTACCTTGCAGTCAATATATAGAAGATCCTTGCCTTTGTTCTTAGTCTCCCTTTAGCAACCTCATCATTTGGAGCATGTCTCTTTTCAAGGCTCGCACCGATCTAGGTTCACTGTTATCGTTGGACTATGAATCATCATCTTTGCTCCTTGTTGTCTTGAAGTTTTACACTTCACAATAACACCCCCAGTGCTCTTATAGGTGATTGGAGGTAAACCAAAAACAGGGACAATAAAAATTTTCAGAATAAAGATATGGACTCCATAGCCCAATTGACAAGGCTTGGCGAACCCATTCATAATTCTATTCGTAGATAAATCTACATAGGAAATTGTGCATAATAAATTTTCAAGAATTAGTGTTCATCATGTTCGGTGTTCATTGCATCCAACATTCATTACATTCACTGCTCATTGGATTTGGGCTTAGTAGTTTTTGCTATTGGAATATATTGAGACATGGTGCTTATTGTTACACTTCAAAATATATTTTCAACGAATTGAATAAGAGCCAAAACGGAGTTCAGATGCGAAAGTTATGGACAGGGGGAACTTGGATGTAGACAAGCTCAAATATATGATGAAGATATTTGACGAGGGTAGTAATCAACAAGTGACAGAAGAGACTCCTTGATTTGTAGTTTTTAGAACTGATTTTTGACATGTTCTCTTTTGCAATTTAAAACTGCATTCTGGCAAGGGTATTTTTTGCAGTTTTTGAGATGTAATGTGTGCACTTTGAAATGGTCAAAGTTTACCTTAAAAAGTGCAAATAATTATATTTTTAGTAAAATGTTTTATTAAATCAAAGGGAGAAGGCATGCAAACCTTTCAAAAGAGATTTTTTTCTTCTTTTATCTCAATGCTTGGGTGAGAACATGCTGCAACTTTGTGCGTACATATACTTTCCCAGATTTATGAATATGAGAATACAAGCAAGTGTGATGAATGCTGCTTTAAAGAGGTGTTAATGTTCTTTGACTATGGAATGTGCTTTATTGTTCATAGTTAGAGGGATTCATTAATGCTTCAATGCTTCTTAGTTGCATGCAAAGCTTTGATGATCATGATGCAAACTTTGGTGTTGTGAATCTTTGTGGATGGACTTTGTGCCATATGCATGTAATATGAAGGTAGAAATGACTCGAACGTCCAGATGACCTTCATCCTCCATGCATTTGTTATATGTGTTCTTGTTTTCATTGGAGAGAAAGGGTTCCTCTTCATTTTGTATTCATTTTTCTGGGTTACTCAAATAGTGCTCTGCATTTACTTTGTTGTGGGTTTCTCCTCCTTTTCCTCCTCCCATCTCCCTTGACTTCCTTTCATTCCTTTTTCTCTTTTGATTCCTTTTCATGCTTTCCGGTTAAAAGTATGTCAAAAAGACCCATATCTGTAGAGGAAAATCACCCTTTCCATGGTGATTTCTCCAATGTTGCAAGTTTATGCCATTGCCGGTTGGGCGAGTCACTGAAACTAACAAAAAAAGTATAGCGGCATAAAATCTTTGGCGACTCCGCTTGGGATCGAAGTGCCTTTTGCATTAGATTTCCACTATTTCAAGGAACCTCCCCTGGAATGGAGGTTGGTGACTCTACTCAAGTGAAGTACCTAGTGCCTATCATTTTTTGAATCATGCTATGGTGTCAGTTTTACCCGTCCCATGGGGAAACCATATTGGTCCTTTGGCTGTCGCAATACAAGTTACCTTCAGGTTTAAGGAAGAGATTTCAAAGTTCTTTGGAGAAGACTAACAAGATGTGGATGATCACCTTCGAGCTTTCACTGTGGCATGCGACATTCTGGGAGTTTGTAAAGGTGTCTTTGTGAGACTTTTTGTTGAAACCCTCATTGGACCTGCTACTAATTGGTTCAAGCATTTGAATGATGGATGCATTACAGATTGTGACAACATAAAGAATAAGTTTTTGAATAGATTTAAACCAGCCGTGGATGTATGTACGTTGTTGTCTAAGTTTTTCAAAATTCAGAAGGAGAAATCATGAGACAATTTGTGGCACATTTCAATAGATTGTTGGAGTCAATTCCTTATACCAATCAACCAAGTTCCAATAATCAACTTTGCATCTTCATTGCTACTTTACATTAGGAGATTCAGTTTATCTTGAAAAGGAAAAAGGTTTGTGATGTGGAAGACACACAATTACAAGCAGTTGAGATGGAAGACGATCTGACTTTGTCTGGGAAGCTAAAGAAACATGATGTAAAATATATTTCAAATACAATAGACAATGAATACACAATGGGACCTATCACAAAGAAGCAAAAGTTCATCACGGAGAATTCAAATTCTCCACATAAGACAAGTGAAGATGAAATTCCCAATCATATGCAACACTACTCAAAAAGAAAAGAATGTAAAATACTGCCAGTATCCTTCGATTGTTTTAATTATACAATTTTTAGTGAAAAAGATATCTCAATGAATGACACGGTGGAAAGAAAGGTAGAAGTTGATTATCAAATTTTACAAATATACCCTTGGCTAGATGAAAAGTATGGATATGAACCAGGAGAAATACTCTCCCCAGTTACATACAACCTAAGTATGATACATTCAAGGTTCTCCAAGAAGGTGAAGAAGTAGTTCTACGGGAAAAGGTTCGAAATTCCCCTATTTTTGAAACTTTTTGTTGAGGTCTTATCTCTGTTAGTTCTTGTAGTTTCATCACAACATTCCACCTCAAACATGTTTCCCTTTACAAATAGAAAACAGTTTGATAAATGTTTCCCCATTCTATTTCACATCATGACGACACCGTTTACCATTCTTCTAGAGAAAGCTCTACCATACAATTGCCACCCAAAGATCAATGCATGGCTAGCATTGTACCTCATCTTGAACTATGTGAAATTCTTCCTCTTGCTCGTGTGACAATCTTTCGTTCAGGATCATACTTTTATGAAACCGTTGACGGGTTTGCATAGTCTGGGTGTACTTCTTGGATCCTTTGTAAATAGTTTTTGTTTTCCCATTTTTTGTTTTATTTTTGGTGTGCATGTGTTTCTAATAAATGCAACAAATCTTGTACTGTTGAACCAAACCTGGTGAGTTGAAGATCAATGAATCCTAAACAAGGAATAGTGAGCAAGAAAATAAGCAGAATTCTCAAGGGCCTGCCCTAGCAGTGTGTGTTCATTCCCATGCAATTAGGATATGCCAACTATCTACTAATTGGATGGATCAAAATGAATAAGGCACAAGTCATTAAAAAGATTTGGAGTTCTGCATTTCACCAAGGAATGCAGTCCCACAGTCAGAACCAACTATTATTGTGAATTTTTATACTTCACAATTACACCCTCAGTTATGCTCTTATAGGTGATTGGAGGTAAACCAAAAACATGGACAATAAAAATTTTCAGAATAAAGATATGACTCCATAGCCCAATGGACAAGGCTTGGCGAATCCATTCCTAATTCTGCTCATAGATCAACCTACATGGGAAATTGTGCATAATAAAATTTCAAGAATCAGTTTTCATCATGTTCGGTGTTCATCGCATCCAACGCTCATTACATTGACGCTTATTGTATTCAGGCTTAGCAGTTTCTGTTTTTGGAATATGTTGAGACATGGTGCTTATTGTTCCTCATCAAAATTTCTTTCCAATGCATCAAACGAGAGCCAAAATGGAGTTCGGATGCGAAAGTTATGGATAGGGGGAACTTTGACGCTGCTTTGCAGCTACAAAAACTTTGACCTTCTTTTGCAGCTACCTCCTTTTGCACTTCTTTTGGACCTTAAAGTTCCTCAAGAAAATCTATTGGGTTTTCACATTGGTTTCTTTAAAATTTGTCCTTGCAGTCTCAAACCCCTGACATCGGAGTTTTTCACTCCCTTCGCATCGGAGATTATCACCTGCAGTGCAGTCTCAAACCCCCGACATCAGATGCTCTTGTTTCCCCTACATCAGAGATTTTCCCCTACAATGCAGTCTTAAACACCTAATGTCAGAGTTTCCTGCTCTGTCTACATCGGAGATTTTCACTTGCAGTGTAGTCTAAAACCCCTAACGTCGAAGTTTTCCTCTCCCTCCACATCGTAGATTTTCCCTTGTAGTGCTGTCTCAAACACCTGATGTCAGAGTTTTTTGCTTCCCCCGTATCGGATATTTTCACTTGCAGTGCAGTCCCAAACCCTTGACATCGGAGTTTCTTGCTCCCTCCGCATCGGACATTTTCACCCGCAATGCAGTCTTAAACCCCCACTCCTAACGGATCGGAGATTTTCACCTGCAGTGTAGACTCAAGCCCCCGACATTGGAGTTTCTTGCTTCCCTCGCATCAGAGATTTTTACCTACAGTGCAGTCTCAAACCCCAAACGTTGGAGGTTCCTGCTTTCCTCGCATCAGAGATTTTCACTTGCAGTGTAGTGTCAAACCCTTGACATCGGAGTTTCCTACTTCCCTCGCATAAGAGATTTTCACTTGCAATGCAGTTTCAAACCCCTGACATTAGAGTTTCCTGCTCCTCTCACATCAAAGATTTTCACTTGAAGTGTAGTCTCAAACCCCTGATGTCGGAGTTTCCTGCTCCCTTTGCATCAGAGATTTTCGCTTGTAGTGCAATCTCAAGCCCTCGATGTCGGAGTTTTTCACTCCCTCCGCATTAGAGGTTCCCCTGTAGTGCAATTTCAAATACTCGATGTCGGAGTATTTTGCTCCCCCCGCATCGGAGATTTTCACCTATAGTGCAGTCTCAAACCCTTGACATCAGAGTTTTCCATTCCCTCATCGAAGATTTTCACCTGCATTGCAATCTCAAACCCCCGACATTGGAGTTTCCTACTTTGTCCGCATCGGAGATTTTCACATGCAGCGTAGTCTCAAACCCTTGACGTCAGAGTTTCTGGCTTCCCCCACATCAAAGATTTTTCCTTTCAGTGAAGTCTCAAACCCCCAACGTCAAAGTTTCTTGCTGCCCTCGCATCAAAGATTTTCCCCTACAATGCAGTCTCAAACGTCGGATGTTGGAGTGTCTTCCTTCCTTGCATCGGAGATTTTCACCTGCAATGCAGTCTCAAAGCCCCGACGTCGGAGTTTTCCACTCCTTTCGCATCTCTTTTGACATTTTCTCATTCCCATTCACACTTCGCCTATTTGCTCCACTTTCAATTGTCCTTGTTGTAGTCGCCAAATGTCTGGAACGCCCAAGAAGAAAGGAAAGGAGAAGGCAAGCAAGATGAAGTACCAATTTCAAGTGGTTACTCCCTCCAACATTGATTCCAACATCGACCAAGTCATCGACATGGACTTGGGACACATTGCAGGGGCCAGATCCTGACAACCTCTTGACAGGTTGTTCGTATTTTGGGCATAACTTTTGAACCGTTGTTCCGATTTGTGATCTGTTTGTGGCATTGGAAAGTTGGTTCCGGTGTAGACGTGTTGAAGGAGAGATTGGATATATGCATTCAGATGGCTCAGATGTAGACAAGGTCAAATATATGATGAACATATTTGATGAGGGTAGCAATCAACAAGTGACAAAAGAGACTCCTTGATTGCAATTTTTAGAACTGATTTTTGACATGTTCTCTTTTGCAATTTTAAAACTACATTTTGGCATGGGTATTTTTGCAGTTCTTGAGATGTAACTTGTGCACTTTGAAAAGGTCAAAGTTTACCTTAAAAAGTGCAAGTAATTCTATTTTTAGGAAAATGCTTTATTAAGTCAAAGGAAATAAAAGGCATGCAAGCCTTTCAAAAGAGAGTTTTTCCTTTTTTTCTCTCAATGCTTGGGTGAGAACATGCTGCAATTTTGTGTGTACATATACTTTCCCAGATTTATGAATATGAGAATACAAGCAAGTGTGATGAGTTGATTTAAAGAGATGTTAATGTTCTTTGGTTATGGAATGTGATTTGTTGTTCACAGTTAGAGGGATTCATTAATGCTTCAATGCTTCTTAGTTGCATGCAAAGCTTTGATGATACAAACTTTGGTGTTGTGAATCTTTGTGGATGGACTTTGTGCCATATGCATGTAATATGAATGTAGGAATGACTTTGAACTTCTAGGGTGACCTTCATCCTCCGTGCATTTGTTATACGTGTTCTTGTTTTCATTTGAGAGAAGGGGTTCCTCTTTATTTTATATTCATTTTTCTGGGTTACTCATGGTGCTCTGCATTTACTCCATTGTGGGTTTCTCCTCTTTTCCCCCCTCCCATCTCCCTTTACTTCATTTCATTTTTTTTTCCCTTTTGTTTTCTTTTTGCATTTTCTGGTTAAAAGTATGTAAAAACCCCCCAAAAGACCCATATTTGAAGAGGGAGCTGCCCCTCCCAAACGCAGAGGAAAATCACCCTTTCCATGGTGATTTCTCCAATGTTGCAAGTTTATGTCGTTTCTTGTTGGGCAAATCACTAAAACTAACAAATAAAGTGCAGTGACAAAATCTTGCCAACACTCCTCGAGTGTGAGGATGTCTTATTTTTACTTTCATATCCATTGCTCTATTACATGCATCTTCGTAAGAAAGGGGAACCACCAATATCTTCCTCTGCAACGAGTCCCTCAATGAACCACCACTTCTTTAGACTGTTGGTTGGTTCCTTCTTGAGTTTTCTTGACAATTACTCGAGCCTTCTATTATAAGTTTGTACATTTTCATGTTTACTTTGCTAGGTATTGTAGATTTATGTGTCAATTTCATTTTCGTTTCTAAGGAACTTAAATTCCCTCTGGAATGCTTTATGCAGTTTATCCCATGATGAGTTATGAATTGTTGGTGCCTTTGTATACCGATCAATAGCCAGACCCCAAAGCGTGTCTAGGAAACAATGCAACCAATGACATTCATTTATCTACCCATTGGCAATCCAAATTGAGATGTAATTCCTATAGTGTCGAACTAGATTTTCAGATCCATTACGAATAAACTTTGGCAGCTTTTACTTAATTGGAAATGGAGTTAGCGGGGAGCCCATGGTTGGGGGCATTGGGTTCTGACGTGGCTCCTCAAATATGATCCTCCTACTCAGGAAGGTTTGCGTCAGATGTTCCTTTACTCTTTGAGCATTGTTAGACACATCACTATATTCTACCCTTCCCTTCAACAATGATCCATACAATTTTTTTCTCACCATGAGGTTTCCCTTGTGTTTCTCACTCCAACTTCTTGTTTGGGCTGCCTTGCTATTGTTGGCTCTATGTCTTCAATTAGAATATCTCCAACTTTGTGTATATTGTCTCATACATGGCTCGCTCTTCTTCCACGAAGAAGTTGTTATTAAACCCCGTCTCGGAATAGAGACCTCCCTTTGAAGGAGGGGGCTCAGTGGAAGCCTCACTGGATTCTGTGGACTCTTTTGTAGAACTTACCAGTTGTATCTAGTCGACAAGGTATTTACTTCCTTCCTCTGGAATCCTCTGGAAGGGGTAGTCATGTTGCAATCTCTACCCACTCCTTACTTGTGTGTGACGTAGGTTCCTTTGGTTCTAGTTGAACCATTTCTTGGTTTCGGCTCCAGCTCTGGGTTTGACTTCTACTTACACTTTGACCTTGGCTTTTGCTTTCACTTTGTACTTATCATGATGGATTTTTGAGAATTGGCTGCCTCCCACAGCCTTTGTCTTCTTTCTTGTTCCACCAATCGAGTAGACTTTCTGATTTCTTGGTCCACTCCTTGACCTTAATAGCTTCTTCTCTCGCTTTTTTTCGGGGTCAATAACATTAATTATCTATGGTACAATGTTAGGCTTATTTTTCTTCTTGAAAACAGCTCTTTTCGTACCATTGTAAAATCGTGTTTCATTGTGCTCTGCTTGTATGTTAGGCACAAAGATTTTATAAGATAATGTAGTGCCCCATCTTCAATGTTTATTGTCGACCGAATTCCACATTTGACCTGACTTCAACCTAACCCCACTTTGCTAGGGCGACGACACCATAAATGTTTGCTTTAAAAGCTACCAAAGGAATATCAATTGCAGAATTGTAAATACATACCACAACATGGCATAGAAGAACATGAGAGAATAACTTTATATACTGAAGTAATGCACAATAAATTGCTTGGTACAGGGAGGACCTATCACACAATGCCCGTACTTCAACATGCATCATTGTATTTATATGACAAAAGACTCAATGGTTGTCGGTTAAAACATAATTGTCAATGACAACCGAACATAACTGAAGACTCATTACAAAACTACCTAAATCTGACAAGAGACATTGTTGGCTACCAAACAACGCTTTTAATAAATGCTGATAACAATGAAAATACTGCTCCACTTGTCATTAGTTTTATGTTGAATTGTGCTTCCACAGTTTTTGTTGTTGTAACCATTTAGCCAAAAAAAGGCATGAAGAACATCAAACGATTTTTCCTTTTAGGTGTGCATAGGCGCAAAAACTTCCAAATTGACACAAAAAAACACATTTTTAAAAAAAATTTGGTATTACATGTTAAATCCTTATTTTTTGGAGAGATTGGTTTAGCATCGACCCATAATCACTAACCTTAGTTGGCCCTAAATTGAAAATCCTATGTGAAGTAATATGTAGATACTTCAGAATTTTTCCTCGGAAAGACTCTTTTTTCTGCTCCAATGCCTATTGCGCATTTTTTTGAAAACCTCTCATATTTTGTCTTTTTACGAACATGGCTGCTATGGTTGTATGAATTGCTATGACTTGGAAGTGTGCTGGAAATAATATCATAATTTGCATTAGTCGGAGATAAATCTGAGAGGGATATATAGCTATGAGTCTTCAAAGATCTTGAATTTATTGAAGGTAAAATAATAGAATATGTTATTAAATTTTCCCTTGCATTATAAATCAAAATAACCCTGATGTTGCAGGGTCTAACACTACTTCTTTCAAGGTGGGTAAATATTGTGGATTGCTTCTTGAAGTTGATAGATTACTAATTTCTTCAAATATTAGACTTGCAGTTGGGTAGAACTTCTTCCAGGTCTGATCCTTCTCTCCTACCGGTTTTAATCTGACTTTTGTTTGGTCCCCAGGAAACTTGAGTTCTGCTGGAACACATGCTTCTTAAATATGGCATTTGTGCTGAAGTAAATTGTGCATAATATGGTGCATTGTGTTTTGAAGCAATCATCAAAGACAAATATTGCATAAAATTGCCAATGAACCATGTTAGATAAAAGGTTGAGAGTCGTCGCAAAATCCAAGCAATTTTTTGATGGAATGGATACCCTTTAAACCTGGCATTTTTGCCAAAGTAAATTATGCATAATATGTTGCATTGTGTTATGATTATATTATTGTAAGCAAATATTACCCAGCCCACATTAGATAAAAGATTTGGGTTGGCTGCAAAACCCATGTGAATTTTGACAAAATAGATACCTTTCAGACTTGATAGGTATGTTGAACAAAGTTATGTATAACATTGTGGGTGTGTTTCAACGAAAACATCATAAGTCTGCCAATGGCTTGCATTAGATCAAGGAATGAGACTTGGTCCAGGATGTAGGCGAATTATGATGAAATGGATATATGCAGAAGCTCCGCATAACACGGTGCAATGTGTTTTCAAAAACAATTATCAGATCAGTTTGTCAATGGTCTTGTGTTAGATAAAGAAATGAGGCTGAGAGGAAGACCCGTGAGAAGTCTGATTCAGCAGATACTCCTTGGGCATGGCATTTCTGGAAGTAGGCTTTGCATTAGATCAAGGAATGAGACTTGGTCCAGGATGTAGGCGAATTATGATGAAATGGATATATGCAGAAGCTCCGCATAACACGGTGCAATGTGTTTTCAAAAACAATTATCAGATCAGTTTGTCAATGGTCTTGTGTTAGATAAAGAAATGAGGCTGAGAGGAAGACCCGTGAGAAGTCTGATTCAGCAGATACTCCTTGGGCATGGCATTTCTGGAAGTAGGCTTTGCATAACATGGAATTGTGTGTGCTTGAAGTAAAATCCTATGAAAAATTTAGGTACGTTTTCCAATGACGTGTTAGGTAAAGTAATGAGACTGCATGCAAAACCCGGGTAAATTTATATGGAAGAGATACACCTTAAACCTGGCATTTGTGTTGAACTAAGTTCTGCATAACATGGCTGGGTGTGTTTTGAAGCAGACATCTAAAAACAAAAATTAGGTAAGTCTGCCAAGAGCATGTGAAAGGATGAGGCTGGGTTCAGGATGGGGGTGAATTTTAATAGATTTGATACCTCCTAAACCCAGTATGTATGTAAAAGTTGTACATAACAAGGTGCAGTGTGTTTTGATCCAAGCAGCCAAATACAAATATTAGTTAAGTTTGTCAATAATCTGTTGTAGATAAAGAAATTAGGTTGTAGTACCCCTTAGGCCTGGCATTTATATGGGAGTAAGCTTCACACAACATGGTACTTTTTGTTTTGAAGCAGAATGCAAAAAAAAATACAAGATAAGTTTGTCGATTACTTGTTGGATAAGGGACAGAAAACCTGGGTGAATTTTCATGTTATAGATACTATAAAGCCTGAAGTTTAAGTTCCACGAAACATGGCGGTGTGTTTTTGAAGGAAACATCCAAAAACAAATGTTAGATTGTCACGAACATTGAATCGATATTAACAATCAGCTGGTTCATGAAAAATGATTTTACACAATGTGCACTGTGGGAAGACGCAATGCATAAAAATGAAATGGTTCACAAGGTCACAATACTTACCGAAGATTTTGCAGATGGGGTAGCGAGCTAAGTGGCCTTGACTGGGGGGAACATTCTGTGATTAAGTGCACTTGAATTGGAATAGTACTGGGATGGGTGACGTCATGGGAAGTTCCAATGCTTGGCGCTCATGAGCATCACCTAGATGCAAGGAGTGCCGAGTGGCCCATTCAAGCTCGTGAGAGATCTGTTCTTGTGAATCACTACTCATGAAAATGGGCCATGAAGATTGACTCAATATTAATAAGCAGCTGATTTCCAAAAATGATATAACATAAATATTAGAAGTTTGACAGTGTCCTGTGTTAGATTAAGGGAAGAGATTGGGTTGAAAGATCCCGGGTGAATTTTGTTTAGAAATAAGTTTTCTGCTTGCATGACTTTTTTTGTCATGTTTTAAATTACACACCAAAACCAAATATTAAGTAACTTTACCCATGCCCTGTGCTAGATAAAAGGATGAGATTGCATTCATGAATTTTGATGGAATAGGATCCCAAAGGGATCAAATTCATGGTTGGAAAAATGACAGTCCATAAAATGGCTGTGGGCAAGAAAATAGACACGGGGCATCCTCATATAGTCATTAATTAAGTTTTCAAGTCAAAATTCTACCCGTTGACCTTAAAAAATGTGAGGAATCAATTAACTAAATCTTGCCCATAACTTGGTCATATGAAATTGAAATGACTTGAACTTTTAAATGTTGCATGGTGACATGTATCCCCACATGCCTACAAAAATTCATCCATTTGACCTTTCAAAATGGCAAAACACACTGTTGAATGTTTTGGCCGAGAGGCCAATCTAGAGTTAACTTTCTGGAAAACTGACAATGGACTGGTCGTCTAACAAACCTTTGGAAACTCTTTTAAAGTTTTATTTGGTGCCTCATTGATGTAGTGGTTGCTTCTCATACTCCTCTGAATGACAATGAGGGATATCCAAGGGTGCAAACTTGTAACTGATTGCCTAAAACAGACTATAAACATGAACTATCAATAGGCACAGGGAAGAGGAAGAGACACAAGCACACAATGCACATAAATGTTATGATACCCCTCCCCATCCCACCTGTCTCCTCGTTTCATGATAGCTTCATATGACACCGGTGCTCTATGTTTTTTCATTATGGTAATGCTTTGTCATTGCATCTGTCATTTGATATATTGGAAGGATGGTTAGCAAAGCACCCATAAATATTAGTTACTTTTAAATGGGATTTATTCAAAGACTCGGCACTTTATCAGGATTACCATAGATTGTCAACTTTTAAAAAGGTAACAGAATATCGCAATCCTAAGAGATTGAACGATGAAACTTTTGTCGTCCTATAGGTCAAATTTGTCTGTAGGACCTATCAATATAATGTATTTGTTTCTATATGTGATTTTCATTGCAGGCAATGGCCAATTTCATGGCAGCAGTGACAGGAAACAAAGGGAAATTTGAGTAGGATAGTAAATACTGCTGGAGCAACTGCAGCCATCGAAGTGTTAATGTTCTGCGTTGCTGATCTGAAGATGTCTTCCTAGTGCCATCTCCATATTACCTAGGGTAAGTTAGATATGCTTTAAAGTCCTATAAGGAAATGCGTCTAATATGTTATTTATAGAGCCTAAAAAATATTTGTTCTCAAAAGGTATTTTTGGTGAACTTAATTGGATGCGTGGCGTGGTTTTTGCAACCATGATGGCAAAGGAACAATGTTTTTCTAAAGCATTGCTTTTGCTGCAGGTTATAAAGAGATCTGAGGTGGCGCACAGGTGTAGAGATTGTGCCAATCCATTGTTACAGCTCCAACAATTTTCAAATCACCAAACCTGCAGTGGAATCAGCATACAAGGAAGCCCAAAAGTGAAAGAAATTCTCATAACAAATCCATGTATCCACTGGGCACAACTTCAAGTGCCAAGACATTGAAACTATTGCTAGATTTTTCTCATAAGAAGAAAACACATCTGGGATGCGATGAGATCTTTTCAGGATTAGTCTTTCTTCTCCACAGTTTTACAGCATTGCAGAAATTGCGGCCGAAGAGAATAACATGCCAGAAAATTTGTCTAACGACCTGGGACTTCCAGGCTTCAAAATTGACGCCATATATTCCTATAATGCTACCGCAGTGACTGCAGCTAGAAGAACGTCCAGTTTCTGCATGGTTTCTTCACAGATGCAGTATTTAATGTCTACTATGCTTTCAGATTCAGAGTTTGTTAAGTATTATATATCAGAAAATAAGAAGATATTAGAAGAGGGGCATAAATTGTTAATCTCTGGGCTTTGCTTGAGCTGGCATTAAACACTTGGAAGGAAACACAGGTCTTTTCTTCGGGGGTAACATGAGTTATCCACTTCCATCACATGACCAAGGAGAAGAGTTAAAATTATGGGAAAATATTTTATGCAAAGCCAGATTGAATATATCTCCTGGGTTTTTCTTCAACTGCATGGAGCCATGCTGGTTTACAGTCTGCTTCGTTGATATGAACATATCCACCATGGGAGTGGCCTTGCAGCGATTTCAGGGCTTTGTCAGGAAATACAAAGTAATGCACGATCCTTAGCTAATCTGACATTCTCGAAGCTCTTCAATTCAAAGAGTGGTGCTGGGATTTGCAGTTAAATTGTGTGTTCAGAATATTAAAGTGGATAATTCTGGCAGCCATATGACATTTTAAACAGCCTTCTATTCCATTCCTGTCTCAGATTTTGTTTGGAGTGTAAAACAATGTTATTAAATTTTACCCTTGGTTTTTTCTTTTTATTTTAAAAAAACGAAAGTGGTGAATTACATTCATAATGCCACTCGACTAGAGTAACAAATGCTTATGGTACGTGCTCCCTTATCCTTGCAATTATACTGAAAATACATACTACATGATATGATTAGAATAATGACTCGTCAAGGAATTCTTATGACTGACATACAATACTAAAATTTCACAAAAATTAAAACTAGAAACACAACCTAAAGGTGCATGCAAACAGTAGATAAGTGCCAGTATTTATAGGCCCATCGGCCTAGCCCTGCATAGATTTGCCTTATAACAAATTAATGTGCAAGGCCAGGCGAATAGGCCTATAAATACTGGTGCCTATCGGCCGTTCACATGCGCACATTTAAGTGCTGTTTCTTGTTTATTTAACCTGAGCAAAATTGCAAATGATTTGAAATTCAAACTAGAGCATCTCGACACACATTTCCATGCTCCCATTAAAAATGATGTTATGATTCACCAATTGATAGCTTAATGATTATGAGGATCTTCAAGGTCAATGAAAGACGAAAAGATAGAAAGAAACAAAAAAGCCTCACTGAATTCCAAATAGGGACTGTTCAGCTACCGGAATGGAAGAGCAAGAGTTGTCTGTTCAGTTTTCATTCCCAGCCATCAAGGTGAAGGCATAAAAGGAAGGCTTGTGAGAGTGTGTGGGGGAGAAATATTCAGATTTGGAGCATCCCAGCTGCACAAGTTAGTAATGGAGTCTGCATACAGCATATAGAGGAGTCTTGAGGAGTTCTTCACCCATATTGGGTCACATTCTTGTTGAATATGAAATGTACGTAGCTACTGGAGCAATAAAATCACTCATATGTTTGCTTTGTGGTGATGTTTCCCAGCGAGAGTTTTACACTCTCGGATGTGAGTATATTATTTTGCGTGTTGTTCTGTTTTCTGATTTTTTTTAACACACTAGACCGAGTACTATGCTGCTGCAACTCTGTTTAGGTGCACATTTATGCAAACGCATGGATGAATGATGAATAACAAGTTCAGAATCAGTTTTCAGGTCTATTTTGAGCGAAGTCTTGAGCAGCCCGGATCATTTGGTAATAGTGTCAAGTTCCTTGTGGCTTGTATGGAGCTTTGCTAACACATTTGGGGTTTGTGTGTATCAGCAACTGCATGTCAAATTTTTAATGGAAGTACTTCTGTTTTGTGCTGAGCACATGTGCTTCTTGTGGTGATGTCCCAAGTTCAAAACCTGGGGTGTCTGTCATGTCAAAACAGCAACTCATGTGGAGGAAAGCCTGCTACTGAATAAATAATAAATAAATGAGCACTTGTCATGGATCTCAATTGCAGATGGAAGTGTTTTGGTGCAATGTTAGTTGCTCACTAAGCTTTAATCTTTAATGTTGACTTATTTTCAGTTTAGATTTTTGGATTAAGTGAAAGGAGCTCTCCACTTGCCACAACCTTCACAACCTAAATTTGTGGTAGCATTCACCTGTAATTCTAATAATATGTATTGGGTTACCAAAGTTGAAACGAAATGACAATTAGTAGTATACGCTTAGGTATGATTAAAACAAAAAAAATAATTGGAAGGAAAAGGATGAGTGTAGTTATCAAGACCGAGGATTCAATTTGAAGGACAACACACAACACACAATAAAAATAGTGTATTATGATTGCTAAGAGGTGAAGGAATACACATAATAAAAATACAATACATGAGTTTAAACATTGTGAACTTAAAAAATATCGCAATATGGAAAAACATCATGAGTGTAGATTTTAAAAAAGCATTGCATTGATGAAAATCACCTCCACTTAAAAAAACATCGCGTTGATGGAAAAACATTGCATTGATGGAAAAACATTGTAAGTTCATAAAAGTGATGAAAGAGCATTGCAAGATAGGAAAAACATTGCAAGTCTAGAAAATCTTCATAGAGATGTAAAAGCATCGAAACTTTAAGAAATGTCTTTATTTACTAAAAGTTAATTAATGTATAAAATTAAAAAAATGATCACAAACATGTTTAATATCGGATCAATAAACTTATTTAGAGGTTGTAATTGTAACTCTAGAATATTTTTGAACCACTTTATATCACTTTCAAACTGCGATTGATGTTAGGCTAGCTGTCCTTATTTTTTCAGAATAGGTCTGTGGTAGGTAGAGATATTCGTTGTCGTGCACCTGTCCAACTACAGCTGTCTTATTAAATTAAAATTAGGGTAAAACATATTGGTTAATCCATTTGTTTTTTAAACTTAATTTTTTTATTTTTTGGGTTTCAATTGAATTCATGATTCTCATACATTAAAGAGAAATATGATCGTTCTTTATAAGATATGATTGAGCAATATTATAGGGTTTCGTTTTAACCTAGGGGTTTGGGATTGAATTCTTGATATCTATGTATGCAAATTTTACCCTAATTCTAATTTGTATATAAAATAGGTATGAACAATTTGTAATAAAAAATATCTAAGCATAGACACTTGATTATATAAATCTAGGTCTATTTAAGTGGCTAAGTAACAGAAACAAGCCCAAGTATCATAAATAAAAGCTAAATACAATAAATGGATTTATAAAGAGGTTAAAAAATGATCATACCTTGGCAATATTGTAGATCTGAATTTCTATTTTTTATTTATTTTTGCTTTCTAGAATTGTGCTGACAATTTTGTAAAACTCATAGGAATTGTCATTCTGGGCAAAACGACCATCAATTTTTCCTGAGCCGTGGTGTAAGAGGTATTCTTTGAATACTCAAGTCATTAGACAACACTATTAATAGATATTAACTTCCACTTACCTAACAAGTATATTGGAAGCACATAGGTTTTTGTTTTTTCAACCAAATCAAGTCCTTCAATCGTTTGATTATGTAATGAACCAATAAGTGGTTATCCCCAAGAAGTTAATCCCAATATACTTCACAGATGGGATAGTGCAGCTATGGGATGATATAATTTTTCGTAATCAATGCCCTTTTGAGCCTTGTTCACTATTTATGATTGATATTAGTATCCTTGAGAGCCTACAAATTTTTAACACACCTTGTCTAATTACAACCTTACTACCATTTACAAAATCCAATTTTTTTAATATAATAAAAACGTTTAAATGATTAAGGTATAATCCCAAGCCTTCCTCAATTCTCATTGTTGCAATATCCAATCCGAGCTATTCCCTGTCCCCACTAGGGGTCAAAGGGCATTCGTGACTCATTTTGTTTCTCCCATCTCTAGACCTCAAGGATATCTTGTCCCATTCCTATTTTTTGTCCGTGGCTTATATTAGATTCCATTGTTCATGTTGTCAACACTAGATGAGGTTATGTTTTTTATCTTCTACAACAAAATGAAGATGGTCGACATGTTCCTCTACAACCCCTTCCACCTCCCTCAAGGGGACTCAATAAATCTAAAGGGTACGATATCATTGATCAACTATGGAATACCCCTGCTAAAATTTATGTTATAAATTTAATAAAGAGATCAACAATCTACAAAGATATCTTATATGAAATTTTGTGCAATACAATTCTTCCTAGTGATACACAACTAGCATCATTTGCTTATATCATGATTACATTCAAGTATATTGAACAGGGCATAACCTTTGATAAGTACAACTCACCTTATAAATATATCATAGATCAAGATCTCCCACTATTTATTCAAGTTCAGGGGCATGAAAATATAGTTAAGCATATGTTGATTGACAATGGTTTAGGTGGCTCTACTTTCTTACAAAAATTGGGTATCAATATGAACAACATTAAAAAATCAAAACATAATGTCAAAGGATTTGATAATATTTCTCGTCAAATACTTTGAACTATCACATTGGATTTATTAGTAGGTCCCAAGATGGTACTTATTGTCTTTCTAGTCATGTCTAGCCATTTACACTACAACTTATATTTGGGGAGACTTTCAATTCATGCAATGGACGTTATACCTTCTACATTCCATAAATGCTTCAAATTCATGTATGATAGACATGGATATACAATTCCAGTAGATGATAACCCTTTCATATATTGGAAAATGACAATAATAATCTAATTATCATTCTATTGTACCGCCTGCATAACCTATCCCCCTTGATCGAATGCATACATTTCAGGGGGGTGAATCAAGTTGAGAGCATGACAAAGAACTAACCTTAAGAATTAAAAAAGACACACAAAAAAACATTACCAACTACCATACAAAAAAATGAAAAAATACTATATCTTTTGGTCAATTCCGAAGATCCTAATTGAATAAGTACATATTGGTATGATAGTGATGACGTTGATATGTAAGATCCAATAGATGACAAGTTGCATAAGCTAAATTTCAATACTATCGACCCAAACACATATTTATCTCTTACTTTATTCACACTGGTTAGAGTTGGAACAAATCGATATGATTCATATATAATACAAAAAAATCTACACAAAATTATTATGGAAACACAATTCTCCATTGACAAATGAAAAGTTATAGTTCAAGGTGATATGACTATGTGAATACATGTAAAGGGCAAGATCTAATTACATTTGACAAGATTTAACACAAAGGTAAAAGAATTAATATTCAATTAACAATATTTACAATACTCCAAAGCTTTAAAAAATCTTTTAGGGGAGTTACATGATGGGACCAACTACTTTTTGGGTTTAACCCATAAGACAACTAACTTTTACAAACTAACATTATTTAATTTATCTACTAACATTATTAACTAACGATTATAAATTGAGTGTATGTGCCATGCTTATACACTAAACAAACTAACACAATAAATCAAATAAACATAAATTGACTTTGGATCAACTGACTCAACAAACTTTCCTTTATTCAACAAGGGGTATACAAGATTATTCAGAGCTATGACTTATGGCTATGAATTCATTAAAAGTATTTGTCATATCTGTAATTGGCACACTGTACATCACGGTATCGATCAACTGATGTTACTTCCAAGAAGCGTGGCCCCTTGAGTTGTGGCATGAATGATGAACACAATCAAGGTTTACTCATCCCATCTGACCATTTTGTATTGTACTGTAGTAGAACATGATCAAGATCTGTTCAACCACATTGATCTACATAAGGTCTCACACAGAAACCCATCCAAGTGACTTCAATATTATGTCTGGTACACCTCCCTTAGGTCCAACAAATACTGACAAACATTTGATCAACACTATGGTGTTATAAATTTCTATGTCAACTCGTAGAATCATCGACGAATGATCAAAGGCCATGCAATATCTTTCCTCATCAGGGGACATGTGAGAAGCCCTTGCAACAAAAAAAACCAAATCAAAACTACTACATCTACACGTCATCATGAATATCAATGAAGTGAATAAAACCAAAATTGAAACTAAAAGCAACAAGCAGCTGAAAAACACACTACTTCTACCAAAAATGTTCTTCAAGCATTTGACTCAAATTTTGAACGAATAGCTAACTAGAGAAGGCAAATTATCCTTCAGTCTCTAATAGATCTTCTAACCTCTCAATTTGACATTTATACTCTTTCAATCAGAAGGATCATGATAGAGCTATAATGGACAACATGTTCTCTGATAGCATAAGCACGAGATGACATTATGCAAATTTTTATTTTGAATGTGTCAGTTTCCACTGAAAATGTATATTTATACATCATTTTCAATACATTTGTTTTAAAAATCATAAAACAAAATCAAATCATGAAACTAACCATTTCAATGTGTCTGTAATATCCAAAAACCTATAGATCGACTGGTTACATGATCACTTTCGGATAAAAGAGTGACTATATAGAAAAATTGAAAAAAGTGTTGCAAATGATGAAAGTTACATAAATTACACCATCTATGCATTTTGTATTGTACTGTAGTAGAACATGATCAATGCATGTTCAACTACATCGATCCACATAATATCTCACACAACAATCCATCCAAGTGACTATTCAGTTTTATGTTTGGTGCACCTCCCTTAGGCCCAACAAATACTGATAAACATTTGCTCAACACTATGGTGTTAACAACTCCTATGTCAACTTGTACAAGCATCAATGACTAATCAAAGGTCATGCTATATCTTCTCCTATCAAGGGAGAGGTGAAAAGCCATTGCAATAAAAAAAATCAAATCAAAACTACTATGTCTACACCTCATCATGAATATCAATGAAGTTAATAAAACCAAAACTAAAACTAAAAGCAACAACAAACTGAAAAACACATTACTTCTACCAAAACCAAATCAAAACTACTATGTCTACACCACATCATGAATATCAATGAAGTGAATAAAACCAAAACTAAAACTAAAAGCAACAAACTGAAAAACACATTACTTCTACCAAAAATGTTATTCAAGCATTTGATCCAAATTCTAAACAAATAGCTAATTGGGGAAGGGGAATTATCCTTCAGTCTCTAACAAATCTTCTAACCTCTCAATTTGATACTTATACTCTTTCAATCATAAGGACCATGATAGAGCTATAATGGACGATTGTTCTCTGATAGCACAAATACAAGATGACATTATGCAAATTTTCATTTTGAAGATGTTAGTTTCCACCGAAAATATACCTCTATACATCATTTTCAACACATTTGCTTTAAAAATCATATAAAAAACTTCAAATCATAAAACTAATCATTTCAATGTGTCTGTAATATCCAAGAACCTATAGATTGACTAGTTACATGACCACATTCGGATAAAATAGTGACTATATATAAAAGTTGAAAAAGTGTCGTAAATGATGAAAGTTGCGCAACTTACACCTATCTCTAATTACAAAAAAATAGAATATTCTAAAATGATTCTCCAACTGATTTGAGTAAAAAAGAAGTTGACCAAAAAATGGTTTTGTGGGGTTTTGAACTCTTAACCTCTTATTTTGTAAATGACTTACAAAATAACTTTACCCAGTTCTTCCATAAACACTTTTAAAACATATAAAGAAGATATGTTATTTAAAGTGTACTTTCTGATTTTCTAAAAAAAAAAAAAAAATTTATGTATGTAAATTGTTTTTAATCAAAAATTCATGTTCCTCCACAAGCACTTTTAAAACATATAAATAAGATATGTTATTTAAAGTCTACTTTGTGATTTTCTAAAATAAAAAAAGAAATTTATGCATGTAAATTGTTTTTACGTAAAAACTCATGTTTAAGTGAATATAACTACTTTTCTTTCTAGTAGAGCCCACAAAGTAAAATGAAACTATATCAAAAAATTAATCATGAAGGTGCTACACCATGCCACTTCTGGATCATGCTATTAGAGTGTTGCAAAAGATAAAATATGATTTGGAGACTGTACAAACAACTTGGCAAGTGTTTGGAGGTCGTACAAAGTCATACATCATTATTGTGACAAGATTTGAACTTCCATTGAATTGTTTTAACAAAAAATACTGTAAATATGCATCTCTAATGCATACTTCTACATCTCCACTTTGTACTTCCATGTGAGAGTGGTTTTTATTGGTTCAAAATTTGATTTGGAAGAGTTTCAGATTGTACCAATGGAGTTTATTATTGCAGTATGAGATAGAGGATGTACAAATGGATTACCTTACTACATAGCGCTGTACAATTTGAAAATTTAATTTTAAAGGGTATATAAACTATGTTTCGATCATATAAATCATCAAACAAGGGTTTTATTGAAATATTTGGGCTATACAAACATTTTTATGAAAAGCTTAAGCCATATAAAATCAGATTTGACGACATAAGAATGAAATTCAAGAGTTCTAGAGACTGTTCAAACACTATGAAAGCCATACAAATGAAATTTGTGATCTATTTTGGCTTTCAAAATTATGTTCAAATTCCATGATATTCTCTTTCCATTATGATTTTTCTTCAACCTCAACTCAGATTTTAATTTCACCAGGTTTCACATTCACCTTCAACTTTTTCACCAACAAATTATTTTTAACTGGTTTTGATATCACTGATAGGACCATGCGAATACAGGTAAATGGTAAGATATATATTGCATTTGACAAGATTTAGCACAAAGATAAAAGTATAATATTCAAGTAACAATCTTTACAATACAACATTATAAAAGCTTTTACGAGAATTACACAACGAGACCAACTACTTTACGATTCAACCTGTAAAACACCAAACTTTTACAAACTAACATTATTTAATTTATCTATTAACATTATTAACTAACAATTATAGAAGGGATGTATGTGCTTTGCTAACACACTAACAAACTAACACTAATAAGCCAAATAAACATAAAGTGACTTTGGATTTGGATCAACCGACCCAACACAAGGTAATCAACATAATCAAAACAAAAATACTTGTTGCAATATTAGTTTAAAACAATTGCAAAAGAAAATTCACATTTTATATTCAAGAATTATATCACTTGAAGAGAAGATTGCACATACTTACAACCCTCAACATGTTACATTTAATGTTGTAACTTCTAAGGAACAAATGCAAGCAGAACAAAATGAATAGTGTGCAAAGTAATGGTTACAAAAAGAACTATTATAAAATGACAAATAATTAAAAGCACAAATAAAAACAAACATTTGCAAACAAAAAAAATAGAATACAAAAAATTGCACAAGGCAAATTAAAAAATAAAGGTTAAAAAAAGATCAAGATGAAAAAAAAGGTTACATAAAGAATAAATACAAAAGGTACAAATTGAAAATGAATTTTTTTTAAAAGAGAAGTTACAAAAACAAACTCAACACAAGAAATAAAGTATCCTTAAGAAAGGGTTTCTCACGAAAGAAAATCAAAAGCAAGACATACCGAAAAACACTAATGTCACCAATGTGGTTCCAAAGGATACAACTAAAAATATTTTTCATATCTAGAGCCTTTGAATCTTAGCCCTCACATTGATAGAAAGAAATGTACTAATTTTGAAATTGCATATTTTTATGAAGCCATTATATGTAGCATGACACTTCTCCAATATCTTGGTTACGACAACTAACATTTGGATAATATTATAGGATCTTAGTGTTGCATTGGATCCATTAAGTATTTAGTAACACTTGGGATAAAAACATGTTCTATTATATTTCACATCGACCCACCTTGGATCAATACAATGCAAAACTAGAAAAATTATGGTTGAGAGCAATGGGGGCCATATAGGGTAAAGGTCATGACTATGTTACATTTAAGCATGAGTGTGTGATTGTTACCATTTCAAGTGAGGATATATCTATAAAGAAAGAACAAACAAAGATAAATATCTCTTTAGCTAATATTTCATCAAAGACAACTAATATAATCATAACATAGGTATATGACACAACACATATGGCAAAACATATAAAATCAAAAAAAGTCAATACCACAATATGGTGCAGTTAGTTTTACATATACAAAAATAAAAGATGATAAGAGTGACATATCACAATTTTAGGACCAAGAGGATGATTATGATTATGATTATGATTATTTAGAAGATTGACATGATGTTTTAGATGACACGAGCTACATTTCAGCATCCTATTTCAATCGGTGGTTTAACAGAAAATTTAGCAGGTGATTACATATGCTAGGAAAGAACTCAATGGGAACGTCTTGTTACCAAAATCATTGATAGCCATTAATATTTTCTATTGATAGATAACTTTCTTATGTCTATTGGATTATTAATTTACTTTATTCTCATATCTTAGCACACATGTTCATATACATTTGAATAGACATTTCTTCTATCCCTTGGATTATTTTATGTTTCCCTTGCCTTTTAATTGTCTATCATGATTTAAGCATTTGTGACACTTTTCTTGTAATAATTCTTAATGCACATCATTTGCGACATGCTACTTATTTTTTTCTTGCATATTGACTGTTGTTATATATGAAATAAGAATTAATGCAATATTAATCCTTAAATAGATAAATTGTTTAGAATGTCGATTTACATGTAAAATGACTGAAATAAGCAATATGATTTGGGTTCAACAAGTATATATTTTGACAAGTTTGACAATTTGTAATGAGAAAAACAAAGGGACAAATATAGACTTATTTTGAATACTTCCCTAATTTTTGTGAGTTGATAGACTAACTGAACACTGTGAATGATGATTGTGTTCTATTTGTTTCATAAATAGGGTCTGTTTTTTAGTTTAGGACATGATTGGTATATTAAACAAGAACGACATTTGGTATTGTCTTGTTGGTCAATTTTGTCCTTTGAAATGAGGGTTTGGAACTTGGTTGAGAGGCGTGAAGCATTCTGAAATGTTCATTCCTACTTTTACAATCTTTGTTTTGCGTGTGCATCAAACTGCAATATCAAAACCTTAGTTTTTTGCACATTCACTAGATGGATGATTAGATAAAAAAGTGGAGAAATGGGAATGACCAAGCTAACCTCAAAACACTTGTGTAATTGAGTGTTGCCTAAATAGTTTGTATGGACCTAAAATCGATGTAGTTCTCCCTTTAAAGATGTATCATGTAAATCTAGATACTTGTTCTCCTAATTTACTCTTGGCATGTGTAAGTATAACTATACTTTAGAATATAGTTCTATGCAATGTTACTTTGAATATCTCTTGAACGTGTGAGAATGTTTTGTATAATGAAAATGCTCGTTGTATTTTCTTGGGGATTGCTTATGAATATGTCTAGTTTGTATCATTCATGTGTGAGAACACTTGCTAGTGAATGCATTCTAATAGCTTTGTTTATATAAGGATTATTAGAATTTGAATTAAAAGTTTAGTGGTGCACACAAAGAAATAAAAAGGATGAGGATTAAGAAAAATAAAAGACTCGAGGAGGGGGTAAGAACTAAATAGACTCAAGGAGAGGTTAAGAAATATTAAAAGAGGGTTTAGCAAGTCATAAAGGCTCATTAAGCAAAAGGAGAAATATAAGACAAGTCATAAAGTGAAAGGGAAAATATAAGAAAAGTGCACCAATAATAAGAGATAAATAAAGTAATTAAAATACATCTAAAAACAAGTGATTTGTCAAATTTGGGTGTCTACAACTATATACACATATTTTATATTTCATTTGAGCTTACATGATTGCATACTCTTATTTCTACATACTATGTGAATATACATTGATTTTTGTCAACTGGGAGCATGCATATTCTTATCTCCACATAAGCTATTGAGTTACATTGTCTTTAGTCATACATAAAGTGGGAGGTATATTATTATGTTTCACTTCCTCCACATTTTCATGCTATCACATCTAGTGTACACTATGCCTTGACACATGTTGTGAATTGTTCGGATCCCTCTCATTCTTCTATTTTTGAAGCCTTGTTAGTTTCTCTTAAAAATATTTTAAAAATACAAAAAATATATATATTTCAAAAAAAATTAAAAATTAAAATATTTTAAAATACAAAATAATTCAAATATTTCAATATTTTTTTCAAAAATACAAAAACATTCAAAACCATTCTCAAAAATAAAAAATCAAGACTTGAGCATGACACGAGTTTCTAGTTTACTTCTTTACATATGTTATTTATCACATGTTTGGTAGATAACATATTCTTTTTCATACAGACATGCATTTCATTAATTATATGAGTGTGTTGCAAGATATACATATCACACATGGATTCCTATATGCTATATTCCCTTCTACTCAATGGCTATGCCTATATTGAGAGCACCTTATTCTACAAGTTATATTATCATAGGTTATATCTATCTATGAACTTTATACCATGTTGAGTTACATATATTACAAGTGTCTTGATAATTGCTTATATCTTGCACTATGTTGGATAAGCTACTTTTCTATGATGTGATATTGATACATATAAGTGGTGTAGACTAGTTTTCGCTTATTTTATGATCATTCGATGTTGTTACTTTCTTACATGATAGACTAGACATTGATTGCTTATTGTGTGTGGCCATTTGGACTTACGTGTGCAACATATTTATGTCCCTTGATTGAGATGTTATTAATGTCTTTTGCATGTGGTCCTTGGCCTTGTTTGTTACAACATATTCATGTCTATTGTATGTAGCCCTTAACCTTATGTGTAACATTGCGTGACATTGTGTGTTGTATTTTTTAGCCATGATTAGTGATGCTATGATACATATCATGTAATTTTATTGTGTTTTGTTAATCATAGATAGTTAATTTACTTCATGTCTCATTGTTATATCTATATAGACATGCAAATTACATGCCTCAAATTACGTATGTTTCATACATGCCTTGATAACATAAACTATACTATGATAACATATTATCTATATGTTATGATTATATCTTTAACACACGATACAATTATCTCTTCTTTTGAGATTGATGATTTGGAGGCTACATCCCTCATCTCAAATGGAAAATTACAGTGAACTTGTCTTAAAGGTTCAAACATTCACGAAGATAAAAACTAGATTTTATGATAGACTACAAGTTTCAAATATTTAAAATAATTTAAAAAATAGATACATGATATATATTGACACATTGATACAAATTATGAGGGCATATAACATGCATATGCACTCACTTTACGAAGATTCAAGTACAAACTTATACACACTTGGATGCATATACATGAACATATACAAATATAGTTACACAAATAAGAATTACATGTTTCACATACAATTACAATTGAACATATAGATGCATGGCATTCTATAACATTTGACACATATTCAAAGGGCATATTAGTGGTTGATGCACATATATACATTTTTCAAATTTCAAAAGGTATGATATTGGTTTATGCGCATATACCCTACAATACAATTTTCAATTTGTAATAGAGATTAGAAAATTTGATAAAATCAATTATTTCCTCTAATATTGCAGTATAAATTAAAGAAGTTAGTAGGGTTCATTGGGTTGTTAGGAAATTGATTATAACTAAATTGCATGTTGATTTGATCATGATCAGTCAATGTCATGAGGCTGAAATGACATGCATAGAGGCAATTGAAGAACTATCCAAGACTTCAGAAGCATTAACTCTTAATGCACACAACGATGTATATGAAGGTCACATCAAAGTAACATAGTCGAAGCGGAATGGATAAATTATTCTACATGAAAAAAAGTTTCCAAGGAAGCTAAAAATTGCAGATACAAATTTGGACATAATTGATAAAATTTTGTAGGGAATTAAAAGCAAACCAACTTCAGGTACTCACATTTAGAGTATTACACCCTTAATTTATAGTGCATCTAGAGATATGTGTGGCTGACTTGTGGCTTACACACCTTCATATTATCTTGTTGTGTTTCTCAATGTTCTTAGTATGGTTGATCTATGGAATAACCATGGCTAAGTAAAGTATATATAAAAGGTAGTGGTTAGTATTTTATCATCATATTGCGAAATCTATTCTTATTACATTATTGTGGAGATTATCCCCTCGAAGTGGCCCAATAATAATATTCAAATATTCTACTCTTTCACCAATTATTATTGTGAATTTGCTTAGTATGTTCTTAATTCTATGATATATAATTATATTATCATGAATCATCCAAGTAATTTCATTACAAGTGGTATTAGAGCTCCGATTTGGGTAAGTTTATACGATTCAATTTTTTTCGAATCTAGTGTCCTAAGCACTAGAAGGTTGAAAAAACATAATTTGTGATTAAAGATGAATTGAATTTTTTCATCATCATATTTTTGTTCATGAGGTTTTTTTATAAAAAAATAAATTAAAAGTAAAAAAAATAAAAATAAAAAATAAATCTGTAATTTTTTTTACCTTATGCACATTAATAGTCGTTCGATTCATCTCTATGAGATAATCACAATGATATATTCTATCGAGCTTAAATTTTTTACCCTTATGCAAATTAGCAGTCATTGGATTTGTCTTGGTGAGGTGATCATAATGGTTATTTGTTGATATAATTTTTTTCCCTAAGTTGCAGCCCTCTTAGAGTTCATACATGGCTGGGCCTAACACTCATAGATGCGAGAAAGGGCAAGAAACACCCAAAACTCTTCACTAAGATGATATGGAGTTCAAAACTTTCGAATTGAGTATTTATATGATAGTTCAACACCTTCAATTAGAGTTATTTGGCATGGTACAAAAATATGATCTCCATGCAATTCAAGGGGAATTCAAGGGGATGCAAGGGGAGATGAATGGATTGAGGGATCAATTACAACAAATAACTAGTCAATTGACCAACCTGGTCGCTCAAACTTTGCAAAATAACTCTCCACCACTCCAGTGTGGGTCTCCTAATACAAACAATTCTAGTACCAATTTGGGCTTGAAGCTAATGTTGCCAAAAATAGGCTTACGCAAGTTTGATGGTAAGGATCCGCTCATATGGATTACTCAAATTAAAAAATTATTTGATTTACATCAGACTCCTTATTCATAAAAGGTGGTCATGGAATCTCTGTATCTAGAACCTGAACAGTTCATTTGGTATTGTTAGTTGTGTGCTTAAAATAAATAAAAGGGTTTCCTAGTTTCATAGTAGGTATTTTATAAAGAGTTATAGCTCCACTATCGCAACAATGTTTCTAAAAACTACTTCAACTAGCTAACCAAGTTGTGCCAAATTGAGACTCTAAAGGATTACATTCATCAATTTTAGAATATTTATTTCATTTAAGAGATATCAATGATTTCATGGTGATGTCATGTAGGTGTCCAGGTGAGTGGATGAAATGCCTTGTTAGTCTAAGTGACAATGACAAAATGTGCAATGTGCTTATCTTAGTATGCTTGAAGTAGGCTTGGTTGATCTTCAGAGCTTGACTATTTATAGATGATTAGGGATGGGTCTAAAGTATTGAGGATGTGAAAAGGGTCCTATCAGAGGTCAAAGATGATTATAGAGCTTGTGTGCATAAGTGGACTTCACCCAGTTCTTCATTATGTTCATCTAGGCATAGTTGGCTTTGTGATAAATAAATCTGAGGCGGCATATTGATGATGTCATAGATCACACGTGTGAAGGTTTAAGGATTTTTTCAATAAATTGATGGATTCTCCTATGCGAGGAGATCACATGGTTCAAATTTTATATCATGCATTAAAGTGCAATAAAAGTTTTTTAGAGTGCAAAGTTGGCCTCTCAGATAAAAGTGCACTAAGTTACAACACTTAGTCAATTTGCAAAAGCAGATTTAATGGTTTGCATTTCATCACATCAAAGATCGACTGCATGAAATAAATCTAAGCTCAAATACATTATTTGTCTAAGTACAAGAAATAGTTGAGTAAATAGTTTGATGATGGCATATCTTGCACGCACAAAGGTTTCAGGGCAGTTTGATACATGGTTGGATTCCTCTTTGAAAGGAGATCATATAGTGCAAATTTGAGAACATGTGTTTGAGTGATGCAAAAGATATAACTATGCAAAGTTGGCCTTCCAGAGAGATTGTAATATTTCCCATACTTAGCTAAATCTGCACAAAGTTAAAGTTCAGGACCAAATGGAAATCCAACAGTTCACGAGAGTTTATACAATCGAGATCAATGACACATATAGAGTCAAAGAAGTCAAAGTGTTTGATGTTTAATGAAGGTACAGATCGATCTTCTTACAAAATATTTGATAGAAAACATTTTTTATAGGATGTCAAGAAGCAGAGAGATGATAAAAAGTGCATGATGTTTAATAGTATGCAGAGGTAAGGATCGAACTACTTTTGAGGATCAATGGTGAGCAGGGGATCGTACTATAGAGATCTATAGTATGATAAAAGTTCTCAGAAGGCATGTGAGGGTGCTAAGTGTCATTATCATGGGGATTTTGAATAAGATTGAATGGTGAGTGATACATGGTAAGTACCAGGTTGATTTGCAGAGATCAACAGTGCGTATTGAGTCAATGTTACAAGATTACACGAGATGAGGTCGACATGTTTGAGCTTTAATGCTTGCATAGTGAAGCACTATGGGTTAAAGATCGAACAAATTTTGAGGAAGATCGATGGAGTGAGTTGAATGAGTTGAGCATAGAGCACAAGATGCAAGTAAAGTAACCAAAGTTTAACTGTGATCGTTTAGATTCAAATATTTGTATTTGCGAAGGAAAGACCAATATCTGGTTTTTGGGCCATATCTTTTGATACAGAATTTTTTTTCTCATGGTGTAAAAAATGAATTTGTAGATGAATCCAAGGTGAATTTGGTAATATAGATTTTAAAATCTAATGATGTGTACAGTCAAAGATATGGAGGTTCAAAGTTGACTATGTTTTTTTGCATGCTCTATAAGTAACCCGAGAAGAATGTTCGAGCTTGTTTTGATGTTGTTATGATGTCTCATGATGAATTAGATATTGGAGAGTGTTTTAGACTCCATGAGGACCATTTATTTATATTTTGGAGGCTGAACAATCATATTCAATATAAACAAAGGATCAGAAGGTGACTATGTGCTCATTCATGGTGACTGTGTACATAAAATGTTGTTTGAGCAGATCGTGCATACGTAGAGGTCTGTAATGTTGTCTATAATAATTTGAGGATGTCTAAAGGGTCATGTAGAGTGGACCTATGCATTTCAAAGTGTTTCTATGTTCTTAATTTTCTTGAAGAAATGTCAAAGAGGTGAATAGGTCTCCATGAGACCTATAAGGGTTAGTATGGCCTAATTAAAAGGGGTTGTTGCTTAAGGGTGTGTTAAGAAGGAAATATACTGAGAGGGGTGGTGAATCAGTATCTTATATATCTTTTTACTTAATTTGATTTCTTTTATTTAACCACTTGATCACACATTCAAGATATGCAATAAAATTTGAAACAATAATTTGCACCACACGAGAGAGAGAGAGAGAGAGAGAGAGAGAGAGAGAGAGAGAGAGAGAGAGAGAGAGAGAGAGAGAGAGAGAGAGAGAGAGAGAGACCATATTTTTACGTGGAAACCCAAAGTGGGAAAACCCATGAAGAACAATTTCAAGTATATGAATGAGGACCAACTCAAAATACAAAGTTCACAAGCACCAACCTGTAGTGGCACCAACCCCTTTATCGAGCACCAACATAGCAACTATTTATGAGCACCAACCCATAGGAGCATCAACCCCTTGCAAATATTTGTGAGCACCAACCCACAAGAGCACCAACCCCTTTATCGAGCACCAACATAGCAACTATTTATGAGCACCAACCCATAGGAGCATCAACCCCTTGCAAATATTTGTGAGCACCAACCCACACGAGCACTAACCCCTCTTGTATATAGAACACAACTATCTCTTAATGTTGTTTACTCAAAAAATGATAGAACTCTACAATATCTCCTGCTTTTTTCTCTTCGAAAACAAATACAAACCATGCACACACTTGCATATTATAAATGGCTTCTCAAGCCTTTATTTATAGCTTTCCAAATAACCTTTGGCATTCACCCTTTGTGACCCTTCAAACCTCATAGAAAATGGCACCAAACTTGCATGACCCTTCGTATCCTTGCATTTGAAAAGTCATATGGTGACCCTTCATAAGTAAAAGCGTCTTTTCCTTTTTTGTCTTTATTTTGGTGACTTTTCATATTCTTCAAAGTGTCTCTTCATGGAAAAATGTGCCATACCTCTTTTGTCTTCACGTGGTGACTCTTAAAATTCCTCAAGATGACTCTTCAAGAGAAAATGCGTCCCATTCCTCTTTCATCTTTTACACTGTGACTCTTTGACTTCTCCATGGGACCTCTTTTGACTTATATGCAACCAAAAATATATTCATTAATATTAAATAAATATTAACACACATTAGCCAAAATATGAATATTAAAAACACCATTAAATGCAATGGAGCCTTTATTACCAATAATGTTAGACCTTTGACATCAATGACAATATTTTCAACAATCTCCCCTTCTGTCATTGATGGCAACCTCAAACTGAAACTGCCACGTCCTAAAACCTACACATACTATCATCTAAAAAACATACAATAACTCCCCCTTACTATAAAAACTTGTACCTGTTCCCTATAACTATTTCTTCACATGTACCTATACCTGTTATTCTCCCTCTTTGACATCAATGGCAAAGGTCCTACTTGGAGCTAACACTTAGCTCCCCCTCAATTGATGCTAAACCTCAATGGCAGGAAGTAAAATAAATTACTTTCAAATTCTCTAATAGATACTCAAATATGTCTTTTGGGTGCTTTTGTGAAAATATCTGTAATTTGCTGTGTAGTATTGATATACTCCATCTTAACCTATTGATCTGCAACCTGCTCTCTTAAGAAGTGATATCTAATGGGAATATGTTTTGTTCTTGAATGCATCACTAGATTCTTATAAATATTAATAGCACTTGTGTTATCACAAAAAATAGAAATAGGTTCATCATACTTTAGCTTGATATCTTCTAAATTTTGCTTCATCCAAAGCACTTGAGTACAACACAATACTACTGCAATATGTTTTGCTTCAGTTGTAGAAAGTGATACTGAATTCTGCTTCTTGTTTAGCCATGATACTAAGCTATCACCAAGGAAGAAAGCTCTTCCACTTGTACTCTTTCTGTATAAGCAACCAAAATGAAATCTCTGCCTGCGGGATACCACAAGCTGTAATCCAATGTCCCCTTGATATATTTGAATATTCTCTTCACCAACTGAACATGACTATCTTTTGAAGCTGACTGATATCTTGCAACCATACCTACTATATGCATGATATCTGACCTCGATGTTGTTAAATATAAAAGACTACCAATCATAGATCTATACAAAGATTGATCTGTAATAGGTGAATCTTCATCCTTGCTCACCTTATTTCCTGTACACATTGGTGTGCCAACTTTTGTTTTGATGTAGAGATTACTATCAACAAATCATCTCTTGAAACTTTGATCCTATAGGTACTTATCAAGTTTTGCATACCAAGCTCTGAGAGCTTTTTTCAATCCAGACAATGCTTTCTTCAATCTACATACATGGCTACTAATATTTGAGAGAATAAATCTCTCAGGCTACTCAATGTAGACCTCTTCTTCTAGATTCCTGTTTAGGAACGCATATTTGACATCTATCTGAAACACTTTAAAAATTTTAAACATTGCATATGTAAGAAACATTCTAATAGCCTCTAACCTTGCTATTGGTGTAATTTTTTTTTCAAAATCTATTCCCTCAATCTGAGCATATCCTTTACATACTAATCTTGCTTTATTTTTGGTCACTTCTCCATTTTCATTTAACTTATTTCTATAAACCTATTTTGTTCCTATCACATTATGATCTTTTGGTCTAGGCACTAATTCCAAAGTATCATTCTTTTCTATTTGATTTAATTCTTCATCCATAGCCTTAACCCAATGCTTATCATGCCTAGCTTTTGATAAAATTCTAGGCTGAATTTTGGATAACAAAGAGAAATTAACTTGCTCAGATTCACTTACCATCATTCTTCTGGTGCGAATTCCTTCATTTATGTCCCTGATGATGTCACTTTCATTATGATTTCTCTGAACAAATTTGTATGGATTTTTGGTGTCCTTTTTCTCCTTCTCATTTTTATCTGATTTTTTAAAATCTTTCTCTTCAATGATTTTAGAAATGTCTACTGGATCATTGATTCTTTGTGTTCCATCTTCTTCTATCTTGACACTTTCACTTTCAACAAGTTTTTTGGTTCTTTTGTTATAACATTTATAAGCTTTACTTTTTCAAGAATAACTAAGAAATATACCTTCATTTGCTCTAAATTCAAACTTACCAAGTTTTTCATTGGTTTTCTTTATGAAGCATCTATTATCAAAAACTTTGAAATAATCAACTGTTGTTGATTTATCTTTTCATAGCTCATAAAGAGTCTTGTCACTATTGACTCTCAATAATACTCTATTCTGAATATGCACTACTATAGCAACTGCCTCTCTCCAATATTTATCTGTTATCTTGGATTCACTTAACAATGTCCTCACCATCTCCTGAACTGTTCTATTTTTCCATTCAACTACTCTATTTTGCTGTGGAGTTCTGGCTGCTGAATAATCTCTTTATTCTATGTTCTTCACAAAACTCAATAAATTGATCTGACATGAATTCTCCTCTTCGATCTAATCTTAAACATTTAATCTTCAAACTGGTTTCATTCTCAACTAATGCTTTGAATACTTTGAAATGTCTGAAAGCTTCTGATTTTTTCTATAAAAACATTATCCAAGTCATACGTGAAAAAGCATCAATAAACAACATAAAATATTTCTCACCTTGAGTAATTTGAGTTCTCATAGGTCCACACAGATCAGTGTGAACAAGCTCTAGCATCTGAGTGGTCAAGTGCTATTTTGTTTTGAACCACCTTCTAGCCTGCTTTCCATGCTGATAAGGTTCATAGAGTGTGTCTGATGGCTTTGTAATCTTTGGAAGATTTTTGACTGCTTGCTTCTTTTTGATGTCGATAAGATTTTCAAAATTTATGTGCCCCAGTCTCTTGTATCATAGCCAACTTTCTTCAATTTGATTCAAACAACATCTTCTTTGACCTTTGATGTCTGATAGCATATATAAATTATTGCCTGTTCTCTGAGCATATGCAACCAGCACATCTGAATCTTTTCTTCTAATTTTACAAATTTATGCATAAAAATTTAGTGTGTGCCCTTGATCACACATTTGACTTACAGTCAAAATATTATGCTTAAGACCTTCTACATAAAAAATATTTTTAGTTTTAGTTCTACCATTATCTAAACTTAGTGTACTTTTCCCAATTTTGGTAGTAGTATTGTCTCTGAATTTCACTATGCCACCATTGATATTCTTCAAGGTTATGAACTTGATCTTGTCTTCTATCATGTTCCTCAAACATCCACTATCAATGAACCATGGCTTTTCTTCATTTATTGCATGCAAAGTTATCTGCACCAACATAGATTTTTCAGGTTGTTTCTTTTTTCGTGAACCTGTCTGAACTTTCTTCTTGATGAATGGAGCCTTGAAACTCTGGTCCTTCTTGACTAACTTAAGCACGCTTTTACAGTATTGAGCTATATGTTTTAAGTTGTTTCACTTGTAACATATTATGGCCTCTTCATTAAAGCCTGATAGAGGAACAAAAGAGTTGTGGCTTCTGCTTGACTTTACATGAATTTCCTTCTCCTTATTTCTGAAATTATTAGCCCTTTTTTGACATTCTATTTTCTTATGATCATATCCATTACAATAAAAATAGTAACCATAAAAATAGGACCTATTTGTATATCTCTGACCTGACTATCTTTTGTAGCTCTGTTCCCTCCAGCCTTCTTTGTTTGAGATGTCCTCTGTATTCTTAACTTCTTCCCTTTTTCTTTCTTCTTTTATCAGAGCTTCAACATAGCTCTTTCCTTTTTTATTGTTTGTCAAAGTAGTGACCTTCTCTTTCTCTTTTTCAAATCCAATACCTATCTTATCTGATATTGATCTTTGATTTTATAATATCTTATTCTCAAATTTTGAATCATTGGCTGCTCTATCACTGATTGCTTTATTCATTTTCTCGAGATCTACTTGTAAAGAAGCAATTTCAATAACATCTTGGCTTCTTCAAAGTGTACTTGTAGATCTTCAATTATTTCCTTTGACTCTTTTTCATTTTTTACGATCTGGAGCTTTAATCTTCGATTCTTCTTTTCAAGAGCTTTTAACTCTTCTAAGGCACAAACGAGTTCTCCTTCCATATTCACTTCGGCTTCATCTTGTTCTTCTTCTTGATTGTCTATACTTTTTATTGTGAAGGCATTTTCATGTATGGCCATGCATATAATCTCTTCTTCTTTTGAATTACTGACTCCACTATTTTCGGTTGAGCTATAATTTTTAGAATACAATCTCTTCTTCTCAAATCCCTTCTTGAATTTTCTTTTGAAATTCTTCTTGTATGTAGACTTTCCTTCTTCATTGTCATCATTACCCTTATTTGGGAATTTAGCTATAAAATGTCCAATCTTTCCATAATTAAAACATTTAAAAGGTAATTTTCTTTGATATTTATATGTGTTTTTTTTGGTTTATGATTGACTAGAGCTCCGTTGTCATCTTCATCATTGCTAGAACTATCACTTGATTTGTGAATCTTAGCCTTCTCTTTCTTTGATGTCTTGAAAGCAAATTCTCTCTTTGAGGGTTTCTCTTATTCAGTCCGCATCCCATATTCTGTAAGAATACCATGAAGCTCATCCATCTTTAGCTTGGCTAAATTCTTCATCTCTTCAATTGTCGAAACTTTTGCATCATATCTCAATGGTAAAGATCTCAAAACTTTTTGAAACACAGTTGATTCTTCTAAATTTTCTCCAAAACCTTGAATCTGATTAACTATTTGATCGACCCATAAAAGATAACTTTCTATATTTTTTTTCTCTTCCATCTTCAAACTCTCAAACTATCTTCTGAAAGTCTGAAGCTTAGCTTGCTGAACCTTTCCATCACCTTTGTAAATATTCTCAACTTTTACCCAAGTTTCATGAGCATATTTACATTGCATAACTTTAACAAATTCTAATTCACATAAACCACATAAAATAACATTTAAATATTTAGCATTATTTTCACTTGCCTTTTTTTTTATCGAAGTAGTTACAAGTGTCTGTGTTTCTTCATATTCCTCCACCACTGATTGCCATATGTCGAATCCAAAGGCCATCAAATAAGTCTTCATCCTTATGTTCCAAAAGACATAATTTATCTCATCAAACAAAAGTGCCTTATTTGTAGAAAATCCTTCATGTGATCCAACGATCGTGCTTTCCTGAACTACCTTCAAGCTGTAAATTTTTTTCAAAAGGAACCTGCTCTGATACCAATTGTTAAGCATAAAATATACTAAGAGGGGGGTGAATCATTATATTATATCTTTTTACTTAATCTGATTTCTTTTCTTTAACCACTTAATCATACATTCAAGATATGCAATAAAACTTGAAACAATAATTTGCACCACATAAGAGAGAGAGAGAGAGAGAGAGAGAGAGAGAGAGAGAGAGAGAGAGAGAGAGAGACCAGATTTTTATGTGAAAACTCAAAGTGAGAAAAGACATAGAGAACAATCTCAATTATATGAGTGAGCACCAACTCAAAATACAAAGTTTGCAAGCACCAACTTGCAGAAGCACCAACCCCTTTGTCGATCACCAACACAATAATTATTTGTGAGCACCAACCCACATGAGTATCAACCCCTTGCAAATATTTGTGAGCACCAACCCATAGGAACACCAACCCCTCTTGTGTATAAAACACAACTATCTCTCAATGTTTCTTACTCAACAAATGATAGAGCTCTACAATATCTCCTGCTTTTCTCTCTTCAAAAATAAATACAAACCATGCACACACTTGCATATTACAAATGGCTTCTCAAGCCTTTATTTATAGCTTTCCAAATAACCTTTGTCATTCACCCTTTGTGACCCTTCAAACCTCATAGAAAATGGCACCAAACTTACATGACCTTTCATATCCTTGCATTTGAAAAGTCATATGGTGACCCTTCATAAGCAAAAGCATCCTTTCCTCTTTTGTCTTTATCTTGGTGACTTTTTGTATTCCTCAAAGTCTCCCTTCATGGAAAAATGTGCCATACCTCTTTTGTCTTCACATGGTGACTCTTGGAATTCTTCAAGATGACTCTTCATGAGAAAATGTGTCCCATTCCTCTTTCATCTTTTACCCGGTGACTCTTTGACTTCTCCATAAGCCCTCTTTTGACTTATATGCAACTAAAAATATATTCATTAATATTAAATAAATATTAACACACATTAGCCAAGATATGAATATTAAAAGCATCATTAAATGCGATGGGGCCTTTATCACTAATAATGTCAGGTCTTTGACATCAATGACAATATTTCCAACAGGGTGACCCATGAATGCTATGGCTGACCTATGTAGATGGTATTGAGCTATGTCTCATTGAGATGTATGCCTTAAGGGTTAAGACAAGTCTAATGTTTGACCAACATTTTGGTAATCATGAAGACTCTATATATAGTGAAACCAAAGGAGATGGTTTCTAAGCATGTTATGAGCATTAAAGCAAAGAAGAGAAGAGAGTGAGAGTGACCAATGGTTGGGGTAATGAGAAGAGCAGATTGATGATTATGTGTATGACCTATAGGTCATAATTTTGATGGTAGAATAAGTGATCTTGTAGGTTGAGGATGAACGAAAAGGTCTAGGCTAATCCAAAATAATGTTTTAAGAGTAAGTGAAGTATAGATGGCATCTGTGTGAGCTTGGTGGCTAATTTGAGAGGCAGATCAAAGTGTGGACTATGTGTATGACGATCTAGTCATGATGTTAATGTGATGATAGATTTATTAATGAGAAGTGTAGAGTGATCCAAAAGGTGGCTTTGGATGCATTGAGAAGGTGTGCTAAGTTAAGTGAAAGAGTAAAGGTGAAGAGTGATAATCAGAAGTCCATCATCAGGTGTTGAAGACATCAGTTCAAAGGTAGAGTTGTTCATAGGTGTTGTTGTGGCTACTCAACATCTAGGAGGTTGTATCCTCCTTGTAAGGTAAAACTTGTTAAATGTCTAGTTATTGTGGTTGATCAGCTAGACAAGTGTAGTAGCTCCTTGTGGGATTGCAGTCTCACTAAAATAAGGGATGGTAGTTCCTTAATCAGTTGTAGCTAGTCTAAATTAGATCTTGTTATTATAAGACTGTAGTCCATATTGTAGGGTTCAGTGGGTTTTATCCCCCAAGAGGGTTTTCCACGTAGATGTTGTGTTGATATGATGTATGTTCTTGTTCATTATTTGGATGTATGTGATTTCATGTTTATATTGCTAGATCAAATTGATGAATGATGGAATGGTTTTGAAATTGAATGTGCATTATTGTATACTGATTCAGTCTCCCCCTCTCAGTAGCTACTTTCAACATCTTTATGTGTGGCATACATCACTGAGGCAAATTTGACTGACCTATTTTTACGTGGCCTCAAAGATAGCATCCAATTGAAGGTTCATATGTTTCATATCAGTAATATATTTGAAGACATACCAAGGGAATGCATGGCTGAGGAAAAAGAGTTGATCACATGAAGACATTTCACTAATGTTCATGAATGCACTTTATCAACACCACTTTACCAACAACATCATTTTTGTAGCCTACAATATTGACACCTCAACAAATTGAAGAAAAGCATGTAAAAGGTTTGTGTTATGACTGTGATAACAAATGGATCAAAGGACATTAATGTGCTAAAAAGAAGTTGTTTTACATTGAAGGTGCCAATGAGGAGGACGATAATGATGAGGTTTCAGGAGCAGGTTTGGAAGAACCTGAAGATGAATTTAAATATTCTCAACCTATTATTTCCTATCATGCAACTTTAGGTATTAGTACTCAACAAAATCTTAAGGTGGTGGATTTCTTTAAAAAATAGATGACTATGTTAATTAACTCTAGGAGTACACATAACTTCATCAATAGTATGCTGGTTACTTGTTTGAACTATTTCATTTACCCAGATCTAGAATTTTAGGTCATGATTGCAGATGGGGGTACAATCAATTATTCTAGAAAACATCATAGCATTAAGCTTGCTATGAAAGACTATTTGTTAGATTCTCTTATGTTTGCTATTCTCATGGAAGGAGCTAACATTGCTTTGGGAGTTCAATGGCTCGCCATTTTGGGCACTATTGAGATGAATTCCCATGAACTATTTATAATATTTTATTCAAAAGATAAGACCTTTAAACTGTGTGGATTATGGGCTAAATTTTCACAACTAGTTAGTTCCCACCAAATGATGAATATTCTCAAAAAAAGTGCAAAGGGATTTATGGCATGCTTATTTTTCATAGAGGTTCAACCAACAAAGAAGTCTACACATACTGATTTGCAAAGGGTTTTGGATGACCATTATGTTGTTTTCAATGACATGCCAAAAGGACTTCCTCCAAGTCATGTGCATGATCATGCCATCAGACTCATTCCAAAAAACACACCACCCAACATCAGACCCTACATGTATCCCTATAACTAAAAGAGTGAAATTGAAAAGATGGTACATGAGTTGTTAGAGGTAGGAATCATTTGACACAATCAAAGTGAATATTCCTCCCCTATGGTCATGGTGTGGAATAAGGATGACACTTGGAGGATGTGCTCAGATTATAGAAAACTCAACAAGAACACTATTGAAGATAAGTTTTATATTCTAATAGTTAACGATTTGTTAAATGAATTGCATGGTGTTATTTATTTTACCAAGTTAGACCTTCACTCTGGGTATCATCAGATTCGCATTCATGATGAGGTCATACCTAAAACAACTTTCAGAACTCATGAAGTCCATTATGAATTTATGGTCATGTTTTTTGGCCTCATAAATGCATCATCTACATTTCAGAGTTTGATGAATACTATTTTTTGGCCATTTTTGAGAAAGTTTGTATTAGTGTTTTTTGATGATATCCTCATCTACAACAAAAATTAGGAAGACCATGTGAAGCATGTGAAATAGGCACCTTCAATTTTGGAACAATATCATCTTTATGCCAAACCTTCCAAATGTGATTTTGGTGTCCAAGAAGTGGAGTAATTAGGTCATATTGTTTCACATGGAGTGAAATTTTATCAAAAAAATCCAAGCAATGATGGAGTGATAGGCTCTCAAGATCCTCAAAAACTTTCAAAGATTTATGGGGCTAATTGGTTACTATCACAAGTTTGTCAAAAATTATGGTAGCATTGCAGCTCCACTCACCTCTTTATTCAAGAAAGACTCATTTCAATGGATTGAATCAGCTACCAAGGCATTTGAATAGTTGAAAATGGCTATGTGCATGACTCTAATTTTGGCTACTCCTGATTTTTTTATAAAAAAAAATTTGGAGTGTGATGCATCAGGATATGGCAAAGGGGTTGCACTTATGCAAGAAGGCATACTACTGACATTTGAAAGTCACCAATTGAAGGGCAAAAATAGACTCAAACCAATCTATGAGAAATATATGATGGCTATTCTACATTTAATGAAATAATGGAGACCTTATCTAATAGGTTGTCACTTTCATGTAAAGACTAATCATGATAGCCTCAAATATTTTTTGAAACAACGATTGTCATCTAAAGAACAACAAAAATGGATGACTAAAAATTTAGGTTATGATTTTGAAATAGTGTATAATAAAGGAAACAATAATGTCATGATAGATGCCCTCTCTCAACGGGATGAATCAATTGAGGCATTGTTATGCACCATGACCATGTGGCAGGTAGATTAGCTAGAGGAAGCAAAATCAAAAAGGAAGAATGACAGTGCTACTAAGAAATTGATTCACAATCTTTAGCAGGATTCTAATGAATCTAAAAAAATTACATGGAAGGGGAACACATTATGGTATAAATATAGATTATACATTTCTAAGCATTCCCTCCTCAAACATAAAATTCTTCATGAACTTCATGCCTCTCCACTTGGAGGTCACTCTAGATTTTTGAAAACATATAGAATTAAGCACGATTTATTTTTGGGAAGGACTCAAAGGGGATGACCAAAAATTTGTAGTTGAATGCATGGTATGTCAACAAAATAAAGGTGAAACCATTAAGACCTTAGGTCTTTTGTAACCTTTATCCATCCCTAGCTAGGTGTTGGGAAGAGGTTTCCATTGATTTTATTACATGGTTACCATCATTTGAGGGTAAAAATGTTATCATAGTAGTTGTGGATTGAATCACTAAGTATGCTCATTTTTTATCCTTATCACAACCATTTGGTGTCAGTATAATAGCTTATGTGTTTCTTAATATAGTTCAAAAATTGCATGGTACTCTAAATATCATTGTAAATGACCGAAATCTCATATTTATTAGTATTTTTTAGATTGAATTATTTGCATGTTTGAGCACCCACTTGGCTCATAGCTCATCTTATCATCCTCAATATAATGGATAAAAATAGGTAGTCAACAAATGTATAGAAGGGTATCTTTGTTGTTTTACTTCTGATAAATAGGGCAAATGGGTTCATTGACTACCAATTGTTGAATGGTGGTATAACACTTCTTTTCACACTTATTCCAAGATGTCTCATTTTGTGGCATTATATGGATATCACCCCCCATCCATCACTTCAACATTGACTATCCATCCCAAGGTTCAAGTTGTTGAGGAACATATTCACCATCAACATGAGGTACTAGTCAATTTGTGAGAGAATTTAGCAATGACACAAAATTGAATGAAGTAACAAGTAGATCAACATCGTAGTGAGCGTTATTTTGACATAGGTTATTGGGTCTTTGTATGTTTGCAGCCACATAGGCAGATGTCTCTGAAGCAACAAAAAAGGATAACAAACTATCACCTAAGTATTATAGCCCTTATCAAATCTTACAAAATATTGGTAGTGTGGCTTACAAGCTGAAATTATGCCCATCCACTCGCATACATCCAATATTCTGTTGTGATGTCACTAGTGGGGCCCCTATCAAAAGAGTGACGTAGGTCCGTTCGAGCAGTTGGTGACCACGTGTTCCAAGGGATTGTGCCTCGACGGTCTCCAGTGACTGGCCATATGGGTCTGGAAGAGGACCCAAATTATCTCGAGACTTTTGGTGTGACGGCCAGTCCATATTGCTTCAGAGCAATATGGACTAGCCGTCACACCAAAAGTCCTGGGATAATTTGGGTCCTCTTCCAGACCCATATGGCCAGTCACTGGCGACCGTCAAGGCACAATCCCCTGGAACACGTGGTCACCAAACGCTTGGATGGACCTACATCACTCTTTCGATAGGGGCCCCACTGGGGACATCACATCTGTGTATCTTGCTTGAAGAAGGTAATTAGACATAGAGTTTTTATTTAGACTAAGTTACTTGAATTAGATGAAGAAGGTCGAGTTATTATGGATCTTGAAGATATCTTTCACACGTGCACTAAGCAACTACAAACTAAAGCGATTAAGGAGTATTTGATCAAATGGAATAAACTGCATTTTGAAGATGCAATATGGGAGGATGAAGCAATCTTGCATCAACATCCTGGTTTGATTCAATGTTGAGAACAATGTTGTTATGAATGAGAGGGGCATGTTACACTCTTAACATATAATGCATCTAGGGACATGTGTGGTCGACTTGTGGCTTACACACCTTCACATTATCTTTTTGTATTTATCGATGTTCTTTGTATGGTCAACCTATAGAATAACCATGGTTAAGTAGAGTATATATAAGAGGTAATGGTTAGTCTTTTATCATCATATTACAAATTTTGTTCTTATTACATTATTGTGGAGGTTGCTCCCTCGAAGTAGCTCAGTCATAATATTCAAATATTCTACTCTTTCACCAATTATTGTTGTGGATATTCTTTCCTTTTAATTCTGTGATATATAATTATATTATCATAAATCATCTAAATAATTTCATTACATGGACCATAATCATATATAATTATTTGAGATCTGATTATTTGCAAGATGGTTCAGGCATTGCTTGATGACAAGCAATCTTTGGGAAGGGCAGACTGTCATGTCCCCTTTTTCCAATAAAGTAAAAAATAATAAAGTTAATATTTTAAGTTGCTAAGTGACTTATTTTTTGCTTTATTAAAAAGTGACAATGTAATATTACTTTATTATTATTAGAAATTTAAAAAAAAGAAAAATAAAAAAATAAAAATGTACTTTATTAAAATAAAGTAAGAGGTCAACTTGGGGAAAAAGGACAAAAAAAAAGTTATAAAAGAGAGCCTTGAGGTTTATTTAGGATCATTTTGTTTATTACATATATTTTGAGTTTGGGCATTTGCTTTCAACTTCTACATTTGAGGAGGAAAACCCTCCATTGCATTCAGATCTAGAGGACAAAAACCCTCCAAGTTTTTATTGGGCATTAGAGAATGAAAAACCCTCTCATCTCATCATTAGTGATTACATACAAAGATCACATTTGGGTAGACAATTAGGTTATTTTTATTATTTTAGCTGGCTAAAAGGGTTTGACAATTTCCAAAATTAGGTGAGGGTTATTGGATTATCCAACCCTTGTTTCCTTCTATGAAAGGATTGTTATACAAGGGAGCACCACGTAGGACACAGATCACTATTCTTTGAGCAATTGCGTACCACCTAGAGGCAGATCACTATCATTAGATCAACAACACATATTTTTGGAGGCTATTTTGGCAGCCAAAAATAAATTGTTTATTGATTCTAGTAGTTTATTATTTCAATGCTCACTTTCTCAGTATTATTTTATGTAATCAACTAACTGAGATACAAATACAATTGAGTTTTCAATATTCCATGTTGCATGTGTTATTTTGATATTTGAATTTGAATTTGAATTTAAAAATTAATTGTAAAATCATAGTTCAGGTAATTTTAATAAGGGGTCATTTCAGTAGTATTAGAGCATTGGGTCAGAGGAAAAATCTATGGAACATCTTTTGAAACCAATTCATAAGGATTATGAGATGCTCGTAGAAAAGGATGTGGAGAATAAACTTTACCAAGTAGGAAAAAGACTCAAGCATCCACCTAAATCGAAGGGTACAATCCTCATCATTTTAGAGGAAGTGAAAAATTGCTTGTCTATGGTGGAACAATCACCATCTGATATGGTGAATCTTGTTATGACTCCATTAATTATTTCTTTGGAAAAGCTATAACTTTTGAGATATCAAGACAAAGATGTAAGGCTTATGGTTATCAATTGCATTAGCAAAATTACCCAAATAATAGCACCTGAAGTCCTATACCATGATGACACAATGAGGGAGATATTTCAGTTGATTTTCGAAAGTTTTCAAGGTATGGATGAAATCAAAAGTCCTTATTTTGCTAAGAGGGTTAATATTTTAGAAATGGTTGCAAAAGTCAAATCTTGTGTTTTGATGATCGATATTGGTTATGGTCTTATTCTTAAAATGTTTCAACATTTCTTTATTACTATTAGTAATAATCATACAAACAATATTATTCCCTCAATGCAATAAATAATGTATTTGATTCTGAATGAGTGACAATATTTCTTAGCCACGCTTATTAGTTTTATTGGATAATATGAGAAATGATGTGGGAAGTCCCACCAACAATGCATGCACTAGCTAAAAATGTGATCGATTAGTGTGAAGGAATGTTGAGGCCATACATAACAACAAAAATGATAGCTAAATAGACAAAATAACTTATTCAAAAACAATCTCATAAAACTTTACAGCAAAGATTTAAAAATTTGTAGAAGAAATTGAGAAAGTAAACTATTCCCTCTAATTTTGTAATAGAAATTAAGGAAGTTAGCAGGATTTATTGCACGATTAGGAAGTTGATCATAAGTAAACTATATGCTAATTTGATTACAATTAGCCAATGTCATGAGGCTCAAATAGCATGCATAGAGACAATTGAAGAACTAGCCAAGACTTCATAAACATTAACTCTTAATGTAAACAACAATTTATATGAAGGTCAAATTAGAGTGGTGCAAAAGAAGTGGAATGGAGAGATCATTCTCCATGAATAAAAGTTTCCAAGAAATCTAGAAGTTGCAAACACTGATTTGTGCACAATTGAGAAAGTTTTATAGGGAATTGAAGATCAACAAGCAAAGCATCTTCAAGTGCTTACATTTGGACTAGAATCAAAAAGAATGATTTGGGATTTAGGTATTTGCAAGATGGTTTAGATATTGTTTAAGGACAAGCATTCTTTGAGAAGTAAAGACTCTCATGTCCTCTTTGTCCTATAAAGTGAAATATAATAAAATTAATATTTTAAGTTGTCTAAATGAATTTTTATTTTATTAAAAAGTGTCAACTTAATATTACTTTATTATTATTAAAAATTTAAAAAAAAAAGGGAAAATTAAAAATAAAAGTGTACTTTATTAAAGTAAAGTAGGAGGCCAACTTGGGAAAAAGGGACAAAAAACATTATAAAAGAAGGCCTTGGGTTCATTTGGGATCATTCTTGTATATTATATATATTTTGAGTTTGGGCATTTGCTTCCAACTTTTACATTTGAGGATGAAAATGCTCCATTGTATTCAGATCTAAAGGAGAAAAATCCTACAGGTGTTTATTGGGGATTAGAAGATGGAAACCCTCTAATCTCATCGTTGGTGATTTCATACAGAGATCACATTTCAGCAGACAATTAGGTTATTTTCAGTATTCTAGTTGGCTAGAAATGTTTGGCAATTTTTAGAATTAGGTGAGGGTTATTGGATCAGCTAACCCCTATTTCCTTTCATGTAAGGATTGTTGTACAAGGGAGCACCACATAGAATGCAAATCTCTATCCTTTGAGCAATTACGTACCAACTAGAGGTAGATCGCTACCATTAGAGCAACAACATAGGTTTTTGGAGGGTTATTTTGGCATCAAAAATAAATTCATTGATTCTCATAGTTTATTATTTCAAAACTTATTTTCCTAGTATTATTTTATGTAATTAGCTAACTGAGATACAAATACCAGTTGAGTTTTCCATATTCCATGTTGCATGTGTTATTTTGATATTTGAATGTGAATTTCAAAATTAATTATAAAACCATAATTCAATCAATTTTAATAAGGGGAAATTTCATGCTTCTTGGCATTAGCCATCTTACTCTTGCTATGATACTCTTAAGAGTAGGCTGAAATAAAGTCAACTAGTAATCTTTCTTTCTCCCATTATGCTCATGTGTATTTACATGCATAAGAAAGAGCAATGTTCTTTGTTATCGATGATCTACACGATGGTGCCCAAGATTGGTGTGTAGTGGACAAAGCCGCACTTACAGATAAGCAGTGGATTGTAGAATGAGCAAGAAGGGTTAACTAGACCAATCTATCTAAATACATTTGGGATACGTAAAATACTGATATGAAAAAATGCAAATTCTATTCAATATGCAAAATAGGGTGGGTACAGATGTGTATATTGATTCAATAAGGCTAAGAGTGCAAGCTCTTGTTATTAGAAGGGAAATCCTTCCTTACTAATGGCCAGACTACTACAAAATAATGCAAGGCTACATGTGTGTTTAAGGGTTGGATAAACATGTCAAGAAAGTCTTTTCTAGTATGGGTGTGATCTTTCTTTTCCAAGGATGCATAGATGTGCAAGCATAAGGTTGGTGTTGATGTGCGTAGTTAATATATATATATATATATATATATATATATATATATATATATATATATATATATATATATATATATATATATATATATATATATATATATATATATATATATATATATATGATTACAAGATGGCAATTACAATTGACAATGGTTGTTTGGAGAACAATTAAAAATTATTTCATCTTCCCTGACTAAGTGATGATTATATCCAATGAGTGGTATGTTGTAGAGATGCTTTGACATGGCATAGGTGTGGAGTGTGTCATGTGGTGTGTTTCATGGCAGCAAAGTGATAGGGAGTGAATGACAATGTATAATGGTCATGTTAGGGTTGTGGTAACTCATGACATACAAAAAAGTAATGTGCAAGTATGTCAACACATTGCAAGGCTGTGAGATGATGTGCAACATCACTTATGCTATGAATGAGGTGCAATATTACAAAAGTTGTGAGCACAATCCACAAAATTTTATGCAAGATTACAGAAGTTGTGAACATTATGACATGAGGTGCGCAAGACTGTAAAGTCTATGGGTGTTGTAAAGTGCTTGTGCAGAATTGCAGAAGCTAAAGGGATGCGAAAGAAGAGTGCGACATGCATGGGATTACATGAAAAAATGTACCAATGTATCATGACAGTTAAAAAATATTGTAAAGTTTTAGGTGAGTTACAAATCAAAGGAAAGCCACATAGGAGGTTGTAAGGTGTTGTGTCATTGCTGCACTTAACTATGAGGTTGCATACTTGCCACAAGACGTTGCAAGGATGAAGAGCTCAAGTTCTGTAAGATGAGTAAGGAGGCTTGTGAAGTTGCAAGAAACTATGAGGTAGGTTGTAAGGTGGTGCACAGATCAACCAATAAGAAGATGGGAGAATTATTTCCACATATCCTCCACCACTAAGCTTTTATGGGACCAAAAATCTCTCAAAAGGGAGGTATGATCCATAGGGATCAGGTAAAATAATCCATTGTCAGGAAATAAGATCAAACCCTGATTTCAATCAATAGTAGAGCCTCAATGGGAGTATTTTTTACCCGGTGACGAAACTACTGCTTCATGTGGATGACGGTTACATAATCATCAATTCTTGCAGAGTGATAGTTTTGAAACTGCTAGTCTACATTAATCGACGATATTGCCCACTATAACCATACATGTACCGTAATGATAGAGGAATGTGACTCTTTAGTTCTTGAAACATTTGGGGATCCTTTAGTGCATGAAAGGACATGGGAATTATAAGACAAGGCGTGCATACAAAGAATGTAAAAGTGATTACAGTTCGTGTTCAGTTGATTGTAAGAAAGATTGGAGAAAGGAACATAGGGAAATTTAATAAACAAGACAATATATTGTTTTTTGTGCTTATTCTACAAAACTCTTTGTAATTCATCTTTAGCCATAAGAAGATTGAGAAGCTCAAAAATTACCATTTGTAACTAGTTTTCCCCAATCTTGGAGGTTTCCCAGACCAAAATCCTTGTGTCTTTGATATTTGTATACTTTACATGTTTTGTTGATGTTTCTATTTTGTACTATTGGGTTTACATTTTCAACATTACTTAAATTCATTTGAATAATTCACTACCACTTTAAAGCAAATTTAAAATAGAAAAAGTAATGATTCTCTAAATTTCAAAGAAATTATTTGAGGTTGTTTATTTATTTTTATTGTTATGATGTTTGCTTTTGTTTTATTGTTTGTTTGTTTAAACTTTTGTATTAGGTTAGAGGTTTCCTTCAAAACCTTCACTTTTATTTATATTAAAATATGAAAACTATTATTTTAATTAAGTGGGTTGTAGTCCAACGGTGAGGATGATGGTGTAAAAGGTGTTACCTAGTCATCTACGAAAGTACAAATTCCAGCAGATATCGAAAAAAGGATGAGGTCGGGATTGTACCCCAGATGACTTTGATGGAATGGACACCCCTCAATCCTTGACACGGATGAAAAACATTATGTACACCTAATCCATGTAAAAAATAAGTTTTCGATTAAAAAAATATTATTTTATATTAAAATAATTATAATTATAATAATAATAATTTTGTTACGAGATTTTACTCATGTATACATTTCTATAATATATTAAATGCAATATAAAGAGAGTGCTTTTCCACGCTTAAGAATGCAGTGCGCAAAAAAATACACACCATAACAATTCGGCCACGCTTAAGAATTTTTGGTGGCAGGCAAGTTGCATGTGGTATCATACACCTTCGGCCACATATTTCAAATGATAGGCAACAAGTAGGTGAGTCCCACCAGGCTTGAAATATGTTCAAATCATCCAAACAAGCAGGCATGCATCGTAGATAGGCAGGTAGGTAGGGATCGCAAGCAAGCAGGTAGATAAGAGGGCACGTATCCTAGGCATCGAAGGCAAGGATCATTATTGACAGGGAGACCCACCCGACTCAATCACTTTTCCACCTACAACAATTTTTATTTTTAATATATTTGTTAGTCAACACTGGTCCCCACAAGACATGCAAACCATGGTTAAACATGGGGGTTTTAAAGACAATCTAAGTTTGCAATTACCAAGGCTTACCATGCCACATGGACATTTATCTACTAAAATCAAAATTTTGGTCATGACAGGAAACTCTCAATCGCAGAAAATAGGCACAGTGACCTTTGTGAATGCAAAATAGTATAAAGGGATTCTAAGACACAGGCAGGCCAAAAAACTAAGACAAACTCAAAAGAAAAAATTCACTCTGATTTTATCGAAAATAACACCTAACAAAATAAATTTATTTTTCAAAGAACATAAAATGGAGGGAAAATAATTAGTGCTGAGGGATGGTAAAGACGAATCAAAACTAAAAAAGATGACAACAAACAAGGATGAACAAGAGGAAGCAGGGTAAATATACAACCCTACATCTACCCCATTACTTTGGTCTTCAGAATTGTACGTAAATGAGCTCATGGACATGAAAGAGAGACTTGGAATTTTAGAATATACAAGGTGGCAAGAGAACAGTGAGAGAAAATAATTTTCTAAATATAGACACAAGTTGGAAAATGAAAATAAAGTTCTCAGAGAACAGGGACTTAAAACATCATGGAAAGAGGACAACATGAGTTAGTCATTATAAAACGGGAACTAGGACATCTACAAACAATCGAAAGGAAAAACCTTGAATGATAAAAGAGAAGGAAACAATACAGATAAATGAAATTCACTTGGCAATTGAAAACATGGAAACACAAGAAAACCAACTAAAGGATCAGATAGAAGAGGCTAAAAGGTGGTCACAAGTAGTAAGTGAAACATCGATCAAATAAAAGCAAATCATAGAGAAACATGTCAAAACACAGATAAAAGAAGAAAGAGATAGGCAAGACAAGGCAACAAATTTTATTATCAAAGGTCTGAAAGACTTTGGTGAAAAGGAAAGCATTGACATTTTGGTAAGGGACTTTCTCCGAGACAAGCTGAAGTGGACAGGGTATATACATCAAGCCAACAGGATTGGGAGGAGAATAGAAGGAGGAAATGACTGTCATGTGCGAGTTATCCTGAGAAGTATAGAAGACAAACAGGGTATCTTAAGAAGTAGGGGACTTCTTAGAGGCACATATATATTTTTGGACGAAGACTTGACATTTGCTCAACAAGAAGATCGAAAGAAGGAATGGGAGAAAGTGAAAGAGGCAAGAGATGCAGGAAAATGGGCACAATTGAGGAATGGGAAAGCCCAAATCAATGATCGATTGTCAAACAAGAAATAGAGATTTGCGGCCCCACGGGAATCCATGCATATAGTAAGTTGGAATTGCATGGGGTATTTGTGGAGAAGAGGACCCGGATTGGGGCCCATAGTAGAGGGGAAGGACATTATTATTCTTATGGAGACAATGAACATGAGGGATGCAAAGTCCCATTATTTGAAGGGTACAAGAAAATTTTAGTTTGGAATGAAGGGAATGAAACAGGTAAAGGTTATGAGGGGATCACAGTGCTAATAAAGGAAATATGGCTCGAGATCGTCAAAGTTGAAAAGGAGGACCCAAACAAGCATTACATATGGCTGAAAATATCAGACAATGAGGCAACAATCAGATTGGTTGCTTGCTACTTTGCGTCAAAAAGCTCAAAGACTTATAGGAAAAGAAATCTAGATAATGAAGATCCATATGCTTCGTTAAAAAAAGGCATTTCTGTGTTTAGTACTTCAGGGGAAATAAATTTAATTGGTGGCTTTAATGTGAGGACCGCAAACAATCAATCTCTCTAGTTAAGCAGAGAAGAAGGTGGGGATGACAATCCTTTATGGCTTAACAAAGAGGAGGACCAACTTTGGGAAAGAATATCTCAAGATGGAAATCGAGAGGTGACACATTTTGGGGTTGAGCTATAAGCCTATGTAGTTTATATAACATGGTTATTTGCAATGGCATGAGGAATTGGCCTAGGTCAGGTAGTATCAGTTGTAAAACATACAATGGTCAACGTGTGGTGGACTATGTAGTTTGCTCTCAGAGTTCTATTTCTAGGTTGCTTGAGTTCGAGATAGGGGATTGTCTTATCGAGCTAAAATCGGATCATAAACCTCTTTTTGTCAAAGCTTGGTACCTTTTCAAATCAACTCCAAAGACAACAAGTTCATCATGTGCAACAAACAACTCAACAAGGCAAAATCATTGTGAATAAATAAAACTAGGGAATCTTCATTGCTGCCCTTAAGTAACAATTTTAGATGGATAGAGACATGGAGGGCAAGGCAATCAAGGGGACAAGTGGCTATGTGCACAGTAATTTGTTGATTCTGTTTATTCACAAGGCATTAAGTGCCTACAAAACAACTAAGCCATGAAAAGGAGTTGCAAATACTTTTCCATCAAATCCGTGGTATGATGAAGAATGTAACGCTACTAAGAAAGCCTTAAAGGAAAGTGAGACGAACAAAGAAAATAAAAAGAAATATGCGAAATTGGTACAATACAAAAAAGAAAGCTATGTGAATAGGAGAAAAAATGAATTAATTTCTCTTGGAAAACAAAACCCGAAAGGCTTTTGGAGGGAGTTGTAGTAAAAGAAAAAACACATAGAAAATAATATCACAGATGCGCATTGGCTAGAGTATGAGAAGATTTTCTCTGAGTGGTCTCAACAGAAAGATATCCCTCCCATAATTAATACTTCGATCGAGCTTTTCTCGACAGAAGACATCAAAGAGGGCATAAAGAATTTAGCGAGTGGTAAAGCATAGGACATTGATGGGTTGCAGGATGAATTTTTAAAGTGGGGTGTCGAGGTCCTCACTCTACACATCAGAGAAGTTTTCAATGATGTCACTCATAATGGCTTCCCGTTGGAGTGGACAACTAGTGTTGTTTTTCCTTTATTTAAAAGCGATGATATCAATAATCCATCTAATTACCACACCATTATGGTCAATCCTCTTCTTGGTAAACTCTTTGGGGGCACGATAGAACGTAGAATCATCAGTTGGGCTGAAAGAGAGGACAAAAGAGCAAAAGGTCAAGTAGCCTTCTGACCTAAACATTCAACCATCGACCATTGCATCACTCTTAGACACTTGGTTGAAAAAGTATGGGACACTCAAGGAGAGGAAGCTTGTTGTTGTTTTGTGGATTTTAAGAAAGCCTTTGACACGGTACCTAGAGACAAACTTTGGAATAGGATGGAGGAACTTGAGATTCCAGACGAGTTTAGAGCAATAGTGCATAGACTTTATGAGCATGTTAGAGATAAAATCAGAACTAGAGAGGGTATGTTTGAATGTTTTGGTAGTGACATTGGTGTCAAGCAAGGATGCCCTTTTTCTCCCACCCTGTTTGGTTTATACATTGACCAACTTGAAGAATGGTTAAGCAAAACAGAGGGAGGAGGTATACAGGATAGGCTATGTGGTGAAGCTACTCTTATATGCCAATGACCTCATCCTAATTTCAAAAATAGCTTAAGGATTAAGGGATCATTTGAAAGCCTTAGAACTCTTTTCCTAGGAATTCGGGATGAAAGTGAACATTAGCAAGACTAAAGTTATGATTTTTTTTTTTAAAAGAAAAGAAAAACAAATTAACTTTCTTTTTTAAGTTAGCTCGTTAGAAATTGTAACATAATACAAATATCTTGGGATTGATTTCCATAACAAGCTTAGTTGAGAGCCCTGTAGAGCAAAAAGGATACAAGGGGGTTGGAAAGCATCTTACCTACTTCAAAATAGATATAGGAATGCTGAACTTTGGAACTGGAAAACTAAGAAAACTCTTTTTGAATTGCTTGTCACCCCGGTTGCCCTGTATAGTTTGAGGTCTGGGGAAGTAACATGTCAAATCATGGATGGAGACAAATAGAAAGAATCTGGGAACATCTAATCACAAGCACTCTTAAAGTCAAATCAACAGTGCCTTATGAGATCTTGTTCGTTGAAACATGAACTTTTCCTATGGGGGCATCGACAATAACTCGGATGCTAAGCTATTTGAAAAAATGTTGAAAGCATGGATAATCATCGCTAGCCCAAAATGGTTGTGGAGGAAAAACTAGAACGTCGAAAGAAAACTTGGATGAAGCAGAATAACAAATGAATGAACAAATGGGACATCAACTTTCAAGAGTGTCATAATAACAACAGGGAAATAAAAAACTATGTGATAGAAAAATTTAAAATAGTCACGTAGATAGAACAAATTGGTCGAAAGAAAGCATATTACATCAAAGAATTTAACTCCACTTGGGATCATGAGATGGTTAAGACCTCTGATTATGACATTGAAAGTGAATAAAAAAGGGTAATGCTTTCGAGATGGGTAGACTTTTGATAATGATGTTGTAGGTGGACTTTGAAGTCAAAATTGGGTTATTATGACTAGGGTGACTTTAAGGTCTGTTAGTGTAATGTTGCTGTATCATGATTATCGTTAGATTGGAAGTAGCCGTGAGGGCAGGTGTTAGTTTGCCATTGAATATGTTTAATCATTATAGTGGACGTAGCTGGGAAGGCAGGCTTTCATTTGCAGTTAAACATGTTTTCTTAGTCTATTTAATATTTTAATATTCTTTGGATTGTTCGAGGTTAAATTTGTGGTTATTGTTGTCAGTGTGACTTATATGTACTATTCTAATGATTTATATTATAGTTAAATATGTCTTCTTATTCTTTTTAATCTTCTTTGGGATTCTTCGAAGTCAAATTTGTGGTTATTAATATGGAGTGGTTATTGTGTAACATTGAACCATTGATGTATTTATGATTAGATCAGGTAAAGCTGAAGCCAAGAAGGCAGGTTGGATAAGTTGCTGTTCAACTCTATTCGGAATTGTTTGTGTTCTAAGTTTTGGTTATTGGTATGAGGGTGACTTAGTGTTATGTTATTACAAAATTGATCGATACAATTATAACTAGACTGCATAAAGCCAAAGCCAAGAGTGGCATTACATCATGTGGAGTGACTAGCTTAAAAAACATCCGAATCAATTATAATAACAACCTGAGTGTTGACATTTTGATTGGCCTGTCTGAAGAAGCGAGTTTACCAAAACAGTAGATCCAGATTAACAGTAGAAGATCTAACCTCAAAAAAGAAATGGCAATATCCCAAGCTTAGTTTAGCAGCCCTTGCCTTAAGTGGTGGTTTGTGCACAATACATCCTAGTTGTTGATTAATGGTCATATAGATTGTTTGGTCTCAAGGACATTATTAAAAAAATTCATTCATTCATCTGCAGTAAACTATTTTACTGTGCATTCTCTTTGGGCATTCTGCTTTACTGATATGAGGATGATTTGTCCATTCATGTAATATTGTATATTTGTGATTGAACCCTATGAATACTTAGCTGAAGGGACAGGTTGTGATCTTCAGTAAACTGGTTAATTATTCACTCTTTGGGATTGCTCGAGGTTGATGTTCTGGTTATTTTTATGAGAGTGACTCGTGTTCATATTTATGAATATACTGATTTCTTTTTTTGTTTTTTATTCTTAATTCTGTTAAATCCTCTTTGATATTCTTTCACTTTGAGGTCAGATTTCTGCTTATTGTTAGGAGGAAAGTTTGTATTCTCTATTGTAATATTCATTTATTTATGATTGGAGCACATGAAGCTGAAGAGGAGGCATGTTTGCATCTGCAGTAAATTCCGTTCAATGCTTGTCGGAATTATCAGTTATTTCAGGTCAAACTCGTGGTCTTCGTTAGGAAGGTTACTTGTGTCCATTATTTTGAAGCCAAGAAGGCAGGTTGTGATCTGCAGTAAAATATCTTTTGTTATCCTGATTATTCGTCTTTGGAATTTTGAGGTCAAAATTATGGGCATTGTTATGATGGCGACTTGTGTCCATTCTTGTAACATCTACATATCTATGATTAGACCTGGATGAAGCCGAAGCCTAGGAGAAAGGTTTTGATATGCAACAAAATATATTTTTGTATTCTGTTATCCTTTTTGGGATTGTTTTATTTATTTAGTTGGTTAATATTTTCAGGAAGTAGGATGCAACCATGTGCTGAGTATGGGCTACTCCACAGATGGATTTGGAACCACTCCCACCATGAGGAAACACCATCTCATCTGGGTTACTACTCGAATGCACATTGAAGTCTACAAGTACCCTGTCTGCTCAGTAAGACCACTCCATTTATTTAACCTTATGTATGATTGTTTAGAACTCCTGATATTGATTATAGGCAAAGTTACTAGAACAATCAAGCTGTAGAACATTAATTTGGAATGTGTATTCACGTTGGGGAGACGAATGTGTGGACCAGGGAAAACATTCAGGAATCATAGTATAATGTAGTTGGGTTTTGGTAAATATAGTTACATTTTGTATAAAATATTGGTCTCTTTTTGAGAACTTTTAAGATTTGGCAAATTTAGTCTTGAGGGATTTGTCTCAGTAAACCAGAATGATAATGTTTTAGACACTAATAAAAATCAGTTTACAAATTAGGTTCATTATGAATTAAAAGATCATTAGTGTTCCTTAGAAATTTTATTGATTGCTAACTATTTTTTCTTCCAAAAAAGCAATTGGTAAAAAAAATTAGCTGATTGGCGAAGATTTGGATGCCTAAATGTTGGATTATCTGTTTCTGAGAGTTTTCGAGATTTGTCACAGTAAACCTGCTGATTAAAATTTGGGCACTTGTAAAAATCAATGTAGGTACTTTTTGTTTAATAAATTGCTGAATGTTTGAGTCATTTGTCAATTGGAAATTTTACTTTTTTGAAAATTGAGACAACTGATGAAAATTTGGACCCTTATTGGTAGGTTCCTTGTTTCTGATAGATTTCAAGGTTTTTTCATGCTAAACCTGCTTCATCAGGTTTTGTGTACTTGTAAAACTTAGGTTTCTTTTTAAGAACTTTTGTGATTTGGCAAATTTAGTCTTGAGGGATTTGTCTCAGTAAACTATAATGATAATGTTTTAGACACTAGTAAAAATGAGTTTAGGTTCATTTTTAATAAAAAGATGATTAGTGTTTCTTAGAAATTTTATCAATCGCTAACTATTTTTCTTTCCCAAAAACAATAGCTAAAAAAATTAGCTGATTGGCGAAGACTTGGATGCCTAATTATTGGATTATCTGTCACTGACAGTTTTAGGGATTTGACACAGTAAACCTGCTTAATTAAACTTTGGGCACTTGTAAAAATCAATGTAGGTAATTTTTGTTTAAGAAATTCGCAAAAGATTTAGACAACTGATGAAAATTTGGACCCTAATTGTTAGGTTCCTTGTATGTGATAGTTTTCATGGTTTTTTCATGGTAAACCTGCTTCATTAGGTTTTGTGTACTTGTAAAAATCAACTTAGGGACAGTTTGCATAAAAAATTGGTTAATATTTTTGAGAAACTTACTCAACTAACGATTTGCTAAAAATGGTGAAGATATGGCAATGGTTAAAAATATGGAACTTAATTGTTTTGATCTTTGGTTCTGTTAGTTTGGAGGGCTTTTTCATAGTATATCTGTTATAAGATTCTAGGTATTTGTAAAAATTAATTTTGGTACAGTTTGTATTAAAACATGATTAATGGTCATTGGGGGTCCAGTCTGACCCCCTCGGCCCTGGGCACTCCCTGATGAGCATTATCAAAACCTGCACTGACCCTTTTACAGTGATAGATGATAACATGGATGATTCCTTTGGCCTGGGTCTTGATAAAGATGTATGATTGGACTAGCATCCAGTCTTTCCGACTTTCATCAGCCCATGCTCTTTGAGGGGTCTTGCTCCCTTCACATAGTTATTTGTGTTGGTACCTTAACCACATGGTTCGGCGCTTTACTGCTTTGTCAATTGGTGGATTTAATTTTTTTCTTTTTCCTTTTATAAAGGAAAATGTTTAGCCAATTGGTAAAACTTTGGACCCTAATTGTTGGGTCTATGTATCTGTTAGTTTTGAGGGATTTTTCACTGTAAACCTGCTTGATAAGGTTTTGGGCACCAGGGAGATGAGGTAGTTGTGTAAGTCCAATGGATGCAGGGGTTACGTTGTAGAAATTGAAACTTGGTGCCAAGCTGAGGGCAAAGTTGGGACTAGGCACGACTGGATTCTCAAGGATGCCACAACAGAAGCTCTTATTGGTAGGGCTACAACGTAATAATCAAAATCGACACATTATTTTCATATTTCTCAATAGTGGATATCAATTTTTTCTGTTTTCAAGCATTGATTGATCTGTGGACTGCCGTACTTGGTTTATCCGACATTCTTGTCAGCATGCAGAATCCAAATTTTATCTCGTGCAAGTAGACAAAAATTGTTGTTTTAACAACCTGATTGTAATGATTCTGTTTGATTTCCGAGAATGTCATACTTTGATCCGAAAAAATCTGACTAAATAATCTGTTTGTCAGCACATTTGTGATGATGAATCAGAACACTCGACGCCTTTCTAGAGTAATTGACAATGCAATAGATGAATACATGATTTATAGCCCCAAAGTACCTAGGTATGGTTCTATTTTAATTTTTAAAGGCTCAAGTTTTCCTCGTTGATGAGAATTTCGATGAGCATCATTTATGTTGAGAGATTGTTCTTAGAGAATGACAACCGGGGGAGTTTTCATTCTTCAGGTTTGCATTTCCAGGAGAAAATAATAATAATTCTAAGAAGATACCCAAACTTGAGGATCCTGCTCAGCATTCTCGATCTGGTCTTATGGTAAGCTTTTATTGAGCACAACTTGATGGTATTCTGCAATTCTGTTTCTGACAAAACCTGAACAACACTAAATGTAGTCATTAGTCATTGGGATGTTATTAATGTGTGTTAATTCTGAATCTATTGGACACAGCTTTTGGTTTTGCATTAAGGAAATGTTCAATTAGTACGAGCATACAAACTTTTCTTGTAGATGGTTTGACATTAGTTTTATGGTAGTTTGGGAGAACCTCTGTGAGCTAATGCATGTACACATCGGAAATTTATCCACCAGGGTAGTGAGTACATGTATGCACATGCACTAAGATTTATACTACTGCAAATACTTATTCAAAATCGCTTACAGCCAAACATGTTAAAATTTATTTTATTTTATTTTATTTTATTTTGAATTAGTTATTCTACGCATCTAAAGGCATGTCCCTTTTCGTTCCATTAAATACAGATATTGTGATTTCTGAATTAGGACCATTTTTTTGGTGCTGATCGGTTTTACTGTTTTAATGATTATACAGCCTAGGAGAGCTGATCTGAATATGAATAAACATGTTAATAATGTTATCTACATTGGCTGGGTTCTTGAGGTTTTTATTGCCTTCATGTAATTTTTTGGGTACTGGTAAATCCAAACTTTCCCCGTTTGCATATTTAGTTTGGGTGCAGCTTTTCATATATCATGCATAATGTCTGAGTGATTATATTTTAATTATTAGCTTTATTACCTTTTAACTTTTTTTTTTGTTGAATATTCAAATCCGGTGGTTGCAAATATAGATTTTTATGATTGTTTTCACGGGTTTGCATTTTGATACATTTATCTAGAAACAACTGTGTTCTATCCTCTTCTCTTTACCAACACAGCAGTTTCCAGATAAATGTTAAAAAAAAACTGCAAATATATTCAAAATTGTGGAAAGTGAATTTTATCGTCTTGGATTTAAGGAAATTGAGATCTACATAGTGCATTTTTATAGAGATGGTTTCTCTTAAGTGAAATTTTTTTGAATTAGTGATATTTGTTCATGGCAGAGCATGCCCCAATAAGTTTTGGAGTCACATGAGCTGCATACAATCACGCTTGATTATAGGCGAGAATGCAACAAAGATGATGTTGTTGAGTCTTTGACAAGATTGGAACCCAGCATTTCTGAAAATAGTGCAGTGGAAGATGGTTTTCTTGCATCTAAAGGGATTACCGATGCTACAAATAGATCAGCTACAGTTAAAAGCCCAGTTAAACTTTCTTCGGGTACTGAGGATTTTGCATTCTTACACATGCTAAGATTGGCTTATGGCCATGATGAGATTAATAGAGGTCGCACTGTATGGAGGAAACTTGTGATATGATATATATACATAAATTGATTATCAAAATTTAAGTCACAAGGTCTCCAATACCAATTACAACGTCAAAAGGCCATTTAGTATTGGGAACTGATCTTTAATGTATTGCAACTTGCAAGTGCGTGGCGTTTTTTGTTCTTTATGGGTCGGAAATGCATGGCGTTTCTTGAGTTCCTGATATGGGCATGTGTGGCTTGTATATTCCAAGATGAGTGTTGAATTGGACAAGACACATTTTCGCATTTTAGGGTTGTTAAATGCCACTATCGATAAATTTTCATGTGTTAGCTTGACTGGTATTTGTCTGGAGTGTGTCATCTTACTGTTTAACAGTGTTATATGTGTTTCACCGTTTTAAATACAATCCCATGGATTATATTGAGGTGAACGCTTTGGATTGTAATGTTCAAAAAACAAATATCTTATTATGTTCATGAATCAATGTCCACACAAAACAAGGAATGAATAGCCATTTGTTTGCTATAAAAAGCTACACTACCAAAGGAATATCAATTGCAGACATGCAAATACATACCACAACTTAGCATAAAAGAACCTGAGAGAATAACAAGTTTATATCATAAGGTAGTGCATAGAACAATTGTTTAGTGCAGGGAGGACCTGTCAGACAATGTCCTTACCCCAAAATGCATCATTCTATTTTTATGACAAAAGAATCAATGGTTGTCTGTTAAAACACAGCTGTCAATGACAACCGAACCTAACTAAAGAGTTGTTACAATACTACCTAAATCTGACAAGAAGTAAGCATAACATGGTCAGCTACAGAACAATGTATTTTTTAAAGGTTGATAACAAGGGCAATACTAATAGGACGGTCTGCAGTACCCCGCCTTCAAAACTAGTCCTTTCCAACACAACCCATATACTACATGATTAAATTGAGATGGAAGAGCAAAGATAGAAAACATTTATGGTGGGGTGATTGTTGTTGTAGAGGTTGTTTTGCTAAAAAATATAGGTACCTGGGCTGAAAATACTTGTCTAAAAACTCTGAAGCTTAGAACAAGTTCTGCAGTTGGATTTTGTCCACACAAAATTGCTACATGAATACGTTGCAAGAAACCCACAAATCGAAGAACGATATTGTTTTTTTTTCTTTTTTGTTTCTAGCAATTCTTCTTGTTGGTTGTTGCACAAATAGGAGTGTACAATACAACAAACGAACTGTACGGCGGAAGAGAGGGGCGTATGGCTGAAGAGAGGGGAGGGCCGTATGTTGGGGGCACACGGATGTACGATGTAAGACCTCTTCTGTGTGGGTGTATGGCCTTTCTTGACCTTTGACTTTGCTTGTATAATTATCTCTCATATTATTTTTTATTTTGCCTTCAATAACCATACTTTTCTTCATACCCGTGTCTTTTTGTCAGGTGGCCCCCTTGAGTAATTTTGCATCAGTACATAGAAGTTCGATATTAATCCTAGTACCCTCAACCTAAATAATTTAAATTTGGCCCATTTAATGCATCTTTAGATCCCATACTGTCCGAATTCGTTAGTTTTTCAACCCAATTTTTCATTATTTGGTGGAATTTAAATGGCCATGGTCTGAGTACTTGAAATGTTTCTAGCTTTACTTCCCATTGACCATTAATTTTTAATATAAACACCCTCAGCTTAAAATTTGTGTGCCTCAAATACTTATCATGCTCATACTTGTTCTCTCGTTAACACAAGTGCTCGTAGTTTAAAATTCAAGCACCGCAAGTATTGGTTTCAACAATACTTCTTCTACCTTGACATAGCCTCGGTTGACCAATGTGCCATGACTCTCAATCCATCCAGGGTCATGACTCTCTGTTCATTTAGAGATCCGATCATACTTCAAAACTAGTCCATGCTTTAGGAGGTCATACTTCACCTTTTGTTATAATATTATCCTTAGACCCTACATTCACAATCATTGTAGGCTCTATGAACTTTCATGCCAACTACACTTTCAAAATGGAGGACCTACTTATTATTGAACTATGCATCCCTAACATTGTATGCTATGAACTTGGGTGGGTAATCCGATTGTGACGTTGACAGTTTGGGACTTGATATCACCGAATTTTTTTATCATTTCTCTACAGGGCGACTTCTTTAATCTCCATAATTTCAATGCCATTGCAATCCAACTGGAACAAACCATTAAGGGAGTTCGTCTCGTCTTTGGAGCATGACTGTGACTCCAATAGGCTTCATTATTTGGGTCCATAGTACCCTAGTTTACTTCTTCTAAGCACACTTCCTCGCTTGTTGCCTGACTCTTCAGATCTATCATATATTTCATATTATATTTTCAATGAAGCGTAATTTTTTCTTCCCATTGTGGTCGACTTTGGCTTATATCAACCAATCTCAACCCGATAATGCATCATAAGCCTTCTTTTGTATTGAGATGACTACAAAATTCAACAAAAAGGGTTGGGTTTCAATAAATATCTTGTGTCACATCAGTACACCCAATACCTAAATGCCATATTGGTTTGCTCCCGCCAATTGGAATGTCATAGGCTTGATAGTTGGCTTCCTGAGACTTTCCCAAGTGTCTTCTAGAAGAGCATTGACACCCAAACCACCATCCACAATGGTGTTCATTAGGGTTCTCCCAAGTATCTCCATATGCACTATTGTTGGCTGTCGGGCTAGATTCATTGTCAGGAGCATGGGATCGATCGCTTGATCACCTAATAATGGGGGCTTGAATATGGGGGCTCGAATATGGGTTCATTCTTTTGTTTGTTCTCTCCATTGTCCATCGTTACCTCTGACATTAGGTGTGTTGTCACATGCTCTATGTCGAGGCCATTGCCAGCTATAGTGGTGGTTATTGCATTCTCGAGTTCAGGAATACTTTTTAATAAATTTTCTACCTTGATGAGTACGATAGGTTGCAAAACTTGTTTTGTAATGATTTGTCTTACTCAAGCCGACTGGGCATTGTTCTTGTGTGTTCATGCGACTGTCATTTTGCTTCAACCATGGCCCTCTCAACTTTCACCATTGCTTTGACAAGTCTTTAATTCTTCATTCTTGGCTTGGGGTAGATAGTTTTCGCTGCCTGTGCTTTGGTAATTGCTATTACCTCCTCATTCTTGGCTATGTGAATCATGTTGACGTTCGCTTGCTTCAGATAATTGGCATCATTATGATCCTTGGGCCCACATTATCTACATAAAAGTCCTATGTTATTTTGGTTTGTAGGGCAATTTCTTGCAAAATGCCCCCACTCATTACACTTCCAACACTGTACAATCGGTCATCCTAGTGAGTCACATTGAATCCAATACCACCACCTCTATTATTCTGACATCGGATATTGTTTAGCTTTGGTGGCATGGTGGGTGGTGTCGATTGTTCCCCTTCTATGAAGAGTACTTGGGCACTCTTGTTTTGTAAACTGTATGGGCAATCCTTGACTAAACACCCTATAACTTGACAAATCTCACATAACATCTTGTTTGGGAAATCTCACCTTGGTGAGACATTCTACCTTGCAGTCAGTATATAGAAGATCCTTGCCTTCGTTCTTAGTCTCCCTTTAGCAACCTCATCATTGGAGCATGTCTCTTTTCAAGGCTCTCACCGATCTAGGTTCACTATTATCATTGGACTATGAATCATCATCTTTGCTCCTTGTGAATTTTTACATTTCACAATAACACCCCCAATCGTGCTCTTATAGGTGATTGGAGGTAAACCAAAAATAGGGACAAAAAATATTTTCAGAATAAAGATATTGACTCCATAGCCCAATGGATAGGGCTTGGCGAACCCATTTATAATTTTGCTTGTAGATAAATCTACATTGAAAATTGTGCATAATAAATTTTCAAGAATTAGCATTCATCATGTTCAGTGTTCATTGGATCCAATGTTCATTACATTCATTGCTCATTGGATTCGGGCTTAGCAATTTCTGTTATTGGAATATATTGAGACATGATGCTTATTGCTCCACATCAAAATACCTTTTCAAGGCATTGAATAAAAGCAAAATGGAGTTCAGATGTGAAAGTTATGGACAAAGGGAACTTGAACCTTGCTTTGCAGCTACAAAAACTTTGACCTGCTTTTGTAGCTACCTCCTTTTTCACTTCTTCTTGACCTTAAAGTTATTCAAGAAAATCTATTGGGTTTTTGCATTGGTTTCTTTGAAGTTTGTCCTTGTTTCTTGCAGTCTATCCCATGATGAGTTATGAATTGTTGGTGCCTTTGTACACCGATCAATAGCCACTCCCCAAAGCGTATCTAGGAAACAATGCAACCAATGACATTCATTTATCTATCCATTGGCAATCTAGATTGAGATGTAATTCCTATGGTGTTGCACTAGATTTTTAGATCCATTAAGAAGAAAGTTTGGCAGCTTCAGCGTTATTGGAGATGGAGTTAGTTGGGAGCCCATGGTTGGGGGCATTGGGTTCTTTTGATGTGGCTCCTCAAATATGATCCTCTTACTCAAGAAGGTTTGCGCCAGATATTCCTTTACTCTTTGAGCATTGTTAGACACATCACTATACTCGACCCTTCCCTTCAACAATGATCCGTACATTTTTTTTCTCACCATGAGGTTTCCCTCGTGTTTCTCACTCCAACTTGTTGTTTGGGCTGCCCTGCTATTGTTGGCTCTATGTCTTCAATTAGAAGATCTTCAACTCTGTGTATATTGTCTCACTCTTCTTCCACAAAGAAGTCGTTATTAAACCCCATCTCGGAATAGAGACTTCCCTCTGAAGGAGGGGGCTCAGTCGAAGCCTCACTAGATTTTGTGGACTCTTTTGTAGAACTTGCCAATTGTATCTAGTCGACAAGGTATTTACTTCCTTCCTCTAGAAGGGGCAGTCATGTTGCAATCTCTACCCACTCCTTACTTGTGTGCAACGTAGGTTCCTTATGAGTTTTCCATGCTTTTGCAGTCCAAGGACAACAGAAGCGGCGGTTTGGACAATCTACAACATGGTCTCCACGCGCAATTTGAAGATACGACAGCAATAATGGTCTCTTGTTTCAACAGATGTTTAACTCAGCATGGGTCTCTATTCCTAGTGATGTCAGTCATCTTGTTTCCAGCATTCTATATATTTGTAACCTCTCATTTGAGAAAGGGGATCTCTCAGCTTGTATGGCGAAGCCCTACAAAATTTTACCTTGAATCTAAGACAGCTTTTACCTTCTTTTGAGTGTTGCACTAAGCACACATTTGGGTGTTAGTTTTGTGAAAGTGTGGTCTCTTTCTCTACCTTCACGTGCTAACCCCAGCAATGTCTAGTGTTTGTGTTTTCTTCTCTTGCAGGGCACAGGAAGTCTCTGAAGAAGTATAGCAAGTGAATACGCTGTGCAGCAGTGTGTCTCAGAACACTTTTTGTGCTATTTTTTTCTATCTTATCTCTCCACAGGACCCCCTGCTGAAACATTGTTGCAAGGAAGGTCTCATTTTGAGTGAAGTGTAGGCTAGCTTGTCTTGATTTAAAGTGTATGTCAACGCTGAGTATACCATCCATTTGGTGCATCACCAGATACTTTAGGTTCTGATTTTAGTATTTTTCTCTCCTTTTTCATCCCCCCAAATAGTTAGTAGTAGGAAATCCAAGCCCTCAAGGTACATCAAGGGGAGCTAGCCCCTAATCTAGAGATTCATCCCTCACGTTTGCCACCCACAGCAAGAGGGATGTCTCCATTGTGTCGCATGGATAAAGAGAGCTGAGCCTCCCTTCAGAGGGTGCAATCTACCGCATCAACAAGTTTGTCAATGACTTGTTAGATAAAAGTGACAGAAAACTTGAGTGAATTTTCATGTTATAGATACCATAAGGCCGGAACTTTAAGTTCCACAAAACATGACGGTGTGTTTGAAGGAAAAATCGAAAAACAAATGTTAGATGGGTCATGAACATTGAATCGATTTTAACAATCAGCTGATTCACGAAAAATGATTTTACACAATGTGCACTATGGGAGGACCCAATGCATAAAAATGAAATGGTTTACAAGGTCACAATACTTGCTGAAAATTTTGCAGATGGGGTAGCAAGCTAAGTGACCTTGACTGGGTGGGGGACACTCTGTGATTAAGTGCACTTGAATCGGAATAGTACTGGGATGGGTGACCTCGTGGGAAGTTCCAATGCTTCGCCCTTGTAAGCATCACCTAGATGCAAGGAGTGCTGAGTGGCCCATTCAAGCTCATGAGAGATCTGTTCTTGTGAATCACTACTCATGAAAATGGGCCATGAAGATTGACTCGATATTAATAAGCAGCTGATATCTAATAATGATATAACATAAATATTAGAAGTTTGAGAGTGTCCTGTGCTAGATTAAGGGAAGAGATTGGGTCTAAAGATCCCAGGTGAAATTTTTTCAGAAATAAGTTTTCTGCGTGCATGACTTGGTTTGTCATGTTTTAAAGCACACACCAAAACCAAATATTAGGTAACTGTACCAATGCCCTGTGCTAGATAAAAGGATGAGATTGCATGCATGAATTTTGATGGAATATAATCCGAAAGAGATCGATTTCATGGTTGGAAAAGCGACAGTCCATAAAATGGCTATAAATCTTCATCCAAAGTTATATTGGCACGAAAATTGACACGGGGCATCCTCATATAGTCATCAATTAAGTTTCAAGTCAAAATTCTACCGTTTGACCTCAAAAAATGTGAGGAATCAATTAACTAAATCTTGGCCATAACTTGGTCATATGAAATCGAAATGACTTGAACTTTTAAATGTTGCATGCTGACATGTATCCCCACATGCCCACAAAATTCATTCATTAGACCTTTCAAAATGACAAAACACATTGCTGAATGTTTTGGCCGAGAAGCCAATCTAGAGTTAACTTTCTGGAAAACTGACAATGGACTGGTCGTCTAACAAATCTTAGGGATTTCTTTTAAAATTTTATTTGATGCCTTATCGAAGTAGTGGTTGCTTCCCATACTCCTCTGAATGACAATGAGGGATATCCAAGGGTGCAAACTTGTAACTGACTACCTAAAACGGATTATAAACATGAACTATCAATAGGAACAGGGAAGAGGAAGAGACACAAGCACACAATGCACGTAAATGCCTTGATACCACCCCCTATCCCATTTCATGACAGCTTCATATGACACTGGTGCTCTATGTTTTTTCATTATGATAATGCTTTGTCGTTGCAGCTCTCATTTGATATATTGGAAGGATGGTTAGCAAAGCACGCAGAAATATTAGTTACTTCTAAACGGGATTGATTCAAAGACTCGGCACTTTATCAGGATTACCACAGATTATCAGCTTTCAAAAAGGTAACAGAATATGGCAATCCCAAGAGATTGAAAGATAGAACTTTTATCGTCCTATAGGTCAAATTTGTCTGTAGGACCTATCAATATAATGTATTTGTTTCTATATGTGATTTTCATTGCAGGCTATGGCCAACTTCATGGCGGCAGTGAGAGGAAACAAAGTGAAATTTGAGTAGGATAGTAAATACTGCTGGAGCAACTGCAGCCAACGAGGTGTTAATGTTCTGCCTTACTGATCTGAAGATGTCTTCCTAGTGCCGTCTCCATATTACCTAGGGTAAAGTTAGATATACTGTAAAGTCCTATAAGGTACATTGGTCTGTAGGGAAATGCGTCTAATATGTTATTTATAGAGCCTAAAAAATATTTGTTCTCAAAAGGTATTTTTGGCGAACTTAATTGGATGTATGGCTTGGTGTTTGCAACCATGATGGGAAAGGAACAGTGTTTTTCTAAAGCATTGCTTTTGTTGCAGCTTATAAAGAGATCTGAGCTGGCGCACAGGTGTCGAGATTGTGCCAATCCATTGTTACAGCTCCAACAATTTTCAAATCACCAAATCTGCAGTGGAATGAGCATACAAGGAAGCCCAAAAGCGAAACAATAATGTGAAAGAAATTCTCATAACAAATCCATGTAATCCACTGGGCACAATTTCAAGTGCCAAGACATTGAAACTGTTGCTAGATTTTTCTCAGAAGAAGAAAACACCTCTGGGATGCGATGAGATGCGATGAGACCTATTCAGGATCAGTCTTTCTTCTCCACAGTTTTACAGCATTGCAGAAATTGTTGCGGCTGGATAGAATTCCACGCCAGAAAATTTGTCTAAAGACCTGGGACTTCCAGGCTTCAAAATTGACGCCATATATTCCTATAATACCACCGCAGTGACTGCAGCTATAAGAATGTCCAGTTTCTGCATGGTTTCTTCACAGACGCAGTATTTAATGTCTGCTATGCTTTCAGATTCAGAGTTTGTTAAGTATTATATAGCAGAAAATAAGAAGATATTAGAAGAGGGGCATAAATTGTTAACCTCTGGGCTTGCTTGAGCTGGCATTAAACACTTGGAAGGAAACACAGGTCTTTTCTGCTGGGGTAACATGAGTCATCCGCTTCCATCACATTACCAAGAAGAGAGTTAAAATTATGGAAAAATACTTTATGCAAAGCCAGATTGAATATATCTCCTGGGTTTTTCTTCAACTGCATGGAGCCATGTTGGTTTAGAGTCTGCTTCGTTGATATAAACATATTCACCATGGGAGTGGCCTTCAGCGATTTCAGGGCTTTTTTCAGGAAATACAAAGTATTGCTCGAGCCTTTGCTAATCTCACATTCTCACAGCTCTTCATTTGCAGTTAAATTTTGTGTTCAGAATATTAATTGGATGATTCTAGCAGCCACATCACATTTTAAACAGCCTTTTATTCCATTCCTGTCTCAGATTTTGTTTGGAGTGTAAAACAATGTTATGAAATTTTACCAGTGGTTTTATTTTTTAATTTTTTAAAAACGAAAGTGGTACATTACATTCATAATGCCTCTCTCCTAGAGTAACAAATGCTTATGGTTAGAATAATGATTCGTCAAGGAATTATACTGAAAATACATGGACAATATGATTAGAATAATGACTCGTCAAGGAATTCATGACTGACATACAATACTAAAATTTAACAAAAATTAATAACTAGAAACACAACCTGAAGGTGCATGCAAATACTGGATAAGCGCCAGTATTTATAGGCCTCTCGGCCTAGCCCTGCATAGAATTCACGTATTAGTTAACCCATTGGTTTCTTGAATTTTATTTTCCCATTTTTTTTGTTTTAAGATTTCGACCGAATTCATGATTCCCATATACTAGAGAGAAATTTGATCATTTTTTTTAGGATATGATTGAGCATTGTTATAAGATTTCGTTTTGACGTAGGAGTTTGGGATTGAATACCTGATTTCTATGTACACAAATATTTAGCTTAATTTTAATTTGTATTTAAATTAGATATAATCAATCCACATTTAAAAATATTTAAGCATATACAACTTAAATATATAAATCTAGGTCTATTTAACATAAACAAGTCCAAGTGTTATAAATAAAAATTAAATCAAAGAAATGAATTGATAAAGAGATTAAGAAATGATCATACTTTGACTATATTTTGGCTATTTTGGAGATTTGATTTTTTTTTTTTTTTTTCTTACTCTTTAGAATTGTGTCCTGACAATTTTGTAAAACTCATAGGAATTGTCATTTTGAGCAAAGCGGTCATCAATTTTTTTTAAGTCGTGGTGTGAGAGGTATTGCTCGAATATTTAAATAATTAGACAACATTATTAATGGACATTAGCTTCCACGTACCTAACAAGTATATTGGAAACGCATAGGTTTTTATTTTTTCAAGCATATCAAGTCTTTTGATCGTTTGGTTATGAAGTGCATTAGTAAGTGGTTATCCCTAAGAAGTTACTCTCAATATATTTCAGAGACGAGATAGTGCAGCGATGAAATGATAGAATTTTTTGTAGTCAATACCTTTTTGGACCTTGTTTATTATTTATGACTGATATTAGTATATCCAAGAGCCTATAAATCAAACACACGTTGTCTAATTACACCTTTATTGTCATTTATAAAATCTAAAAAATTAAATATAATAAAAACATTTAAATGAATAATGTATAATCTCAAGCCTTTCTCAATTCCCATTGTTGCAATATACAATTTGAGCTATTACCAATCACCACTAGGGGCCAAAGGGCATTCATAACTCATTTTGTTCTTCTTGTCTCTAGACCTCAATGATATCTTACTTGTCCCACTCTTATTTTTTGTTCGTGGCTTATATTAGATTCCATTGTTCATATTGTCAACACTAGACGAGGTTGGGTCCTTCATTCTCTACAACAAAATGAAGATGGTCAACATGTTCCTCTACAACCCCTTGCACCTCCCTCCAAGCAACCCAAGAAATCTAAAGGGTATGATATCATTTATCAACTGTGGAATACTCCCACTAAAATTTATGTTATAAAATTATTAAAGAGATCAACAATCTACAAAGTTATCTTATATGAAATTTTGTGCAATACAACTCTTCTTAGTGATACATAACTAGCATCATTTGCGTATATCATGATTACGTTCAAGTATATTGAAAATTTCATTACCTTCGATAAGGATGACTTGCCTCATAAATATATCATAGATCAAGATCTCTTACTATTCATTCAAGTTCAAGGGCATGAAAATATAGTTAAACATATGTTGATTGACATTGATCTAGGTAGCTCTACTTTCTTATAAAAACTGGGTATAAATATGAACTGTATGCACTAAAACATGCTCGCTCCACTAATTATCCAATTCCCGTTAATTTGACCTAATTGTCCTATGTCCTAGCCATAACAACCCTTGGCCTAATTTCTATAATCATCCCCATATGCCATTTAACCTTTGTCCTAGCCTAAAACCAATTAATCTTAAGCCAATCCTAATTATCTATTATATGAGAATTTTTAATTCCCATAACCCCACCTAACCACCTACTAACCTATTCCTTAGGTATTCCTACATTCTTAGGAATCCTAATCCTATCAATAAGCCCTAAATAAGGTTTGTTACCCACTAAACCTACCCTTAATCCTGCTTGACGATTTAAAATTCAAGAAAATCCCAACTACCCACTCACCACCCTACACTAGCATTTCCTAAGCATCTAAAACCCTATGAAGAGAATTCTAAAATTAGAGAGTTTTAGCAATCTCTTCATTCTAACCTTCTTCCTCTAGAATCCTCTATTCTAGAGGATTCCATGGAATTAAAAATTCTATGGAAAATCCTCCACCCTAGATCTTGATGGTCCAAGTTCAAATTTGGACCATAGGATCCCCCTCCATGAATCTATAAAACCAACACACCCTCCCTTGCTCAAGCTAATGGGCATTTTGAATGAAGAAGTGAATGAATGCATGAATGAATAACACAAGCAAGTTATTTGTCAAGCCTATCCAAGCCATTGTCAAGCATCTCCAAGCAATCCAACAATCAAGTTCAAGCATACAAATCTTGGATCGAAGTTATGAGAAAGTAAAAGTGATGGTAAGCATGAGCTTTGTATTCTGATTTGTTTTTTCTATCCCTTCCTATTAGTGTTATTATCTTTGGGTTTTCATTATCTTTTTGATAACCTTCTGTTTGAATTTCTAATTTGGTGCACATTTTGGCGACCACGGTGGGACAAACCTCCCTTATTTAGGCTAACACTCTTGCTGGAAGCATTTTGGATGATTGCAAGACAAACTGGTAGTGAAACCAAGCATGGATTTTTGAGTTTTTCCATTTTTTCTCAGAATCACGGTATTGCTTTGCAAATAGTGGTATTATTAACAGTAATCACAGTATTGAATGATAAACCGTTAGTTATCAAGTTTTAAGTAGAGTTTTTTGCATTTGAACAATACCTCTACTCCCAAAGTCATGGTATTGTCATGACATTAACGGTATTGTAGATACCAGTTATGGTTTTGTTATGATATTAGCGGTATTGTTGATCTAACTAGCGATATTATAACTCGGGGTTTTTCCACGTTCTGACAGCTGATACACTGATCCTATTTCCCATAGGTGTGTTATTTATGGTGTGCAAGAAAAAAATTACTCTCTGACGAACCACTGGAGGGTCATTGAACAATCTCACCATTATAAGACTAGTGATATTGCATTGTAAGTAGCGGTATTAAAATTCTCAGTAACGATATTATTTTTTCGATACACGCAGGTCAAAACTCTTTCTTGTTGTCTTTTTTTTCTATTTTGGTATTCTATTCAGGGTGTGTTACAAGTGAAAGGGAACATTCACACTGATTGATGCTAATGTGGTCTTGCAGGGTTTATAACATCCAAACAACCATTGCTGAGTCTGCCCTATTTTGACAATACCACTACTCCATCAGTCGCGGGATTGTCTTGTGAGTAACGAGATTGTTCTATACAGTAGCGCTATTGAACATCTTCATTTTTGTAATTAATTTTGGGGATTTAAACAGTTTTGATATCAATAATTATATTAAAAATGAAGTCCTGTAATCATTTTTAGTCTAATCTAATGCTTTTTTAGCTTAATTTATGATAATAAATTTAATTGAGCAATATCGCTACTTACCAAGTCACAGTATTGCCCTGCTAGTAGTGGTATTGATCTGAGCAGTAGCGGTATCGTAGTTTTGGGTTTTTTGACCATTTTGCAGGTCTGGCAAGACTCTTGAGGCACCCCTAGTGAATGGTTGACCTTTGTGTTGCAAAGAAGGGTGCCCATTTTGATTATTTTTAATTACATTGTCATTAGTAGTTAATCATCAGCTTTGCTTAATCTTTATGTGTGTGTGTGTATATTTTGCTTATTTGTGTGCGTGTACATGATTTGTCATATCGTGTGAAGCTCACATAAGTAATTAGATTGGTTAATTAATTATATCGTGCATTTGCTTGATTGTGCAAATCCCTCCCTTAGGATAACACGTGATGTGGATTTCATCACCACGCACGTGGCTTAGTCTTTAGGGTCTAGTATCATGGAGTTTACCACCGTGTGCTAGCCACACTCCATGTTTCAACGGAGTATAAATATCAGGTGAGCATTGTCGTTATGGCCTAAACAGAATTCTCTATAAAGGGTTCTGTGGAGTGAGGACAATTCAGTCCATATACCCAAGGCAATCAAACATCCTCCTATATGGACTTGGGCCCCATCGTACCTTTACATATATAGGGGACTCCCTTAGATCCTTGTGTAAACCTTAGAATAAGAGCCTACGATTGTAATAGGTGTTCCACTGTCGGCATCAGTATCAACATCCAAGTGACCTTGAAGAGCAAGTAAGGTCGAGAGGGTTCGGTTGATTCCATAACGGGTCACCAGCCTACAACGTCACTTGTGTAGCCATTAGATGGTGTGGACATCAAGTTACACTCCCATATGGTTTACTAATTAGGGTTGTATATATGCATGATTTGTTTGAAGTGTTGTGATAAGGCCCATTTTGTTTGTTAGTTGAGTCGACCACACCCTTGAAATTTTTGTGCATATCTTAGAGAACCTATAGGATCATCTCCACCTATTTTTGCATCTCATTCCTTGTACCCACCATCTTATCTTGACCATCCTTGTACACATTATTCCTATCACCTTCCATACCTATCCTAATACCATTATACACCCCATATTATCCTATCCACATCATCTTCCACTTTCTTATCCCACCCACATCTCATCAAATCCATCCCATTTTCTTTTCACATCTCCCTTTGCATCAAATTCTTGTCATACTTCCATCTATACCCATTCACTTCATACCATTTATCTATCACCCATTTCCCATCATTTCCTTCCTCACTTATTCACATCCATAATCTCATACCCCTCTACGTCATATCCACCTTCCCATCTCATCTTAGTATAATCATTTTATCCTCATAATCTATCCCTCTTTTACATTATCTATCCACTTATCCACCTATATTGTGCCTATATTATCTATCATCATAGTCCATCATCCACATTTATTAATCCATATAAGTCCCTCCCTTTCCATCTATCCTTCCATCCATATTATACCCATATCATTCTACATCTACATAGTTCATCCTCCACATTTATTGGTCCACCCTTTTTTCATCCCTATAGTCCCATTTTGTATTTGTTATCCATCCCTACATTCACATTATCCACATATTACTCTATTTTCCCATAATCAATCCTCATATCCATATAACCCATCCTTCACATCATTCCTTGTTTATCCACAAAATCCATCCTTCATAACCATCATTCATCCATATTATCTGTATACAGACTTATTCCCTTGTACACACACACACACACACACACACACACACACACACACACACACACACACACACACACACACACACACATCATCATCATCATCATCCATTTGTACATCCTTACACATATCCCATATTACCTTGACTTCGCCTCATCTTAGTCACGCACCTTCATCCTTACATCATCATTGTCTTGTATATATTTCACCCACCTTCCTCCTATCCAACATTGAGTCACACTTTGTCATAGGACCATCTCCCACATCCCACTTGGATCTTGTTTTATCCATTAACATACCACAGTCTCGATCATTCCCATATCACTTTCCATCACAAAACCATATCACATATCCTTGAGAGTACCGCCCATCTTTCGTCACCTATCTTTTTGCCCATCCCACCTATTATTCATAATTTTTCTCTTTTTTGGAGGACACATTTATCATCATTTGTCCAATCCAAGTTAAGATCACTCATATCCATCCATAAATCTTGGCATCACCCCCATCCATCTTGAGGGTCCTTGTTCATCACACCATCATCATCCATATTTCTCTTCATCCCCCTTTTGGATAATTGGTTGAGGACAAAGGATTAAACTATTAGTGGTCATCTTTTTTCTACATATCATCATCATACTATCCCGACTTGAAATTATTGTGGAACATAGCCTTGTAAGACATCAAGCTATCACCCATCATTATCCCTATCAAGTGTCTTTTGTCTCTAGCACCTATTACCTTGTCCATTTGCTAGTTGACAAGATACAACCCTATCATCCTCTTCTATCCTTGCTAGTTTGATATCTTAAAAGAACTATTATTCTTTTGATAATTTCTAGTTATCTTATCCATCAACACTATTCCCTTGATCATTAGTGATTTCACCTTTTGGACTATAACTCAAAAAGTCAAAAGATCTTCAATAATTTCTCATCTCACCTTATCCACTTTCATCATGGTCATCCAAACCCGAGCTCAATTCTGTCAAGGACAAGGTTCCAATCAAGAAGACCCTCTTAGGGGGCAGCTCATGGACCCAACTCAGGAATATGAGGATTTTAATAGTGACATCCCTACACCTCAGGGGGAAAATGACAACGCCAACCCTCTCAATAACCTCCTTAATAATGAAGGTGTCCACCAACTCCTTGAACAATATGTTCAACAAAACCAAAATATGGAAATTAGGGGCACCCATCTAAATAACATGGATCGTCATCATAATGATCGCCAAGAAGTGGACCACAGATTTTTAGAGGAAGGTGACCAACAACCACCCCTTATTAATTGACATGATGAGGCTAACAAGAGACAAGCTGCCATTGAGGATCATTTAGAACAACTCACGCAACAAATTAACCTTATCCAAGTTCAACGCAACAACAACAATAATGAACACAATAATAGTCACAGCAATCATACTACTCATAATAGCCATCATGTTCATATGCTGCAAGGAAATCAAAATCAAACTGTCAATCCTCTTGAGGATCTTACCTTCACCCAAGAATGGAAGATGATGAAAGAAACTCTCCAATAGGTTGACCCCAGGTCACAGGCCTTCAAATATAAATACAAGAATTTCTATTTGTCACCTTTGGACAACAATGTACAACAAGTTCCCTTCCCTCCACACTTTGAAATTCCAAAGTTTGAGAAATATAGAGGGAAAGGAGATCTGATGGATCACGTACAAGAATTCTTCATTGCTTGCCATGAAGTACCACAAGAAGACACCCACCTATTAAGGCTCTTCCCTAAAAGTCTAATTGGACCAGCATTAGAGTGGTTTATGCATCTTTCTAAGGGGTCAATCTCCAACTTTGGGGAATTATTAGAATAATTTGTTAGGAACTTCTCCTTCAACATAGAAAAATATGTGTCTATTATTGACCTCTATAACACAAAACAAAGAGATGGTGAAAATATGATTTATTTATTGTAACGGTGATGTGGATTGGCAAGCTGACTAAGATGCACCGTACTCGAAAAGGAAATGTTGAAAATATTTGTGGACAATCTCAATTCAGAATTGAAATATCAGTTGAAGCTACAATATGCAAAAACTTTTGATGAGATTATAGAAAAGGGGATGCAGATTGAAAAGGCTCTCATCGAAAAGGGTATCATTAAGTCATTCTCTCATAATGAGAACACTGCAAATTCAGGAACTCCATTTTCAAATAAATCAAAGGTCTTTAACAAAAATAAGAATGTTGTTGGGGATGGAGTAATAGATTCTAAACCAGAAAAGTAATATGCCCAAAATATTCAGAGAAAAGGGCCCCCACATCAACCACATGCTTCTCCTATAAAGGTTCCTAGGGGATAGCCAAAAATCCATACAGGAAGATGACCTCTTACAAGTCTCGGTATCCCTTTGGAAAATATGTTAGAGCAGTTGATTGCGGCCAACATGATTAACCTACCAGAGGTTTGACCTATCGATGATCGCCAACCAAACCCAGATTGGTATCATGAGAATGAATACTATAAGTTCCACAAAAAAAGGCCATGATATCAAGAATTGCATACAATTCAAACACTATGTATAAAATTTTATTGAAAGAGGTGACATCGAGTTGGAAGGGGAGTCTACTTCTACCCAAACACGAAATGGGCAGTTGGGAATTTATAAAGATCCTCTCCCCAAACATGAGCAAAGAAATCAGAAACCACCAAGAGACCAAGGTCAGGTATCCTCTTCTAATTGTACTGATTATCATAATGTGCCATATCACTGAATCAATACCATCAAGCTTCACCATATTCCCACATCTGAAGAACCTCCTTCTCTGGTTTTAAAAATAAATCTAGCCACATCTCATTGTATTGTAACTACCAGGCATAATAAAATCACAATTCTCGCAGCATCATCCCAACCACCATCCACTTCTTCCACTCTACCGAAGGGGAATACCTATAACAAATTCATAAATGGGCCTGATAAATCTTATGACATTATTCACCAGCTAGAAAAGACCCCTGCCCAGATTTCCCTTATGGAACTTCTAAAAACATATGCCTTGCATAGGGAAATATTAAATCAAGTGCTTAATGACCTATAAGTACCTAGTAACTTGGACACAAATGAGTTTCAAGCATTAGTGGCTCATTTATCCCCCTCCCCACAACTCACTTTTAGCACCCAAGATCTACCACCTATTGGCCGTCATCATAATTACCCAGTTTACATAGAAGTTTCCATTGCCCATCACTGAGTCTCCCATGTCCTTATAGATGGAGGATCAATGCTTAACTTGTGTAATGTGGACTTCTTGAATAAGTTGGGATACTTGAAACATATCTAGGACCCAATTTCATCATGATCAAAGTGTATGATGATAACGAGCGACCATCTGTTGGGTCTATTTATCTTCCCATCGCTATGGGGACTGTAGTCCATCAAACCTTAGTGCATGTGGTAAACATGGACTTGTCGTATAATATGCTTCTTGGGAGACCTTGGATTCATGAAATACAAGCCGTCCCATCTACTCTACATCAATGCCTTAAATTTGCCCATTCAAGAATGGAAGTAACCATCCCAGGGGTTATTGACCATCACAATTGCCAAATGGATCAAACCCCTTCTCCATCAGCATCCTGAGGCATTGAGAATTCCATCCTCAGCCCTACAGCTGCCAAATATGTCTCTCCTGATCAATTAGCCACCACCTCTACCCCAATACCAAACCTTACCAAGTTACAAATCACATCTAAAGGTTGTGGCGAATATAAAACCGTTTGCATTGGACATCTCCCATTGTCTCCTCAAAGCTACGGGTCCCCTGCAATGAGGGAAGTTCAGACCATCAAATATCAATTTGGGCCTACAAATTTTGAAAGCACTAGATTTATATCAGATAAACACATTGAAGAGGGTGATGATTCATGGCTCTTACCTGATGATGATAACTTCATCTCACCCCAACAAAGATATCCTATTGTCTATCGCATGATGGAAAACATGAACTATAAAGGAAAGTGACTAGGCAGGCAAGAGCAAGGTTGGATAGAGCCTACTGATGTTCAAGATAACTCATCCTATTATGGTCTAGGGTACAAACCATATGGTGATGACCCTCTCGATGTCATTATGGATTCTATTTTGGCCAGCAAGCCAAATCTCCCTGATGATGATATTGAAATAGAGTTTGTTTATAGTCAATTTGAAGAGTTGGCTACCACTAATCTCTTTTCCAACACCTCCATCTACACCATCAACATCTCCCTCTATTATACCTCCCTCATAGATTGGGATGCCAAATAGGACCTTGCCTTTGACATGTTTCAAAATGATGAAGCTATTCTTGATTACCTGGGGGCAAGGACTTTCATGCCATCAGGGGACCATAAGAAAGGGTTCTCAATTAATCTCTATGAATCAACATATTTTGGAGAACAAGAGTCACTAAATGCCCAAAGTGATGATGAAACATGTGAAGCAGAAGAGGAACCTTATATAGAACTTGATGGTGTTCCAGATCATCCTATTCAATTAGAAAAATATATGGATGTTGATACTGAGTTTTTGGGAATTAACGCCTCTGACATGCCAAAAATCAAATACCCCCCATTAATTTATCAAAACAATCTCCCTCACTCATTGAGAAGTCATTGAAGTAAATATTAGAACTAAAGAAAAACCTAAGATCATGAAATTAGGGGCATCTCTTATGCAATCAGAGCATGAAATTCTCATTGCCTTGCTTAGAGAATTTATTGATGTCTTCACCTGGAGTTATGAAGATATGCTTGGGTTGGATCCTTCACTAGTAGTCCACCATCTTGATGTCCATCCTAATGCTAAACCTATCAAATGAAAATTATGAAAGATGCATCCAAAGGTGGCATTGCTAGTCAAGGAGGAATTACAAAAGTTCTTGGATGTGGGATTCATTTGTCCTATTGACTATTTTGATTAGATATCTAATATAGCCCATGTCTCAAAACCACATGGCAGAATTCATATCTGTACATATTTCTATGACATCAATAAAGCATGCCCCAAGGGTGATTTTCCACCTCCTAATATTGATATGATCATGGATTTAATTATTGGGTATGAGATGTTGTCTCTTATGGATGGTTTCTCTAGATATAATCAAATCAAAATCGCTCTCAAAAACTAGCACAAAACAACATTTATCATTGCTTGGGGCATGTTCTGCTACCAAGTCATGTTATTTGGCCTAAAGAATGTAGGAGAGACATATCAACGAGTGATGACTGTCATCTTCCATGACATGATGCACAATATTATAGAAGATTATGTTGATGATATCTTGGGAAAATCCCACTCTCAAGCTGAGCATCCCGCAATCCTCCATAAGATCTTTGACAGACTACGAAAATACAAAGTACACTTGAACCCTAAGAAGTGTGTCTTTGGTATAACATCATGAAAGTTGTTAGGGTTCATTGTCCCCCAGAGAGGTATTGAGGTAGATCTAGCAAAGGTTCGAGTAATCACTAAAATGTCACCTCCTCGAATGCTTAAGTAGTTATGTAGTCTTCAAGGTAAACTCTAGGCTATTAGGTGTTTTATCTCATAGCTCATTGATAAGTGTCATCCATTCACTCACTTGCTTAAAAAGGGACCAACCTTTCACTAGGATGAAAATTGTTAGAAGGCCTTTGAAAATCTTAAGCAATACTTGACAAATCCACTTGTCTTGTCCCCACCAGTTCTATGCAAGCCATTTTTACTCTATATATCTGCTACTCCCTATGCCATTGAAGCTTTACTCGCACAACATAATGATCAAGGAAAGAAACAATCTATTTATTACCTCAGTCGTACCTTAATAGCATATGAGTTGAACTATACACCAGTTGAATGGGCATGTTTAGTTGTAGTCTTTACATCCCAAAAAATCCAACATTATATGCTCAACAATCAGGTATGCTTAATTACCAAAATAGATCCTTTGAAGTACCTCCTATCTAAAGCAGCATTAACAGGTCATGTGGCCAAGTGGATTATGTTGCTCAGTCATTTTGATATTGAATATGTTCATCAGAAAGCCATCAAAGGATAGGTCATAGAAGATCAACTGGCAGAAGCTCCACTAGAATCTACTAAGCCACTTACTTCTCCTTTTTTAGATGAATCCATTATGAGCACCTCACAAGTAGAAAATTGGAAGCTATATTTTGATGGCTCCTTCACTACTCATGGGTCAGGGGCAAGAATCTTGTTAATCACCCCACAAGGTGACCTCATTCCCAAAGCATTTCATCTCACGTTCCCTTGTACCAAAAATATCTCATAATATGAAGCCCTCATAACAAGACTTCATTTGGCCATACAATGGAACATTCAACATTTACAAGTATTTGGGGACTCTCAACTAATAATAAAAAAAGTAAATGAAGAGTTTTAAACAAAGGCTGAGAAGCTACTCCCATATAAATAATTGGTCGACCAATTAAAAGCCTGTTATAAGTATATCACATTTAAGCAAGTACCCCAAGCTAACAATAAGGTAGTTGAATCTATGGCTGCTTTGAGCTCCCTCATTGATCTACCTGAAGATGTTTTAGAGGGAAATTTTCTCATTGGACAACTAATCACCCCAACACATCATTGTTTGGCCCCTGCACAAATTTGTGCCATTAATAATCCCAATCTCCCTTGGTATCATGCCATCTACCAATACCTTCATGACAATATCTTACCTCATGATCTCACTCACCATCAATGAAAATCCTTTCTCCATCAAGTCACTCATTATACCATCCTAGGCAGCACACTCTATTGAAAAGGTTATGATGGAACCCTGTTAAGGTGTCTAACCTCAGATGAGGCAGCTCAAGTGGTTAAGGAGGTCCACAATGGCATTTGTGGAGGGCACTCCAGTAGGATGGCCTTATCCAAGAAGATCCCCCAGATTGGATACTATTGACCAACCATGGAACACGATGCATGTCAATATGTGCAAAAATGTGCGACATGTCAAAAACATGGAAACATTATCCATGCACCAGCACAATAATTGAATCCTATCATGAGCCCTTGGCCTTTATCTATATGGGGCCTTGATCTTATCGATAATATTAATCCTAATTCCTCAGATGGGCACAAGTTTATTATGACAGCTACTTAATACTTCACAAAGTGGGTAGAAGCAATGCCATTGACCTACACAACTAGCCTCCAAATATCCAAATTCATCCTCAATCAAATCATTTGATGTTTTGGCATCCCTGCCAATATTATCATGGATAATGGCAAGTTCTTCAAAAATTAAGATGTTGAGGCCCTGTGTCAAAAATACCATATCAAGCAACATTTTTCTTCCCCATATTATCCCCAAGGCAATGGACAAGTGGAAGTGACTAATAAGACCCTAATCAAAATCCTAAAGAAGATAGTCAATCAGGTTAGATGTGATTGGCATATTCAATTATATCTAGCATTATGGGCCTATCGTAATAACATCCACACAACCACAGGGGCCACGCCCTATGCTTTGGTATATGGAGTTGAAGCAATATTACCTATGGAAGTAGAGCTACCTTCCCTCCATCTCTCATTACGAGGGATAATTATGGATCACAATTGACAACAAGAGTGCCTACAAGAGCTAGAAATCCTGGATAAAAAATGACAATAGGTCTTGAATCATTTGAGGGAATATTAAAATAGGCTCAAAAAACAATACCACAAGAAGATCCAAGCACGAGAGTTTGAAGTAGGTGACTTGGTCCTCAAAGAAAATCATAAGAATACTAATGCAGAAAGAGAGAAGGGAAAATTTGAAGCCAATTGGTTGGGTCCATACATCATTATTGCTAAATTTGGCTCAGGAGCATACAAACTGGCCACACTTGAGGGAGATGAGTTGGATGATCTTATGAACATCATGCACTTCAAGTGATTCTACGCCTAATCCCCATATCCTCCATCTATAGGACCCATTCCTTCCAAAAAAATCCATCCAACGGTGAAAACCAGCTCGCTGGCACCTTGGGCAAGTATCATGGTGAAAACTGATTCTTAGCACCATGGTAAGGACTGCCTGACCTTGGTCTCGATTAGTGGGAACCTATAGCATGGAATCAACATCCTCATCACATAAGAAGTAAGGGCTACCTTTGAGACAGTTGTTGGAAGGATTTTCCTAAATCATCTATTTATCCATGGAAACATTATCCCTATCCCTAAAGTTCTTTATCACATCACCTACCTCCATCTGATGAAGATCCCTATGACAGTTGGGTCTCCTCTTAGCCCCAAACAGATCATGTTGAATTTTTGCTATCCATGTACCCATCCACTCCCACTATCACTAGCAGTAGGTCACCTTAATTATGGGATTACTATGATTCTGATTCCATGAGAAATGGTCCAACCCCCTTTATTTTGGTCTTTTTGATTTGTATCTTGTCTAGGAATCCCATATCTTACATTCTCACCTCACCTACACTCAGTCATCATTATCATCTATATTCCTAGCCACCATCATCATCATCATCCCCCTCATCTTCATCCCCTAGCCAGAACTACACTAGCCTGAGGTCATTTGGACTATGTAGGTAGCACTTGGTCACATTCTTGTGTCCAAGGATAGTTTGGCCACCACCATTTTCCTCCCCCACACCATCTTTCATCATCCTCTTTGTGATTATTTTTTAGGGGAATGAGAATGTGTTTACTTATGCTCATGTGTGTGCTTTGAATGCTAGTTGTATGCTTTGCATGTGAAATGAATGCTTGTCTTTGATTTGTGTTCCTTTTTACATGTCTCTATATATGGGAATGAGGATGGCGTAAGAGTGGAACCTCAAAGTAATTCCTTTCGAATGGCTCATCCCACTTTCAAATGGATTTCCCGCTATACATCTTTAGTATAAGTGTCATGGCCCTATCAAGACCATTGACATATCTCATAAAGATGTGACAATAACATGGATTGCATAAATGCTTGACAATCTTCCCACAACCCTGATCCTACCCTCACAACCACTCTCGAGCCATATCCGCTCGCAACCACTCCCAAGCCATATTCCCCCCAACCACCCCTAGACATCTTAAACCAAAACCTTTCCTATCCACTCTCATCATATAAACCCTTACCCTCATGATGCATGAGAACCAATATCCAAATGGACAGATCATCTACTCAAAATAGGGGCAATATCCATTATAAAATAAATAAAACAAATTCATCTCATATGCATTACTTAAACATCCACATCCATTATTAGCCACATCATCAGGAACATAACAAATTTACATAATTTCATCATATATATCCATCTCATTATAAATAATCTTAACATACATACACTCATAACATATTCATCCACATAAATAAAAGATACACAACATAAAGAATATCACTATCATATTAACATCATCACTCATCGATAATGCCATCACATCCCGTCATATTCAACATTCCCATACAATACATTGTTAAATATTCATCATCATTACATGTATATATACCATCATATACATCAAACATGTCCATCATAAGGCCATTATCATCACAAGATAACATGAAATACTAATAAACATCATAACATACATCATCATCATAATAATCATGAACTCATAATCATCATAAGTGCATAAAATAAACTCATAATCAACATATATCCACAAATAATCATGTCACATAAATAACCGTCACCATAAACACAAGAGACAAGGATGAATCATATTTATAAATATCATCATGTCCATCTATATAAAGAGAATCCCCTATACAATATACAAAGGCATCTCAAAATTGTCCCTCATGGCTGAGGTGATGGTAGTGGTCTTGATCCCCTACTCTTTGAAGGCTATCTCATTGACGACTTACTAGCCTAGAAAGATCCTGCCCTATACTCTAAGGGTGCCACCACCTCGTATAAATTACAGTAGTACTGGGCCTCCCATGTCAATAGCATGATCTAATCCATCATACCCATCAGCCCCTATCCTTGTAGGCCTTCACCTGTCACATCCCAAGCCCTCTCCACCATAGCTATCTCCCCTTGTAAATCTTGGACCCATCCCTGTAAAGTCACAATCTATGACTATGCTTGCTTAAGATGGATGTCTCATTACTGTATTTGGCTCTGTAACCCCACTACCTCTACTTCCAACTGAGATAACTCACTCTCTCATTGAGCTGCTTGTGCCTATCACCCAACCACCTATCCCTGTGCTTAGGATAGCCTCCCATCATCCTAGGTCCTCAAAACCTGTAACTATGCATGGAGTTGATCCCACTCCCTACTAATGCCCCCAATATCTACAACTTGAGCGTAGAGCTTTGCTTGTAATCATGAGAATAATGCTTCATCATTAGCAGATTGACTAGGGTGAGATGGTCTTGCTCCTCTAGATGGCTACCTAGGCATCTGTGGTGTTTGTGATGGTCCCATTCCTTTAGAAGGATACCTAGGCATATGTGGTGCCTACAGTGATCCCACTCCTTCAGAAGGCTATCTGGGATGCTATGGTGCATGAGATGGTCCCACTCCCCCTGATGGTTGCATAGGTGCCTACCCCTCTGATTGATTCAGACCTTATCCCTCCCTATCACCCTATCCCTATCCATCACATCCAGGGTTGGTCGTTGTCTCTGTTGTCGTGCCTACTCATGAATATGGGCTCATATTCACACCTAATACTCAGCTATGACCCATAACTCTAGTATGACTATGGTAAAATCCCATTGAAATGATGCTAGATCTTGATAATCAAATATCACATCTAATCTCACCACTGGCTTCCCCCATCGAGGTCTCTCTCACACACTTCGTGCAAATATATGCTCAGGATCTAGCACATCTTGAACAAAATAAAACTAGTGATGAACCCAATCTAGTCTGTATCTCTCAATAATATAATAATGTCATCCTATAATGTAACATGGGGTCAGCATGAACTAAGTGCATGTCTCATCTCCCCACCCAAAAATGATGCCTTGATATGGTATCCAAGTAATCTGCTCAGGGCACAAGCTATCAAATGCCTCCTTATAGAAAATTAAATCCCTCGTATGAGGTGGTGCCACCCCTACCACCACACACCATCGACACAAAACCACCTATCCTAGCTCTAGATCAGCAAGAACTCCCAATGGATATTGAATTACAATATGCTCCCAGCTCCATATCTATAGCAATAAGGATGGCCCAAAGCTATGCACACCTCTATACGCACCAAGATGTATCTCCCTATATAAATGCACTAACACAACTGGTCCCCACGTAAATACTCATTGATCATGAACCATGTCAGCTACCACCTCCCCTAGACTGTGATGAAACCATCTCCCAATCTTATATGGTAATAAGATGTCAAATAGCAGATCTATCACTACCAATGTTAGTCTATCCAATGAGCCACCTCATCGACATTAGTCTAGGTCAATCGACCCATCATGCATACCAATTTGTAGGCTACCACCCAATCACTATAATTTCTAAATCAATGTCCATGATCTCTAGTAGATCCTTGCACCAGCCATCGACAAATGAAAAATCTTATAAACATCCTCTAAGGTCCTTGTCATCTCCCCAGTCATGAAGTGGAATGAACTCATCTTCAAATGCCACCACTCCACCAGCACCATTCAATTCTTGATTAATCTGGATCAGTGGCATAGTCACTACATCATACAACCCTACCAGATCTAATACTCTATACTCCTCCTCTGTCACTAACCACATCTCATGTAGTATCTCTATATGCCTCGATCAAGATGCTAATATGCCTAAGCACTCCTACAACATGAACACATAATCAGTTTACACATCCCCCCATTCTCTCTATCCACCTCATCTTGCCATTACCCTACTCACTTCATGTACTTCCTTGACCCCAGACATCAACCCCTCAACCAGCCCTCCCCAATCCTTTGACCCACCTATCCCATATCCCAACCCCCCATAACTTTTCTGCTCAACCCCCAATCATGGTATTACAATACTGCTACTTTTCAAACATGGTATTGCAATACCGCTATTACCCTCTCATAAGATTGTAACTCCATGATTCTCCAGTAGCAAGATTATAATCTTGTTACTCCCCCAGTCATGGTATTGCAATCCCGCTACTCCCCCAATCATGAGATTACAACTATGTGGTGCCCTACTCATTTTTTACCCTAAAAAACCTAAAGTAATACATAAAAAACATCAAATATGAGTGTACTTACTAGTGGTCCTGCCTCGAGCTCCCTCTAGTATGTCTAGATTCACTTGTTATGGTGTGAATATCAAGGAATACGATCCATTCTTTACAGCTTTGGGTTTTTTAAAGCAAATATTGTAAATGACCCCACCCCTTACCCCATTAGCCTATATCAACCCCCCATCTCCCCAACTAATTTTTTTCTCATCTACCTAATCCAACCAGGATTCTTATCCTCTCAATCCATCCAACTAACGTCTAATATCTCATGCTCATGATCATCATCATCTTCCAATCAGAACTACAATGGCTTGTGGTCTATTCAGACTATGTAGGCAACACTTGGCCACTTTTCCATGACCAAGGATAACTCAGCCATTATCTATATCATCCATCCTCATCCCCTAGCCTTTTGGTCACTCGATCACATCATTTATTCTTTCTTATCATCATCATCATATTGATCAACTTTCGCTTAGAGATACACCCATCATATCTTATCAAATCATCTTATCTTGGCCTCTAACTCTCCCTTGCATGCATCCTTACTTGGGATACATCCAAAGCTTATGGCCTTGTATCTTATCATCATCATTTTTATGGTTGATTCCCATGCATGTGTCTTTGCTTGGGATGTGTCTCCAACTATGGCACCCATCATCACTATTCCTTGTGCATGTGTCCTTGCCGGCGGCATTGTTATAAATTTGTAGCTCATTACTCAACGTCGATCTCATCTTCTTCCTCTTCTATCCCATATTTTGGCATCCCATCCCCTCGTCTCTCCATCTTACCCCACCCCTCTTTTTTCATCTTTTGAGTGGCCATCTATCTCATTCTTCCTCGCATGTCCCCTTGAGGGGGCATCATATCCCCTAACATCATATTTGGCTAACATCTATCCATAACACAATGGGTTTTTTTTTGAAAGGCCAATACTCCTTCTACTCCATCCACTCGCAATGCCCTTTCAAAGAGGGGAAAAATATATGCATTAAAATATGCTCACTCCACTAATTATCCAATTCTCACTAATTTGACCTAAATTGTCCTATGTCCTAGCCATAAAAATCCTTGGCCTAATTTCTATAATGATTTCCATATCCCATTTAACCTTTGTCCTAGCCTAAAACTAATTAATCCTAAGCCAATCCTAATTATCTATTATATGAGAATTTGTAATTTCCATAACCCCACCTACTAACTTATCCCCTAGGTATTCCTACATTCTTAGGAATCCTAATCCTATCAATAAGCCCTAAATAAGGCTTGTTGCCCACTAAACCTACCCTTAATCCCACTTGACAATTTAAAATTCAAGAAGATCCCAACTACCCACCCACCACCCTACACTAGCCTTTCCTAAGCACATAAAACCCTATGAAGAGAATTCTAGAATTAGAGAGTTCTAGAAATCTCTCCATTCTAACCTTCTTCCTCTAGAATTCTCTATTCTAGAGGATTCCATGGAATTAAAAATTTAATGGAAAATCCTCCACCCTATATCTTGATGGCCCAAGTTCAAATTTGGACCATAGGATCCGCCTCCATGAATCTATAAAACCAACACAGCCTCCCTTGCTCAAGCTAATGGGCATTTTGAATGAAGAAGTGAATGAATGCATGAAAGAATATCACAAGCAAGCTATTTTTCAAGCCTATCCATGCCATTTTCAAGCATCTCCAAGCAATCCAACAATGAGTTCAAGCATATAAATCTTGGATAGGAGTTATGAGAAGGTAAAAGTGATGGTAAGCATGAGCTTTGCATTCTAATTTGCCTTTTCTATCCCTTCCTATTGGTGTCATTATCTTTGGGTTTCCATTATCTTTTTGATAACCTTTTATTTGAATCTCAAATTTGATGCACATGAACAACATTAAAAAATCAGAACACAATGTCAAGGGATTTGATATTATTTATTGTCAAATACTTGGAACTATCACATTCAATTTATTAGGTGGTCCCAAGGCAATGCTTATTGTCTTTCTAGTCAAGCATAACCATTTGCACTACCAACTTATATTTGAGGAGACTTTCAATTCATGCAATGGAGGCTATACCTTCTACATTCCATAAATGCATCAAATTCATACATGATAGACATGGATATACAATTTCAGTAGATGATACCCCTTTCATATATTGGAAAATGCAAAATAATAATTTAAGGATCATTCTATTAAACCACCTGTATAACCTATCCCATTTGATCAAATGCATACATTTCACGGGGGTGAATCAAGTTGAGAGCATGACAAAGAACTAACCCTAAGAATTAAAAAAGATACACAAAAAATATTATTAACCACCATATAAAAAAATGAAAAAATACTATATCTTTTGGTTAGCTGAAAAGATCATAATTACATAGTTACATATTGGAATGATAGTGATGACATTGATATGTAATATCCAATAGATGACAAGTTGCACAAGCTAAACTTTAATCCTATCAACCCAAATACATACTTATCTCATACTTTATTCACACGTGTTAGAGTTAGAATATATTGAGATGACTCATCTATAATATAGAAAAACAAACAATAATTTATTACAGAAACACAAACCTCCAAGGACAAAGGAAAAGTTATAGGTCAAGGTGATATGATCATGTGACTAAATGTAAATGGTAAGATCTAATTGAATTTGGCGAGATTTAACACAAAGGTAAAAAATTAATATTTAATAAACAATATTTACAATACTCCAAAGTTTTATAAAATCTTTTAGGGGAATTACACAATGGGACCAACTACTTTATGGGTTCAACCTGTAAGACAACTAATTTTTACAAACTAACATTATTTAATTTATTTACTAACATTATTAACTAACTATGTGCCCCACTAACACACTAAGCAAAGTAACACTAATAAAATAAATAAACATAAAATGACTTTGGATCAGCCGACCCAACAAACCCCCTTGATTCAACAAGGGGTATAGAATATTCTCTGGAGCTATGGCTATGAATTCATCAAAAGTATTCATCACACCTACAATTGTCACACTATACATCATGGTACTAATCAACCAATGTCGCTTCTAAGAAGCGTGCCCCCATATGTTGTGGCATAAATGATGAATAGAATCAAGGTTTGCTCACCCCATCTGAGCATTTTGTATTATAATATAATATGATCAAGACCTTTCAACCACATCAATTTACATAAGGTCTCACATAGAAATCCGTCCAAGTGATTATTCAGTACTATGCTTGGTACACCTCCCTTAGGCCCAACAAACATTTGTTCAACACTATGGTGTTAACAACTCCTATGTGAATTCGTACAATCACCTACGACTAATCAAAGGCCATGCAATATCTTACCCCCATCAAGGCAGAGGTGAGAAACCCCTGCGACAAAAAAACCAAATCAAAACTATTACATCTACACCTCATCATGAATATCAATGAAGTGAATAAAACTAAAACTAAAACTAAAACTAAAAGCAACAACAAACTGAAAAACACATTACTGCTACTAAAAATGTTATTTAAGCATTTGACCCAAACTTTGAAATAATAGCTAATTGGAGAAGGGGAAGTATCCTCTAGCCTTTATTAGATCTTCCAACCTCGAGTTTGACACTTATACTCTTTCAATCAGAAGGACCCTGATAGAGCTATAATACATAATAAAAAATTTGAGAGCACAAGCACGAGATGACATTATACAAATTTTTATTTTGAAGGTATCGGTTTCCACCGAAAATGTACCTTTATACATCATTTTCAATACATTTGCTTTAAAAATTATAGAAAAAATTTCAAATTATAAAACTAACCATTCCAATGTCTCTATAATGTCCAAAAACTTATAGATTGATTGGTCACATGACCACCTTCAGATAAAAGAGTGACTTGATATAAAAGTTGAAAAAAGTGTCGCAAATGTCAAAAGTTATGCAAATTATAGAAAAAAATTCAAATTATAAAACTAACCATTCCAATATGTCTGTAATGTCCAAAAACTTATGATTGATTGGTCACACGACCACCTTTAAATAAAAGAGTGACTATATACAAAAGTTGAAAAAAGTGTCGCAAATGTCAAAAATTGCACAAATTATGCTATCTCTAATTTTTTTTAAAAATCCAAAATAATTCTTCAACTGATTTGGGTCAAAAAGAAGTTGACCAAAAAAATGGTTTTGTGGGGTTTTGAACTCTTAACCTCTCATTTATCAACTTTACTAGTTCATCCACAAGCACTTTTGAAACATATAAAGAAGATATGTTATTTAAAGTGTACTTTCTAATTTTATAAAATAAAAAAATAAATTTGTGTATATAAATTATTTTTATCCAAAAATTTATATTTAAGTGAATGTAACTACTTCTCTTTCTAGTGGGGCCCAAGGGTAAAATGAAACTATATCAAAAAATTAATCATGAAGGTGCTACACCATGCCACTTTCGAATCATGTCATTCTAGTGTTGCAAAGGATAACATATGATTTGAAGACCGCACAAACAACTTGGCAACTGTTTAGAGGTCGTACAAGGTCATACATCATCATTGTGATAAGATTTGAACTTGCGTTGAATTGTTTTAACAACAAATATTGTAAATATACATCTCCAGTGCGTACCTTTACATCTTCAGGGTATACTTCCATGTGGGAGAGGTTTTTATTGGTTCAAACTCTGATTTGGAAGAGTTTCAGGCCGTACCAATGGAGTTTATTATTGCAGTATAATATGGAGGTCGTACAAATGGATTATCTTGCTACAAAAGGTTGTACAATTTAAAATTTTAATTTCTTGGGTTGTACAGACTATGTTTCAATCATATAAATCATCAAACAAGGGTTTTAATGAAATATTTAGGCTATACAAATGCTTTTATGAAAAGCTTAATCCATATAAAATCAAATTTGACAACATAAGAATGAAATTCAAGAGTTCTAAATACTATACAAACACTATGAAATCCGTACAAATGAAATTTGTGATCTATTTTGGCTTTAAAAAATCATGCTCAGATTACCTCATATTCTCTTCCCATTATGATTTCTCTTCAACCTCGACTCAAATTTTAATTTCACCTAGTTTCACATTCAGCTTCAACTTTTTCACTGACAAATTATTTTTAACTAGCTTTGATATCACTGATAGGACCATATGAATACAAGTAAATGGTAAGATCTATATTGCATTTGACAAGATTTAGCACAAAGGTAAAAGTATAATATTTAATTAACAATATTTACAATACAACATTATAAAAAATATTTTATGGGAAATACACAACGGGACCAACTACTTTACGGGTTCAACCTGTAAGACACCTAACTTTTACAAACTAACATTATTTAATTATCTATTAACATTATTAACTAACAATTATAAAAGGGATATATGTGCCCTGCTAACACACTAAACAAATTAACACTAATAAACCAGATAAACATAAAGTGACTTTGGATTTGAATCAATCGACCCAACACAAGGTAATCAACATAATCAAAACAAAAACACTTGTTGTGGTATTAGTTCAAAACAATGACAAAAGAAAATTCACATTTTATATTCAAAAACTATATCACTTGAAGAGAAAATTGCACATACTTACAACCCTCAACATGTTACATTTAATGTTGTACCTTCTAAGGAACATATGCAAGCAAAACAAAATGAATAGTTTGAAAAGTAACGGTAATAAAGGGAACTGTTACAAAAGAACAAGTAATTAAAGAACAAATAAAAAATAAATGATTGAGACAAAAAAAATAGAATATGAAAGATTACAAAAGGCAAAATTAGAATAATAAAGGTTACAAAAAGATCAAGATGAAAAAAAAGGTTACATAAAGAATAAATACAAAAGGTACAAATTGAAAATGATAAATTTTTAAAAGAGAAGTTAGAAAAACAAACTCAAGACAAGAAAGAAAGTATACTTAAGAAAGAGTTTCTCACAAAAGAAAATAAAAAACAAGACATACTGAAAAAGGCTAACGTCATCAATGTGGTTCCAAAGAATACAACTAAAAAATATTTTTCATATCTATATCCTTTGATTCTTAGCCCTCACATTGATAGAAATAAATGTATTAATTTTGAAATTGCATATTTTCATGAAACTAATATATGTAGCATGGCACTTCTCCAATATCTTGGGTTCGACAACCAACATTTGGGAAATATTATTAGACCTTAGTGTTGCATTGGATCCATTGAGTTTCTAATAACACTTGAGCTAAAAATGCATTCTATTATATTTCACATCAACCCACCTTGGATCAATACAATTCAAAACTAGGAAAATTATGGTTGAGAGCAATGGGGGCCACATAGGGTAAAGGTCATGACTATGTTACATTTGAGCATGAGTGTGTGATTGTTACCATTTCAAGTGAGGATGGATCTATAAAGAAAGAACAAACAAAAGGAAGTATCTCTTTAGTTAATATTCATAAAAAACAACTAATATAGTCACAACATAAGCACATGATACAAGACATATGACAAAGCATATAAAATCGAAAAAAGTCAATACCACAATATGGTGTAGTTGGTTTTACATATACAAAAACAAAAGATAATAAGAGTGGCATATCATAATTATAGGATCAAGAGGATGATTATGATTATGATTATTTATAAAATTGGCATAATATTTTTGATGACACAAGACCTACATTTCAGTATACTATCTCAATTAGTGGTTTAACAAAAAAATTAGCAGGGGATTACATATGCTATGAAGGAACTCCATGGGAACATCTTGTTGCCCAAATCATTGGTTAGCTTCAATATTTTCTATTTATAGATAACTTCCTCATGTCTGTTTGATTGTTCATTTGCTTTATTTTCCTATATTGACACACATGTCCATATACGTTTGAATAGATATTTCTTCTATCCCTTGGCTTTATTTTATTTTTCCCTTGCCTTTTAATTGTCTATTATGATCTGAGCATTTGGGACACTTTTCTTGTAATAATTCTTAATATGAATCTTTTGCGGTGTGCTACTTGTTTTTTCTTACATATTGACTGTTATTTTATCTGAAATGTGAATTAATTCAATATTAATCCTTAAATAGATAAACTATTTAGAATGTTGATTTACATGTAAAATGGCGGAAATAAGCAATATGATTCGGGTTCAACAAGTATACATTTCAACAAGCAAGTTTGACAATTTGTAATGAGAAAAACAAAGGGATAAATAGATACTTATCTTATTTTGATTACTTCCCTAATTTATGTGAGTTGATAGACTAACCAAAGACTGTGAACGATGATTATGTTCTATTCACTTCAGAAATAGTGATTGTTTTTTAGCTTAGGACATGATCGACATATTAGATAGGAATGACAGTCGATCTTGTCTCATTGGTTGATTCTATACTTTGACAATGAGGGTCTAGAACTTGGTTGAGAGGTGTAGAGAATTCTAAAATGTTCATTCCCACTTTTAAAATCTTTGTTTTATGCATGCATCAACCGATAATATCAAAACCCTAGTTTCCTACACATTCACTAGATGGATGATTAGATAAAAAAGTGGGGAAGTAGAAATGGCCAAGCTAACCTTGAAAAACCTGCATAATTAAGCATTGTCTACATAATCCGTATGGACCTAAAATTGATGTACTTATCCCTTTAGGAATGTATCATGTAAATCCAGATGTTTATTCTTCTAGTTTACCCTTGGCATGTGCAAGTGTAGCTGTACTTTAGAATATAGTTCTATGCAATGTTACTTTGAATAGCTCTTGAAAGTGTGATAAAGTTTTGTCTAATGAAAATGATCGCTTTTATTTGCTTGGTTCTTGGTACTTGCTCATGAATATGTCAAGTTTCTATCATGAATGCGTGAAAACACTTGCTAGTGAATGCATTCTAAGAGCTTTGTTTATATAGAGATTCTTAAAATTTCAATTAAAAGTTTAGTGGTGCACACAAAAAAATAAAAAGGATGAGGATTAAGAAAATTAAAAGACTCGAGGGGGTAAGAACTTAATAGACTCAAAGAGAGGTTAAGAAATATTAAAATAGGGTTTAGCAAGTCATAAAGGCTCATAATTAAAATGAGAAATACAAGACAAGTCATAAAGTGAAAGGGAAAATATAAAAAAAGTGCACCATTAAGTAATTAATTATTGTCTAAGACATACATAAATAAAGTAATTAAAAGACACCTAAAAACAAGTGTTGTGTCAAATTTAGGTGTCTACAACTATATGCACATATTTTATATTTCATTTGAGCTTACATGATTGCATACTCTTACTTCTGCATACTATGTGAACATACATTAATTCTTGTCAACTAGGAGCATTCATATTCTTATCTCCACATACACTATTGAGCTTCATTGTCTTTAGTCATACATAAAGTGGGAGGCATATTACTATGTTTCATTTTCTCCACATTTTCATGCTATCACATCTAGTGTACACTATGCATTGACATATGTTGTGAATTATTTGGATCCCTCCCATTATTCTATTTTTGAAGCCTTGTTACCTTTCCCTTGAAAATATTTCAAAAATACAAAAAAATAATTTCAAAATAAATAAATAAATAAACATATTTAAATATACAAAATAATTAAAATATTTCAATTTTTTTTCAAAAATACAAAAACATTCAAAATATTTTTAAAAATAAAAAATCAAAACATGAATTTCTAGTTTACTTATTTGCTTATGTTATTTATCACATGTTTGGTAGAAAACATATTTTTTTTTTCATACACACATGCATTTCATGAAATATATGAGTATTATGCAAGGCATACATATCATATATCGATTCCTAGATGTTATATTCCCTTCTACCCAGTAGTCATGCCTATATTGGGGGCATTTTATCCTATAAGTTACATTATCATAGTTCATATCTATTTATGAACTTTATATCATGTTGAGTTACATATCTTACAAGTGTCTTGATAATTATTCATATCTTACATTGTATTGGATAAGCTACTTTTTTATGATGTGATATTGATACATATAAATGGTGTAGACTAGTTTTCACTTGTTTTATGATCTTTCAATGTTGTTACTTTCTTACATGATAGGCTAGACATTGATTGCTTATTGTGTGTGGCCACTTAGACTTATGAATGTAACATCTTTATGTCCCATGATTGAGACATTATCAATGTATTTTGCATGAGACCCTTGGCCTTATTTGTTATGATATATTCATGTCTATTGTATGTGGTCTTTGGCCTTATGTGTGACATTGCGCAACATTGTGTGTTGTGATTGTTATCCATGATTAGTGGTGCCATGATACATATCATGCAATTTTACGTTGTTTTATTAATCAAAGATAGTTACTTTAATTTATGTCTCATTATTATATCTATATAGATATGCAACTTGTATGCCTCACATTATGTATGTTTCATACATGCATTGATGACAAATTATATTATAATAACATATTGTCCACATGTTATGATTATACATGATTACATTTCTATCACATGTTACAATTAACTCTTCTTTTGAGATGAATGACTTTTAGGCTACATCCCTTATCTCAACGAGGCAATTATAGTGATCTTGTCTTAAAGGTTAAAGCCTCTATGAGGATAAAAACCATATTTTATGATAGACTATAGGTTTTAAAGATTCAAAGTAATTCAAAAAATAGATATATGACACATTGATACAAATTATGAGGGCTTATGACATGCATATGTGCTCAATTTATTAAGACTTGAGTATAAAATTTTACACACTTGGATGTATATGAATGGGTATATAAAAAAATAGTTACACAGATAGGAATTACATGTTTCACATACAATTACAATTGAACATATAGATGCATGGCATTCTATAACATTTGACACATATTCAAAGGGCATATTTGTGGTTCATGCATATATATACATTTTTCAAATTTCAAATGCTATGATATTGTTTTATGCACATGTGCCTTACAATACAATTTTAAATTTGTAGCAGAGATTAGAAAATTTGTAGCAAAAATTGAGAAAGTCAACTATTCCCTATAATTTTGTAATAGAAATTGAGAAAGTTATTAGGGTTTATTGGGTTGTTAGGAAGTTGATTATAACTAAATTGCATGCTAATTTGATCACAACCAGTCAATGTCATGAGGATGAAATGGCATGTATAGAGGTAATTTAATAACTATTAAAGATTTCAAAAGCATTAAATCTTAATGCAAACAAATATTTATATGAAAGTCACATCAAAGTAGTTAGTAGAAGTAGAATGAAGACATCATTCTACAGGAAGAACAATTTTTAGGAAATTTAGAAGTTGCAAAAACATATTTAGGCACAATTAAAAAAGTTTTACAGGGAATTAAAGATCAATAAGTAAATCAACTTCATGTGCTAACATTTAGACTATCGTGTACTTAATCTATAGTACATCTAGGGACATGTGTGGCCAACTTGTGGCTTACACATCTTCATATTATCTTATTGCATTTGTTGATGTTCTTAATATGGTCAACCTATGAAATAACCATGGCTAAGTAGAGTATATATAGGAGTTAGTGGTTAGTATTTCATCATCATATTATGAATTATGTTCTTATTACATTGTTGTGGAGGTTTCCCCTTCAAAGTGGCTTAATCATAATATTCAAATATTCTACTTTTTTACCAATTGTTGTTATTGATCTACTTACTATGTTCTTAATTTTGTGATATATAATTCTATTATTGTGAATTATCTAAGTAATTTCATTATAAATGGTATCAAATATCTAATTTGGGCAAGTTTCTACAGCTCGAATTTGGTGCCCTGAGCACTAAAAGGTCAGAAAAACATAACTTATGATCTGGGACAAATTGAATTTTTTCATCACCACAATTTTGTTCTTAAAGTTTTTTAACAAAAAAAAGAATTAAAAATTAATTAAATAAATAAGTTTGGATTTTTTTTACCTTGTAATCATTATAAATCATTGGATTTATTTTTGTAAAATAATCACAACCTTATACTCTACTGGTACACTTTTTTGAACCAAAATTTCTCACCCTTATACAAATTAGTAGTCATTGAATTCATCTTGGTGAGGTGATCACAATAGAATCATCTACTGATACACTTTTGTTTTCTAGATTGAAACCCTCCTAGGGTTCATACATGGTTGACCCTAACACTCGTAGATATGAGAAGGATAAGAAACACCCAAAACTCCTCACTAGAATGACATGGAGTTTGAAACTTTAGATTCAAGTATTTTTGTGATAGTTTAACACCTACAATTAGAGTTGCATGGCATGGAACAAAAATATGATCTCCATGCGGTTCAAAGGGAAGTCATGGATATGCGAGAGGAGATGAATAGATTGAGGGATCAATTGCAACAAATAACCAAGTAATTATCCAACCTAGTAGCTTAACCTTTACAAAATAACTCTTTACCATACAAGTTTGGGTCTCCCAATCCAAACAATTCTAGTACCAATCTGGGAATGAAGTCAATTCTACCAAAAGTGGACTTGCACAAGTTTGATGGTAAGGATGTACTCACATGGATTACTGAAATTGAAATTTTATTTGATCTACATTAGACTCCCTATTCATAAAAGGTGGTCATGGCCTCTTTATATCTGGAACCTGAGTAGTTTATTTGGTATAATTGGTTGTGTGATCAAAATAAATAGAAGGGTCTCCTAGTTTCATGGTTGATATTTTTTGAGGAGTTGCAACTCCACTATCATAACAATGTTTTTGAAAATTACTTCAACTATCTGGTCAAGCTATGTCAAATTAAGACTGTAAAATATTACATTCATCAATTTCAAAATCTTTCCTTATGTGTGACAAACATCACTAAGACAAGTCTGATTGACCTATTTTTGGGTGGCCTCAAAGATAACATCTAATTGGAGGTTCAGGTGTTTCATCCCAGTAGTGTATCTGAGGACATACCAAGGGCACACATAACTAAAAAAAAGAGTTCATCAGACAAATACCTTTCATTGATATCCACAAATGCACTTTCTTAACACCATCATTTTTATAGCCTACAATATTGATGCCTCAACAAATTAAAGAAAAGCATGAAAAAGTCTTGTGTTATGGTTGTGATAACAAATGGATCGAAGGACATCAATGTGCTAAAAAATTATTTTACATTGAAGGTGCCAATGAGGAAGACAGTGATGAGGTTTTAAGGTCAGGTTTGAAACAACTTGAGGATGAATCTAAAGATTCTTAATCTACTATTTCCTATCATGAACTTTCAAGCATTAGTAACTCCTCAAACTCTTAAGGTGGTGAGTTTTTTGAATAAATAGAAAGTGACTATGTTAATTGACTCTAGAAGTACACATAACTTCATCAACAGTAAGTTGGCTACTCATTTGAACTATTTCATTTACCTAGCTCTAGAATTCTAGGTCATGATTGTAGATGGGGGTCAACTATTCTAAAAAATGTCATAACATTAAGCTTGTTATGGGAGACTACTTGTTATATTCCGCTATGGTCTTTATTCCCATGGGAGGAGCTGACATTGTTTTTGGAGTGCAGTGGCTCACCACTTTGGACACTATTGAGATAAATTTTTAGAAACTATTCATGAAATTCCATTCAGAAGGTAGGACCTTTAAACTACGTGGATTACGGGCTAAATTTCTATAGCTGGTTAGTTCCCACCAAATGACAGATTCTTAGAAAATATGTAGAGGGATTTATGGCATGCTTGTTTTCTATAGAGGTTCAAACATCCAAGAAGTTTACACATACTGATTTACAAAGGGTATTGGATGATCATTCTATTATTTTTGGTGACATGCCATTAGGATCATTCCAAGAAGTACACCACCTAACATCAGACCCTACACGTATCCCTATGCCCAGAAGAGTGAAATTAAAAATATGGTATAGGAGATGTTAGAGGTAGGAATCATCTGACACAGTTAAAGTGAATATTCCTCCCATGTGGTTATGGTGTGGAAAAAGGGTGTCACTTAGAGGATGATCTCAGACTACAAATAACTCAACAATTACACTATTAAAGATAAGTTTTATATTCCAGTAATTGATGATTTATTAGATGAATTGTATGGTGTTGTTTATTTTACCAAGTTAGACCTTCACTCTAGGTATCATCAGATTCCCATTTGTGATGAGGAAATACTTAAAACAACTTTCAAAACTCATGAAGGCCATTATGAATTTATGGCTATGCCTTTAGGCCTCACAAATACACCATCTACATTTTAGATTTTGATGAATACTCTTTTTAGGCCATTTTTGAGAAAGTTTATATTAGTATTTTTTGATGATATCTTCATCTACAACAAAAATTGGGAAGACCGAGTGAAGCATGTGAAATAGGTATTTTTAGTTATAAACAACATCAACTTTATGCCAAAACTTTCTAATGTGCTTTTGGTGTCTAAGAGGTGGAGTAATTGGATCATATTGTTTCACATGAATGAGTGAAAGTTGATCCTAAAAAAATACAAGCATTGAAGGAGTGGTAGTGTCCCAAGACCCTAAAGAACCTCAAAAGATTTATGGGGTTAACCGGTTACTTGTCAAAAATTATAGTAGCATTGTGGACCCACTCACCTATTTAATGAATAAAGACTCCTTCCAATGGATTGATTCATCTACCAAGGTATTTGAACAATTGAAAATGACTATGTACACAACTCTGATTTTTCCTACTCCTGATTTTTTAAAAACTTTTGTTATGGAGTGTGATGCATCAGGATATGACATGGGGGATATACTCATATAATAATGTAGACCATTGGCATTTGAAAGTCACCAATTAAAGGGAAAAAATAGGCTCAAACCAATATATGATAAATATATTATGGCTATTATGCATGTAGTGAAGCAATAGAGACCTTATCTGATAGGTCATCACTTTCAGGTAGAGAGAGATCATGATAGCCTCAAATATTTTTTTGGAACAACAATTATCATCTAAAGAACAAAAAAATGGATGACTAAAAAGTTAGGTTATGATTTTTAAATAGTGCATAATAAAATAAGGGAGAATGTCATGGCAGATGCCCTCTCTCGATGAGATGAATCAATTGAGATATTGTTATGCACAATGACCATGTGGCAAGTAGATTGGCTAGAGAAAATAATATAAGAATGAGAGAATGATAGTGCTACCAAGGATTTGATTCATAATATTTAGCAATGTTATAATGAATCTAAAAAAATTATATGAAAGGGGAACACATTATGGTATAAAGATAGATTATACATTTGTAAGCATCCCCTCTTCAAACATAAAATTCTTCAGGAACTTCATGCCTCTCTACTTAGAGGTCACTTCGGATTTTTGAAAACATATCATCAAATCAAGTAGGATTTCTTTTGGGAAGGACTCAAGGAGGATGTCCAAAAACATGTGGTTGAATGCAAAATATGTCAACAAAACAAAGGTAAAACCATTAAGACCCTAGGTCTTTTTCAACTTTTATACATCCCTATCTAGCATTAGGAAGAGGTTTTCATGGATTTAATTATGGGCTTACTATTGTTTGAGGGTAAAAATGTTATCACAATAGTTATGAATTGACTCACCAAGTACGCTCATTTTTTTTATCACATCCATTTGTTATCAGTACAATAGCTTCCAAGTTTCTCAATACAATTAAAAAATTACATGGTACTCCAAAGATCATCGTAAGTGATCGAGATATCATATATATTAGTATTTTTAGACTAAATTATTTCCAGTTTGGGCACCCAGTTGGCTCATAGATCATCCTATCATCCTCAATTTAATGGACAAACATAAGTAGTCAATAAATGTACAGAAAGGTATATTCATTTTTTTGTTTCTGACAAATAGGATAAATAGATTCATTGGCTACCATTTGTTGATTGGTAGTATTGTTGGTTGATTATTTTGTCTATTAGTGTACTGATAAACAAAATAGGTCTTATCAGCCAAAGCAAGAAGATTAGTCATCCTAATGTGTAAGTTTATCACATCAAAAGGAGACTTCTCTCTCCTCTCATCAAGGGGAGGTTCCCTGTGGATATGCTATATATATATATATATATGAACAGAAAATAGTACTCAAGGGTAGGACCAGAAATCCATATCTCTTTCTTCAGAGATGATGTATACAAAACAAAGGAAGAACTCAAGAGAATGACAGATAGTACTTCTCTTCTTCCAGAAGAACTGTTCAACCAGCCACGAGAATATTCCTGGAAATAAAAGTAGAATATGACTGAAGTATGGTAACCAGCAAATCAAGACACAGCGCAAAGTCTGCACATGAAATACTCAAGAGTGATACACGAAGAACAATGAAAGCTCAAAGTCTTTCCAAAGTTCTTTACACGGCAATGAAAATACAAACACACTGAAGGCAGCTATGGGGGCACAAAGTCTCTCCACAGTTGATTCTCGAGGACACCTTCTTGACAAATTAACTAATCCTGCTTATTAAATCAATGAAACAAACAAGATATCACAACACAAAGTCTGAAAAAGTTCCTTGTTTTCATTAACAAACTATGATAAATAGACTGAGCACAAAGTCTCAATGATGCCTCTCAATTTCGGTAGAGTTTCGTTCAGATTCTCAAAAAGAAGATCCTTATTACAATAGAAGAAAGTCCCTTATATAGCCTCATCAAAAAGGACTTGGGAACAATCAATACATCAATTTACATTGAAATCTGTTGAGGAGACATGCTGGAACTTAGGGGCACTTTTCCCATTTGATTTTATCAATGTAAGGAAATAAGTTGCGCTTATTGAAAGTTTGTAACTTCCAATGTTCCACCCGGCAATCTGATCTTATCTTCATCGTTCCTCCTTGTTCGGCCAATTGAATCGGGTCCTGGATTTAAATTATTGTTCTGTTTCTTCCCCACTTTCTGCTGATCTTGGCCTTGAAAATTGTGAATGTATTTTGTGTTGTATGTTCAAAAGATCAACGACTATTTTACTGTCTCTAAAATTGATGTTTTCCTACCCGTCACTGTGTTTTCAATGGCTATTTGACTATGTTGAATTTAACGTGTTCGGGCGCATCATCCCTTGGTTTTCTTTGGCTTTCCACTTGGCACTTTTCCAGACTGCACTTTGCCTTTTCAGGTCCTGAGAAAGGATCCTTCAGCTTCGAGAAGTATCCAATTAATGGCTGAGAATTCCCTATTTTTTGCTCTTCGGTGTCCTTCATTGTCCCTTCGCAAATCTCCCAGGCTTACATGATCCTTCAGCTTCGTTTATTTCCCCCAGGCTTTTCCTTGGGTTATCCCCTTTGAACATTCCCACGGACATTTCTCTAGGGAAAATTCTTGTGGACAAAAAGTCTAGGTAAAATTCCCCGAGCAAAAAGTCTGGGTGAAATTCCCTGCCAAGTCTTTTTGAACAAGCCTTTAATCAAATTTTTTAAAATGCCTTAAACAAATATGAAAGAATTACCTTTCGGCTTCTTAGAAAAATGATCCTCTAAAAAGGTGTTTTTTATTGATTAAGTGCCCTCCACAAGGACACTTGTCCTTCAGAAAAGTCCTTTTAGCGTTGAACCATCCCTTTGAACCTTTATTAAACTAGTTCAACGGTTTAATAAAGCGCACCAAGCCCCTATTGTTGAACTGCTGGTGTTTGCCGATGAAGATTTTCAATTGAACCAAAACTTTGGATCAATCTCGGAAAATGAACAAATGTTAAAAATCAATTATTTTGACTGAAAACCGCTTACAGAGTCTGTAGATTTTCTAAGAAGCTTTGAAAATGAGAAATCTGAATATCTAAGACAAATTTTTTGAAAATGGAAGATATTATTTTGATTTGTAGAACCAAAATAATTCAAATGTTGTTCCAAAAATGACTATTATTTTTGGGAGACAACAGCTGGCTCCAATTGGGGAACTTCTGTCAATTGCAAAATGAATTGGAAGGAGTAGAATTCAGAATCTTCAGTGTCTTCAAGTGTACCATTGGGCTTCAGATTCATGCTTTCCAGAAATGAAAGGCAACAAGGATGAAAACAAACAAAACAAAATAGAATTTAAAACTTTACAAATATACATATATACAGAGGCAATGATCTGATACTTCAAGAATTGAAGTGTTTTAGATGCTGCCCATTATGGGGCAGAGAAAAGAGCGTGCCATCTTGGTATTTCAACAAAAAGCTATTTTCACCCATGTGCTGATGAATTGTGAATGGGCCTATCCAAAGGGAGTCAAACTTTCCATGCATCCCTTTTGGCTCTCTTCTTTTGTCCCACAGCAGGACTTTATCCCCAATCTGAAAATCATGATTTCTGGCTTTCTGATCAAAAAGTTTCTTTATCAGATTTTGATGAACAATTCTATCCACCACCATAGTTCTTTGTTCTTCCAGCTGAGTCAGGTACATGATTCTTTTGTCAAGAGAACTCTCATATGTCTGATCTTCAATAGCCTTCGCCAATTTCAAGGCTGGTAACTCTAAAGTGATTGGTATCTCAGCATTAATACTATAGAGAAGTTGAAAAGGAGACATACCAATTGTCCTTTTTGGCATGATCCTATCAGCCCACAGAGCGTCTACCAATGCTTTGTGCCACATCCTTTGATTATCATCTGCAAGTTTCTTGATAATAGTTACCAAATTTTTATTGTTGGACTCAGCTTGTCCATTCACTTGCAGAAAATAATCAGAAGAATGAGAAAGCGTAATTCCATAATAAAAATAGAATTGCGTGATTTCTTGAGAGGTGAAACAAGTTGCATTATCAGTAACAATTTTAAGTGGGACTCCAAATCTGGAAATGATGTTCTCTTTCAAGAAATTGCATACAACTTCTGAGGTAGCATGCTTTGTCGGGATTGCTTCTACCCACTTAGTGAAATAATTAGTCACTATAAGGACATAATCATGTCCAGCACTTGATGATGGATTTATTGTCCCAATAAAATCGAGTCCCCACTGCTGAAAAGGTTCTTCTATGATTACTGGCTTAAGAGGTAGAGCAGCCAACTTGGGTCTTCCAACAAATTACTGGCAAAGTTCACATTTCCTTACCCATTTATGTGCATCTTGAAAAAGAGTCGGCCAATAATACCTGGCTCTCAGAATTTTGTGAGTAGTCACAGGGGCAGAAAAATGTCCTCCACAAGCTAAATCATGGAAAGATTACAAGAGCTGGGTCTGCTATTCTTTGTCTATGCAGCGAAGAAATACTCCATCTAAGTTTTTTTTGTACAGGCCGTTGTCCCAAAGAACAAAATTGGTAGCTTTCAATTTGATAGTTCTCCTTTCTTTGTATGACAAATGAGCAGGACATTCCCCATAAGTTAGAAAATAGGCAATATCTGAATACCATTCATTGGTAGTAGAAACAAAAAGGACTGTTGGCATATTATCTACTTCAGCTTCTTCAAGTTTTGTATCTTCTGGCTTATTATCAGCTATTAATTGACAAAAACCTTTACCTCTGACCAGCTTTGTTGGCTTGATATCCAGATCAAATTCTTGGATCTTTGCAATCCAATTACCTCTCTTTGTGCCAAACTCCTGCTGAGTTAATATAGCCTTGATTGTACTGTCAGGAACTAAGGCAGTAATATGTGAATTCAGAATATAGAAACGAAAGTGTTTGACTGCTTTTACCAAGGCATAGGCGTGCTTCTCTATATTTGAATACTTCATTTCATGAGTTTTCAGAGGGCAGCTCATGAAAAAGATAGGGGATTCCATACCTTCTTTGTCTTGTTGGACAAGAATCACTGAAAGAGTATGCTCAGATACATAGCTGTATATAATAAAATCTCTGTGGTAATCTGGGCAGACCAAGGTGGGGGCGTGAGCAATAGCGACTTTGATATCTTGAAATGCTGCTTTACCTTCTTTGTTCCAGCTAAAGGTAGTCTTTTCTTTCATCATATTTACAATGTGTCTTGTCTTCTCAGCAAATTTAGGGATGAATCTCCGTAAGAAATTCACTTTTTCGAAGAAAGAGTGGACAACTTTCTTACTTGTAGGCAAATTCAACTCTTGAATAGACTTGACTCTGTCTGAGTCAATCTTTATGCCTTCTTTGGACACAATGTGTCCAAGGAGTTTCCCTTCTGTCACTCCAAAAATATAATTTTTAGGATTCAAAAAAATACCATTTTCTCGGCAGCGCTCCTGCACTTGCTACAAATAGCGCACATGATTAGATCTGCGCTTTGAAAAGATAGTTAAATCATCAAGCTATACAACTATGAATATGCCAATTTCATCTTTGAAATCCATGTCCATAACTCTCTAGAATGTAGTGCTAGCATTTATTAATCTAAAAGGCATTCTTTTGTATGCATAAGTACCCCAAGGCGTGGTGAATGTAGTCTTGTATTGATCAGCTTTAGCAACTTCAACTTGGTTATAGCCTGAGAAGCCATCCAGCATTGATAACATTTTTGATCCTGTTACTGTTTGGAGAACTTGGTCCATGATTGGCAAAGGGTAATTGTCTTTCAAAGAAGACTAATTTAGATTTTGAAAATCAACACAAATGTGGATTTTGCCATTTTTCTTATTTACAGGAACTATATTTGCAATCCATGTAGAATGATAGATTGGAAAAATAATTCTAGCATTTAACATTTTCTGAATCTCAGACATAATTGTACCTAAAATCTTCGGATTGTATTGTCTAGATTTCTACTTGTAAGGCATTGAATCAACCTTGAGAGGAATATGATGACGGATCTCATCAAGACTGAGAGACTTCAGATCTTCGTAAAAATATGCCAAGACATCAATGTATTGACGAAGCAAAGAAGTAAATTTGAAATTTTCTTCAGGTGTATAGCACTTACCAATGTTGACCATTCTTGGATTTTCTTCATTAGTCAGATTCACTTGGTCAAATCCCTGAGATAAATTTTAATATGTCTGTTGTTCTTTGACGAATCTATCATGCTTGTCAAACAGCTTTTCAAGAGAAACTAGGCCTTTAGGAATTTTATTTCCTTTCAGCTGTATAACCTCTTCATTTACATCTGAACCAGATTCAGAAATTAATTCAAAATTTTGAGATTCACTGCCTTCAAAATATAGCTGTTCAAAATTGTCTTTTCTTTTTAAAAAGGCAATGATCTGATTATCATCATTGAAAATTTGCTAATGATCAACATTATCAGGAACACTCAGCCTATAGATCAGCTCAATGGTGTATTTAGTTTTTTAAAAATCAGAATGTGGAACTAAAAGAGTTCCTAAAATAGCAAGTGCATCAGCTCTATCATTGGATTCTCTTGGAATGGATGAAATGTTGAAAGCATTAAAACTTTCAATTTGATCCCAAACAAGATTACGGTAATGGCGCAGCCTTTCATTCTTAGCCTGATATGAATTTCTCACTTGACAGACCACTAATTCGGTGTCCCCTTTAGCATGAAGACACTTGATGCCTCTTCCTTGAGCAGATTTCATGCCCAGCAACATCGATTCATATTCAGCTGTATTATTTGTGTTGCTAAACTGTAACTTATATGATGAAGGGAACATATCTCCTTGAGGAGATATCAAAACAATTCTAGCTCCAGAACCAGAAGAAGAACAACTACCTTCAAATTTTAAAGTCCAAATCTCATCAAACACTGGCTTTAATTTAGACTTTCCCTCATTAGAGATGGAGGGTCTTTCTTCATGATCTGTATACAAAAAGTAATTACCCATACCTGCAGATTCGAAAAGGATTTGAGCTTCAGGAGTTGACGTCTTGGTGACTATATACTTTGCTTCCTTTTTAGGAAGTAATCTCTTCATCACACCTTGTACAAGAATCCTTGCCTCAGATAGATCCATGTTCAGCTCTCCTCCCACGTCCTTGCAGAAATTTCATCCAAGTAGAATACCATAAGACACTGGAATTTCAGCAACTAATATAGTCATTTTGATCCTCTTGTCTCGAAAGGCTGCGAAAGCAAATTGAGCATCTTTGATTTGCCCCAACAATGGCACTTGTTTGTTCTCCATGGAGAAACATCTGCCAAACATCTTGGTTAATGTGAGACCAAGAGACTCAGCGACTTTGGCAGGCATGACATTATCAGATGTGCTTGAATCTATTATACAATTACTCAGCTTGTGGCCATTGATTAAGGAAACATAAAAGGGTTCTATTTTTCTAGAAGCAGCTGGAAGAGTAATAATCAGATTATTTGGACTAGGCATATTTATTGGAGAATCAAAAGTCACTTTTTTGGCCTTTGGCACTGCAGGGACGATCTGATTTTTAACATATTGGACCAACTTATTCAGTTAATCCAGATTGGACTGCAAGTATTCAAATTCAGACATTTGTATTTTTGTCTTTTTGACATGATCAATTATGTCAAATGTCTGAATCGAACTAGGTATAGAGATAGGTACTTTAGCTTTCTGAGTTTTAGAGGGGATGGGAGGTATACTGGTTTGAAAATTAGAAGTAGAAGGGGAAGGAGCAATAGATGTATTTACCTTTTGAATTACTGAATATTTTAGTTGAAAGGGCAGAACTGCTCCACGCTTGGCAATTGTGACTATTGGTTGTGATTGCTTTTCTGTCTTTCCTTTATCAGCCTGCTAGACTGATTGACTCTTAAATCTAGTAAACACTGCATATGATCCATCTGAAGCTTCTCCTTTGTTTCCAGGTTCATCTTGATAATTCAGGAAACTAATGTGAGAGTCGCCAGCTGATTCTTCTTGACTGTCTTCAATGATATCAGCATCATTTTCTTGATATAATTCAGGCTGATAAGAAAAATTTGATTCTATCTCAAGATATTGTTAGGAGGCCCCTTATCCAATGGTAGCACAATTGATTACTTATATATGAGCAATTGAACACAGAAATTATACCAGAATGATTAAGAAACTAGAAACATGAGACAGCAAAGAATTTGAGAGACAATACACACAATTGTATTAGATAATACTAGAAGAAAATACAAATAAGGAAGATGCCACTTCTTCCTCCACCTCAAAGGCTTGCCACACCTCAAGACCTTCTTCCCTCTCTCTCTTGCTCAACACAAAACCAACTCTAAAACTTGAGTTACAATCCCTCCTTGAATGCTATAGCTGATCTCCTTGACCTTACACCTGTAGATCTCCTTGACCTTGCTTGTTTCAATACTCTTGATCAATTTGATAATTACAATACATGCCTCATGGGTCTTTAAATAGAATCCCATGGTTATAAAAATAGACATCTAACTACTAAAATTAGACACACAGCTCGCGACTTAAAATAGTCTCTTAGCATGCAAACACTCGGTTTAACTAACTAACTGTTCGTAAATAGCAGTTCTGGACTGCACAGGCGACCAACGTCGGTCCCTACTTGTCTGGTGCTGCCGACGTCAGCCGACTCTCTACCGTCGCCGGTCTCCTTCTCCACTGCTTCTGACCGACGTCGGTCATACTGCCGACGCCGGTGGCTCTGGTTCTTCAGCATCCTTCCTTCATGTGTGTGCAAACGGTTGAAGCTTTTAACTCCACACCCTAACAATCTCCCACTTGGAGATAAACAACTGAAACCTGTACCTGTACCTGTACACCATCTATTTTGTTCCTTAGGCCCTATATCCCTCTTCAAAGTCACCCTTGAAGACCAACCACCATGCAAACCTGTGATGTTATACCTGTCACCTATGCCACAAGAATTTTGCTGCTCCCAAATTCTTCATGACATACTTCTGAACCAACTTTACCCTTAGCTCAGAAAACTCCCTGTATATGCAACCCTGCAAAAAGTAACACAATACAGTAACAGGATAACGTAGCTAATATTATCCAACCTGGTAAAGATAAAAACAATGGTCAAACCTCCATTGCCCTGCAGCATAACTCAAGACCATATACCATAGCCTTCTGTCTCAGATATCCATCCACTCTCTTCTCTAAAATGAGAATCCATCCCTCTATCCAGCTGACAACTCCACCAACAAGTACCTGTTTGGCTTTACTCCAAGGACTCACACTCCTCATCCATGTCAAGCTCCCACTATTTCTGGATTCTACCTGCATTGCTTCCTCCATCTTCCTAGTTCATGACTAACAGTAAGCAATATAAAGAAGGTGAACAACGAATATGAGGTTCACATACCTTTCCTGACCTCCACATGGGTGTTTGAGACTTAGTAATTCACCCAACATCCGTTTCAGTGACCAATCTCAGCCAACTCCCAGTCTGCTCCTGACCGATGTCAGTTCCCTGCACTGATCCTGACTGCCGACGTCGTTACCCCTGGCCGACGCCGGTGTCCCCCCTGTCAACGTCGGTCCTGATGACCGACGTCAGACTTCTCCTGCCCGACCTACCGACCCTGCTGGTCTGCACAAGACCAAAGTCGGTGTCTGACTGATCGACGTCGGTTCCAAGTAACCGACATCGGCGCCTGTGTGTTCTCGTGAGTGATGAATTCTTCATCCACGAGCTCTTCTTGGATCAAATCTCTATCCATGCTGCCCTGCTCAGATTTATTTACTGCCTATAACTGTTCTAAGGCCTTCATCTCCTCCAAAAACACCAAGACATCCCTGTTCTTGTCAAAAGCCTCAAATTTCCTTTTCCTGCAATGAATTCTATCCATGCCTTCTGAACTTGAACACATACCTTTTGAGTCAAGAACTTCCATTCCCTTTCTATTCATGTGACCCTGTCTAATAGACCACATCTTCGAATCTGCACCAGAAGTGAAATCAGTAGTACAAGTAGATAGATAAAGAGAACCTACTTTCTTACCTCTTGCTAAAACAAGTGCTCCCTTGGTAACCTTCCAAGAATCCGCTGTGAGGGTTATTGTGCATCCCTCATCCCCCAACCTTCCTACAGAAATCAAACTCTGCTTCAGAATTGGAACATGCATGACCTCCTTCAACACCCATGTGTTGTCAATCTGCAATCCCAGCTGCACTTTCCCTTTGCCAACTATCTGACAAGGCGTACCATCCCCTAAATAAAGAACTCCAAAGTCTCCCTGTTCATACTCATGAAACAAATCTCTGTTTGGGGATGCATGAAAAGATGAACCAGAATCTAATATCCATGATCCTACGTGACTATCCAAAGAAAGTATGAGAGCATCCTGTACCACAATGTTTGCATCCTTTGCTTCTTCAATACCTGCATGTTGATTCTCTTTATCTCTCAACCAACACTCCTTCTTTGTATGTCCTTTCTTTCCACAAAACCAGCAGGTAATACCTTTAGACTCGGATCTCCTTCCTGACCTTGATTTCCCTTGCTCAATCTTTTCCTTTTGCCTTCCTCTGCTTTCCACACTTAGAGCATTCCCTGATGATTCACCTGTGCTTCTCTTGCATATTTCCTCATTCAAGATCACACTCACAACATCATCAACTTTTAAGATTTTAGAAGCAGATGCAGAGTTACTTACTGCCATAACCATGCCATCCCAACTTTCAGGCAAAGAACATAAAATCAAGAGAGCCTTTACCTCATTATCAAAAACAATGTTGACTGAAGCTAATTGGTTTACCAAACCATGGAAATCACTGAGATGAGTATGTACCGAACCTCCTTCCTACATTTGCAAAGTAAATAGCTGCTTCATAAGGTATACCTTATTAGAAGCCGAGGGATTTTCATATAAATTTGCCAAGGACTTTATCAACTCTTTCATTGTTTTGCACTGTGATAAGCTAGAAATCACAGAAGCTCCAAGACTCAACCTTATGGAACCGAGAGCCTTCCGATCAAGAACACTCCATTCTTCATCCTTCATAACTGTGGGCTTGCATGCAACCCCACCCAACGGTAAGTACAGATCCTTCTGATACAGATAGTCCTCAATCTGCATCCTCCAGTGTTGATAATTCTTGCCGTTAAACTTCTCCATTCGTAGCCTGCTTTCTTTTGCCATTGCTGAACTCCCACTCAATCAAAAAACCCTATGAATGACCTGTAATCAAAAACAATAACCTACTTCCTGCAAACCGTAGCTCTGATACCAACTGTTAGGAGGCCCCTTATCCAACGGTAGCACAATTGATTACTTATATATGAGCAATTGAACACGGAAATTATACCAGAATGATTAAGAAACTAGAAACATGAGACAACAAAGAATTTGAGAGACAATACACACAATTGTATTAGATAATACTAGAAGAAAATACAAATAAGGAAGATGCCACTTCTTCCTCCACCTCAAAGGCTTGCCACACCTCAAGACCTTCTTCCCTCTCTCTCTTGCTCAACACAAAACCAAATCTAAAACCTGAGTTACAATCCCTCCTTAAATGCTATAGCTGATCTCCTTGACCTTACACCTGTAGATCTCCTTGACCTTGCTTGCTTCAATACTCTTACTTGATCAATTTGATAATTAAAATACATGCCTCATGGGTCTTTAAATAGAATCCCATGGTTACAAAAATAGACATCTAACTACTAAAATTAGACACACAGCTCGCGACTTAAAATAGTCTCTTAGCATGCAAACACTCGGTTTAACTAACTGACTGTTCGTAAATAGCAGTTCTGGACCGCACAGGTGACCGACGTCGGTCCCTGCTTGTCTGGTGCTGCCGACGTCGGCCGACTCTCTGCCGTCACCGGTCTCCTTCTCCACTGCTTCTGACTGACGTCGGTCATACTGCCGACGCCGGTGGCTCTGGTTCTTCAGCATCCTTCCTTCATGTGTGTGCAAACGGTTGAAGCTTTTAGCTCCACACCCTAACATATATCCCATTGCTAAATTAGTTGGAGGAGCTTCCAAGGTAAGTTTTTCTTGTGGAGGAGGAAGATAATTTTATTGTCCTTGGTTTCTGGCAACATTGCCCTGATATAACTGATTTGGAAATGTTCTTCTGTATGTAGAAGCAGAAGACATTCCTTGAGACATTTGATTTTTGAGGGCAAGGAGCTCATTCGCTAATCTCTACACCATTGGATCTGTGGTGCTTGTAGATGCAAATTCAGATGATGATGAAGCTCTATTTCTATTGGGATCTCTTCTTATTTTCCCTGCCAATATGAGATCATCTTCTACTTTAGTGGCTAAAAGTTGAGTTGCCTCGAGATCTATTTGGCCAGCACGTATCAAGATGAAACTGACTTCTGGTAGTTGAGAATTAATGAAAAAACATTTAAGATTCTCAGCTGTAGGTCTGGCAATCATAGGAATTCTATTTTTCAACTTGTTAAATTTAGCTATGAAGTCTCTCATAGGCTCATGTGGCTCTTTTTTCATTTGTGTAAGTTGAGCCAGAAGTGTATGTGCATCTTCTACAGGTTTTAATCTGGCTTCAAACTTATCTTTCAAAGTAGTCCAATCAGTCACAGATTGAGCCTGTAAATGATAAAACCAATCTGCAGCAGGACCTTGTAATGTTTCAACAAAAAGCCTGACTGCTACATCTTGAAACTCTACCCCAATTACTCCACAAGCTATATTGAATGCTACAATATGTTCATCAGGATGAACTTTCCCATCACCATGAAATTTTAGGAAATTCTTCCTAGAACTGCATGAAAGTTCATGTAGAGGAGGAGTAAGATTGAGAGGGCCAAAAGCATTACCCTAGGGGCCTTGAACTGCCATTATAGGGACTCTATTAACATCAGGAAAAGAAGCTATGCCTTGTGTTGGTGACCCGATAAGGTCAGGAGGAAGACTCCTAGATCATTGGAGGAAAGGTGGTGGAGGAATCAGATCAAAATTGCTTTGCTGTGCCAACTCAAACACAGGGTCAAAAACACCCTTAGATCTCTGGCTTGTTATGTAGCATGGAGTTCCCAGATTTAAAACAAAAGAAAGGAAAAGGACTGGTCCTGCTTTAACCTAGAGCTTGAGGCTTCAAACTGCTTGTCTTTCTCAGCGGATCTGGTTTGCAGACTAGATGATGTAATGGATATGGAGGATGGAGGGAGATAATAAGGCTATAATGATAGTGGTAAGACCCAGATGGGAGTCACCAGACTCTATAATGGATAAGGGTAGGGACTACTTGTTCAAGATCCCCAGTGGAGTCGCCAAAAATTGTTGGTTGATTATTTTGTCTATCAGCATACTGATAAACAAAATAGGTCTTATCAGCCAAAGCAAGAAGATTAGTCATCCTAATGTGTAAGTTTATCACATCAGAAGGAGACTTCTCTCTCCTCTCATCGACGGGAGGTTCCTTGTGGATATATATATATATATATATATATATATATATATATATATATATATATATATATATATATATATGAACAGAAAATAGTACTCAAGGGTAGGACCAGACATCCATCTCTCTTTCTTCAGAGATGATGTATACAAAACAAAGAAAGAACTCAAGAGAATGATAGACAGTACTTCTCTTCTTTCAGAAGAACTGTTCAACTAGCCACGAGAATATTCTAGGAAATAAAAGTATAATATGACTAAAGTATGGTAACCAGCAAATCAAGACACAGCGCAAAGTCTGCACATGAAATACTCAAGAGTGATACATGAAGAAAAATGAAAGCTCAAAGTCTTTTCAAAGTTCTTTACACAGCAAAGAAAATACAAACACATTGAAGGCAGCTATGGGGGCACAAAGTCTCTCCACAGTTGATTCTCTAGGACACCTTCTTGACAAATTAACTAATCCTGCTTATTAAATCAATGAAACAAACAAGATATCATAGCACAAAGTTTGAAAAAGTCCCTTGTTTTCATTAACAAAATATAATAAACAAACTGAGTACAAAGTCTCAATGATGCCTCTCAATTTCAGTAGAGTTTCGTTCAGATTCTCAAAAAGAAGATCCTTATTACAATAGAAGAAAGTCCCTTATATAGCCTCATCAAAAAGGACTTGGGAACAATCAATACATCAATTTACATTGAAATCTGTTAAGGAGACACACTGGAACTTAGGGGCACTTTTCCCATTTGATTTTATCAATGTAAGGAAATAAGTTGTGCTTATTGAAATTTTGTAACTTCCAATGTTCCACCCGGCAATCTGATCTTATCTTCATCATTCCTCCTTGTTCGGCCAATTGAATCCTGTCCTGGATTTAAATTGTTGTTCTGTTTCTTCCCCGCTTTCTGCTGATCTTGGCCTTGAAAATTGTGAATGTATTTTGTGTTATATGTTCAAAAGATCAATGGCTATTTTACTGTCTCTAAAATTGACATTTTCTTGCCCATCACTATGTTTTCAATGGCTATTTGACTATGTTAAATTCAACGTGTTCGAGCGCGTTATCCCTTGGTTTTCTTTGGCTTTCCACTTGGCACTTTTCCAGACTGCACTTTGCCCTTTTGGGCCCTGAGAAAGGATCCTTCAGCTTCGGGAAGTATCCAATTAATGGCTGAGAATTCCCTGTTTTCTACTCTTCGGTGTCCTTCATTGTCCCTTCGCAAATCTCCCAGGCTTACATGATCCTTCGGCTTCGTTTATTTCCCCCCGGGCTTTTCCTCAGGTTATTCCCTTTGAACATTCCCACGAACATTTCTCTAGGGAAAATTCCCGTGGACAAAAAGTCTGGGTGAAATTCCCTAGGCAAAAAGTCCGGGTGAAATTCCCTACCAAGTCTTTTTGAACAAGCCTTTAATCAAAAAATTTAAAATGCCTTAAACAAATCTGAAAGAATTACCTTTCAGCTTCTTAGAAAAATGATCCTCCAAAAAGGTGTTTTTTATTGATTAAGTGCCCTTCGCAAGGACACGTGTCCTTCAGAAAAGTCCTTTTAGCGTTGAACCATCACTTTGAACCTTTTTTATGAACCTTTATTGAACCAGTTCAATGAAGCGTGCCAAGCCCCTGTTGTTGAACTGCTAGTGTTTGCCGATGAAGATTTTCAATTGAACCAAAACTTTGGACCAATCTTGGAAAATGAACAAATGTTAAAAATCAATTCTTTTGACTGAAAACCGCTTACAGAGTCCGTAGATTTTCTGAGAAGCTCTGAAAATGAGAAATCTGAATATCTAAGACAATTTTTTTGAAAATGAAAGATATTATTTTGATTTTTAGAACCAAAATAATTCAAATGTTGTTCCAAAAATGACTATTATTTTTGGGAGACAAGTATAACACTTATTTTCACACTTCTTCCAAGATGTCTCCCTTTATGGCATTGTATGGGTATCACCCCCCATCCACAACTTAAATTTTGACTATGCATCCCAAGGTTCAATATGTTATGGAACACATTCACCATCAACATGAGGTACTAGTCAATTTATAGAGAATTTAGTAATGGTACAAAATCAATTGAAGCATCAAGTAGATCAACATCATAGTGATCAATATTTTGACATAGGTGATTGGGTCTTTGTATGTTTGCATCTATATAAGTAGATGTCTCTGAAGCAAAAGAAAAAAGATAACAAGCTATCACCTAGGTATTATGGCCCTTATCATATCTTATAGAAAATTAGGAGTGTGGCTTACAAGCTATAATTATCCATGTCCACTTGTATACATATGGTATTCCATGTATCTTACTTGAAGAAGGTAATTAGACATATAGTTTCCATTCATACTGAGTTACCTGAATTGGATGAAGAAGTTCAATTTATTCTGGAGCTTAAAGAGATCCTTCACATGTGTACTAAGCAACTATAGACCAGAGTGATTAAGGAGTATGTGATCAAATAAAAGAACATGCATTCTGAAGATATGACATGGGAGGATGAAGCATTCCTAAAGAAACATCACGATTTGATTCAACATTGAGGACAACAGTATTTTGAAGGGCATGGAAATGTTATGCAATTAACTTATAGTGCATCTAGAGATATGTGTGGACAACTTGTGGCTTACACCTTCATATTATCTTGTTACATTTATCAATGTTCTTAGTATGGTTAGCCTATAGAATAACCATGGTTTAGTAGAGTATATATAGGAGGTAGTGTTTAGTATTTTATCATCATATTACAAATTCTATTCTTATGACATTGTTATGGAGGTTACCCCCTCAAAGTGGGTCAGTCATAATATTCAAGTATTTTGTTCTTTTACCAATTAGTTTTTTAGATCTGCTTATTCTATTCGTAATTCTATGATATATAATTCTATTGTCATGAATCATTTAAGTAATTTCATTACATGGACCAAAAATAGATAGAATGATTTGGGATCCAATTATTTGCAAGATGATTCAGGCATTGCTTGAGGACAAATAATCTTTGGGAAGGGTGAACTGTCATGTCTACTTTTTCCAATAAAGTGAAAAATAATAAAGTTAATATTTTGAGTTGTCTAAGTGACTTAATTTTTATTTTATTAAAAAGTGATAACTTAATATTACTTTATTATTATTAGAAATTAAAAGAAAAAGGGAAAGCAAAAAAAATTACTTTATTAAAGTAAAGTAAGAGGCCAACTTTGTAAAAATGGACAAAAAAAGTTATAAAAGAGGGCCTTGGGGTTTATTTGGGATCATCTGGTTTATTAAATATATTTTGAGTTTGGGTATTTTCTTCTAATTTCTACATTTGAGGATGAAAATTCTTCATTGCATTCAAATCTAGAGGACAAAAACCCTCAAGAGTTTTATTGGGCATTAGAGAATGGAAAATCCACTCATCCCATCATCGGTGATTACATACAAAGATCACATTTGGATAGACAATTAGGTTATTTTTTGTATTCTAGTTGGCTAGAAAAGTTTGACAATTTTTAAAATTAGGTGAGGGTTATTGGATCAGTCAACCATGTTTCCTTCCACGCAAGGATTGTTGTACAAGGGAACACCACGTATGATGTAGATCACTATCCTTTGAGTAGTTGTGTACCACCTAGAGGTAGATCACTACCATTAGAGCAATAATACAAGTTTTTGGAGGGTTGATTTGGTAGCCAAAAATAAATTATTTATTGATTCTAGTAGTTAATTATTTCAACACTTACTTTCTTAGTATTATATTATGTATTTAACTGATTGAGATATAAATACAGTTGGGTTTTCAATATTCTATGTTACATGTGTTATATTTATATTTCAATTTAAATTTCAAAATTAATTATAAAATTAGAATTCAGGTAATTTTAATAAGGGAACATTTCAATGGTATTAGAGCATTGATCTTGGCAGCTTGTGGATCAGCCCGTGGATCAGGGAAAAATCCATGGAATATATTTTGAAACCAATTCATAAGGATTGTGAGATGATCATAGGAAAATATGTGGAGAATAAAGTTTACCAAGCAAGGAAAATCCTCAAGCATCCACCGCAATCAAATGGTACACTCGTCATTTTAGAGGAAGTGGAAAATTACTTGTCTATGGTGGAAAAATCACCATCTAGTATGGTGAATCTTGTTATGAATCCATTAATTATTTCTTTGGGAAAGCTAAAACTTTTGAGACATCAAGACAAAGAAGTAAGGCTTATGGTTATCACTTGTATTTGCGAAAATACGTGAATAATAGAACCTAAACTCCCATACTGTGATGACACAATGAAAGAGATATTTCGGTTGATTGTGGAAAGTTTTCAAGGTATGGATGAAATCAAAATTCCTTATTTTTCTAAGAGGGTTAATATTTTAGAAATGGTTGCAAAAGTTAGATCTTGATTTTTATGATAGATATTGGTTGTGATGATTTTATTCTTAAAATGTTTCAACATTTATTTACTATTGTTAGTAATAATCATACACACAATATTATTACCTCAATGCAAAAAAATATGTCTTTGATTCTGAATGAGAGTGACAATATTTCTTAGCCACTCCTATCAATTTTATGGGATAATATGAGAAAAGATGTGGGAAGCCTCACCAACAATGCATACACTAGCTAAAAATGTGATTGGTCAGTGAGAAGGAAAGTTGAGGCCATACATAATAACAAAAATGATAACTAAATAGACAAGGTAACTTATTCAAAAGCAACCTCACAAAAATTTGTAGCAGAGATTCAAAAATTTGTAGTATAAATTGAGAAAGTCAACTATTCCCTCTAATTTTTCAATATAAATTAAGTTAGTAGGATTCATTGTGCTATTAGGAAGATGATTATAACTAAACTATATGCTAATTTGATCACAACTAGCCAATGTCATGAGGTTGAAATGGCATGCATAGAGATAATTAAATAACTAGCCAGGACTTCAAAAACATTAACTCTTAATGCAAATAACAATTTATATGGAGGTCAAATCAGAGTAGTGCAATAAAAGCGAAATGGAGATCGATCATACTCCATGAAGAAAATTATTCAAGAAAGCTAAAAGTTACATATACTGATTTGGGCACAATTGAAAAAAATTTATAGGGAATTGAAGATCAATAATCAAAGCAACTTCAAGTGCTCACATTTGGACTAAAATTAGAAAAATTGATTTGGGATCTAGATATTTGTAGGATGGTTCAAACATTGTTAAAGACCAGCATTATTTGAAAAGGGCAGAGTTTATGTCCCCCTTTTCCCCTAAAGTGAAACATATGAAAGTTAATATTTTAAGTTGTCTAAATGACTTACTTTTTATTTTATTAAACAGTGTCAACTTAATATTATTTTATTAGTGCCTGCATAATAGGTATTTAATGTAATCGATTAAACCTAATAATTTACATAGGATAATGTACAACCAATGAAAGGTGAGTACTTTTTGATTTTAACATTAGGCTTGAAATATTCACATTTTAATAAATACAAAATAAAATAGTTTATTGTATTTCTATTGGATAATATAGGGTGATGTGACTAATTTTTTGGGGAAATTATTGTATTCTAGATTAATATAAAAAAAAATACTTGAACCATCCAATAAAATCGAATCAATCTGAAAAATAAAAAATGGATTATAGTCTATTTTCTTGAGCATGTGATATGATTTTGTCCCCAAAAAATGAGATAAAAAGTGAGATGAAATAAATATGTGGGACCCAATGGCATGTGAATATGGCTCGATAGTGTATATCATTCTTCATTGGTATTTCATTCTAAGTTGGATGAGGGTTATGGCGATAAAGAATTCGTATGCATATTAGTCAACATCGCACCTCTTCATTTAGCTAGGTTATCCTAAGCTTTGACATATCTAACAGGTATGGGGGATTATACACTGATAAGTGGCAATGTTGTGTGTCATCAGTTGGCTAGGTTTTTGTTGGCTCCTGGTCATATTAACAATTAGCGACATGGTACCTCTTTGTTTGGTCATGCTTTCCCTAACTATGACATATTTGGTAAGTTTAAGAGACTGGTTACACTGATAACTGATGAAGTGGCATCTTTTTATTCATTTGGGCACTTTTTAGCTCTGACATATGGATGAGGTTTGATAGTCTATATCATTCTCTTAGAGTGGATGATGTGTTGTATACAAACATGGGACATGTTCTTATAGGATTTTGAGTTTTATATGTAGTTTATTTTGAGCTACCCAAGGTCTTGTGTGGTAATTAGTTCACCAATGTATTAGTCAACATAGTGCCTTTTCATTGGGTTAGGATCTCCAACGCTGTGACATATTTGGCAGGTGCAGGTAACTCACCAAGATGGTAAATGGCAATATGTCATATATTCATTTGATGCAGGTTTGTTAGGACCTAAAATCTTTAATAGGTCCAAATTACTATCCACATTGATAATTGTGGACGTGATGCTTGTTCATTTGGTCAATTTTCTCCTGACTATAACATCTTTCCTAGGTGGAGGGATTTGTCACACTGACAACTACCGATGTGGTGTGTCTTCATTTGACCAAATTATCCTTGGCTCTAACATTTATTATAGGTCATGGGAACTAGTCATATTAACAACTAGCGACGTGGTGCCTTTTCATTTGGTCAGGCTTTCCCCAACTCTGTTAACTCTTTTAGGTTTGGGGGACTAGTCGCACTGACAACTAGTGACATGGCATCTCTTTATTTAGTTGGGATCTCCATTAATGAGTTGAGATGATCTATCGAAGAGAATAATTGCCTTAATGAGGCCCCACTCAACTCTATTTGTCAACATATATCCAAGAGATTCAATTGATAAAACATTTAAGGCTAGTACAAGGGGGAAACCTTGGCATATGGAGTAAAAGAGGCCAAAGATGTCAAATTTGAGACCATTGATAGTGAAGTAGGCTGAGGTTTTTTAGAAGAGATTTTAGATAGATAAGATAAATAATTGGTTGAATTCATGATCCTGTAGCATGGCTAGGATGAAAGGCCATTCAATCCTATCATTATATTTTTAAAAATCAATTTTGAGAAAGATGGTTCTTTGATGAGAGATTCTCGCCGATTCCATGCCTTCCCACATAACAATAAGGTTGTAAAAAATATACCTATTTTTTATAAATCTCATTTGATTTGGCCTAATAATGGTAGTTAAGATGAGTCAGAGGTGGATAGAAAGAGATTTGGAAAGAATCTTGCATGAAACATTGAGAGTGGTGAAGGGGTGCTAACAGGTAATAATCTTTTGGTTGCTAGCTTTGAGTGTGAATATCATATTACCTTTATTAATAAAGCAACCCAAAGTTTTTTTCATATAGCTTCTTTTTAGACTTGGAGTAAATTGGGTCTACCAAACTCCTAGGTGGATTTTTAGAGCTCATAGGGGAATCCATCAATGCTTAGAGATTTGTCATTATTCATGCAATGCAAGTCATGAGATATAATCATGAGCTTGTTTGGATCCAAGATATTTCAAAAATAACATGTAAGCCTTGTCTCCAACTTTAATCTAATGGAATCAAGTCTGGATTTTAGTCCCTATAGCTACATGAAAATATGCCACTTTAATGTGGTGTTTTAGAGTGGTGGAATGTGATTGCATCTACAATTCAAAAGGATTATGCTCAAGGAGAAAATAAATTCTATGATATTATTTGAGCACATCTCGATTAGTCCACTTTAAAACATGAGAAATTTGATTTCCATGATGGTAGATAAAGGTGGTGATGTGTAGGTTGGCCTCATTCCAATAATCTACCCAACTGGAAGCATAAGGTGGTAAAGGCTCAAAATTCTAAACCTAGCCAATGAGATGGATGATGCCCTCATGGAGAAGAGGGGGTGTTGAGGAAGAATTGATTATATGGAACTTTGAAGTGGTTTTAATTACACTCTACTCTACAAGTCATAAGATTGTGGTCTAAGATAAAATATTCTAGGTGCACGACAACATGCTACCCATTGGCATTAACAAAACATAAGACATTTTGCTCTGAAACCATATAACAGTTCAATCTTTTGAGGACCCTATTAATTTGGATACAGCAATTTGGACCAAATAAACTAGGTAATGGAAATTAATGTGAAACACTAGAATATAGGTTCCATTAAACCCCATCAATTTTTAAATTAATACCATGCTTCATGTTCTCCCACACACCGTTGCATAAGCAAGGCACCAACCTTGTCCTATAGACTCTCTGCCATATTTAAATCCCTACACACTACCCACATAGTGAGGGGTAGGTTGTTAGTTAAATATCACCATAAATCTAATATGTTAAGACCATCATTAAGGGAATAAATATTGATAACCCCTAATGAATGCCCATTAATGTTAAGGAGAATACGGATAGCCCAGTGTGATAGATTAGCCCCATAGAAATAATTAAAGAAGAGGTTTTTTGGGAAAATTAAATACTGGCACCACCATAACAATAATCATGCAAGGTGGAAAATTTAATAGTTTCAATGAGATACATTTTAGAGGATATTATAGAAAAAACCCTAAAATTTTAACCTCTTATAAACCAAAAAAATTAATGCTCATAGTTGTTGACAAATAGATCACATAAAGTATTTATGAAAGGACTATATGATGCCCCAAACATTCCAAGATAAGACATTCATTGTAAAATATCTTCAATATCTTCAAAGGCCATAATTGTATTGTACTGGTGTGGTGAAATAAAGTCCTCAACCGAGATGGAATGACATTTATCCCCATTGTCCTCTTGAGGAAAGACACCACCATTATGCAGTGGGTCACATGACCACCTAGAGGTAAGACCAATTATAGATGAAATACCATTAGGATAGGATCTCACATGAGGCTTAATAACTTGTGAAACATGTCTCTATGGGGCCATCAACACACTAAGACACTTAGGTAGGGGGAACTTTGCGCAACTCAAAAGAGGGTTTTAGCATGGTGTATGTAATTGTTGGTTTGGCTTATTTGTTAGCAACTAAAAACTTTTTATTGGTAATCACTATCCAGCCATTGTTATTCTCTACCACCTTAGGCTTCTCAAAGTGTGGATGTTTAGTTGATGATTTTGACCTCCCATGAGGGAGCAATCTTTGATCAGATGGATAGGACATAATCAACTGTTAGGAAGATTGAAATACATAACTTGTTACACCCAAAGCTCAGAGATGATTTGAATATCAATGGATTCTTTCAAATCTTTAGTCGTGTTGACTTCAAAGTAGACACTCTTATTTGGGTGAGATAATAATAACTTACTTTGTGCATGACATAAGACACACCCTATGGCTTTTAAAAACTCCTTTATAAAGGACCATAGAGGTAGTGGAAGGCTAGGGAGCTCAATCTAAACTAGCACCCAAAGGGAAGCCTAGTTAGTGACCTTAAATTTATGAATCCACATGGAAAAGATCAAGAGGGTGTTCCTCAAGAACCAAAAAATTGATTTATCCAAGATAAATTGGACCTTGGATAACCCCTGAGGAATCCCACTGATGAGAAATCTAGGTATAAATTAAATCTTCTGAGGGGATATGACCAAAAAGTAAGCTATAAGACTGTAATTTTTAGACCATTTACATACATTATATACGACGTGTTGTAATAAAACATCAAGTTAAGAGTAAGAGTTAGAATTATACCTCATCGTAGTCTTTCGGTAAAACTTTCCTAGCTCACTTTGGTGCCATCCTTCTCATTTCCTAAAATAATAATTTTAATAGAGAGGGTGAATGCCATTTAATAACTAAAACCACCAAAAGGGTGGTGCATGAATCACAATAAATGTGCTACTATATTTGAAACACCTGCAAACATGGTGTGATGAGCAAGAAAATTAGGAAGGCAAAACAAGGCATATGTGATAGAAAACCCTAGCAAAGCCCAAAACTCTAAAAAATATCCTCTGCTCCCTCCTATTTTAAAATATATAAATGTATATTCTAGGTACCAAATTTTTAGGGGCTTCACATGACAATTTCAGCAGTGATATACTCCAACATATATTTGATTTGATACTTTTGAGGCAAGGAGGATGTTTGATTATTAATCACAAATAATTATGTAGGAGGTTATCCAATGTTATTTTGTTTGTACATGTGATTGATGTTAAGTCTTGGATTATTCATGGTATGGGGATGTTATATGTCATTTTGTATGGGTTGTATAGTTTGGGTGGATAATTATTTTTTTCATGGTTTTTCAATGGCATTCAAACGTTTGGTTTAAACTCGGGTAGTAATTGTATATAATAAAACACTTAATATTAAAAAATGACATAAAATTTTACCTTATGTTTAATTGGTACTATAATATTATGTGTAGACACTAAATTTTTTACAATGCCTTTTTTTACAATGTCTTTTTCATGTTTTATCACACTTAGCCTATTCGTGTATATTTGACCATATTTAGACACTTTCCTCCCACAATAGACCCTCATGGCCTTGATTCATCTAGATTTACTCATAAACATCCAATATATATCATTTGTTTACATCAAGATCCTATTAAACTATTTTCTATTCAACTATATCTCTATTTTGAGCATTGTTTCCTATTGAATCATAATCAAGTCTGTTGATTTCTATCCTCTTCCTTTTTTGGGTCCTTTCACCATAGCCTAATTTATCATGCCTTGATTACTTATTACCACTATATTTTATGGTTGATTTGTGTACACAGGTGTCTTTGAGAAACATATATACAAAAAAAATCTATCTTAAATAATTTAGAGACCTTATTGATTCCTATCATTTGAATCTCTTACAAGACAAGTCACTCACATACATCTACTAAGTCTTAAAAAGAGGTCTACACATTTGTTCAAAGAATCAATAAATTGAGCCTACATTACATCAACAACAATCCAAATATTTTTTCATCACACTTGTATCAAACGAATATCATTACAAAGCATATAGTTGTATATGATTCTATAGGGAGAGGATACAAATTTATATCTCTCATCTTGGGTTGGGAACACTCATAAACACTATAACTATATTGAGCCTTGATTTTAAGAGTGTGGAATATCTAATTGCAATCCCAAAGAGAGAGGCCCAAACCACCAACTTTGAACATTTCTATATTATCTAAACATTATGGTGAATTAGACATATAAAAAATATTAAAATTTTAGGTAGTTCTAACCATCAGCCTAGTCAAGTGAAGTTGAAATTTTAGTTCTAACCATCAACCCAGGCAGTTCTAACCATAAACCTAGGCCCAAACATAAAGTTTAGATCCTGAAAATTGGTAAAGGTCAAAATCATAGCATTGGGTCAAAGTTGGCAGCATATGGTCAAAATCAGTGTTCTATTAATTCTAGCCCTTTCATAAAATATAGTTGGATTCTAAGTTTGGATTCTAGTGACTCTCAAAACCTTGTTTCTAGTCTCATTATTCAATTATAGTGTCGGGGGTGTCAACATTAGTTTTATTTCCCTTTCAATTCCATTACTATTTATTTTTCAACACCCAATTATAGTTTCTGATAACTCCTGAACCAAAATAGGTTGAACCTTGTCCCCGCTTAGTGCGAGTGCACAAGCATTTTATTAATTTCAAAAAAAAAGTACATAAGGGTGCCTTTACTCCGTTAACCCTTTTACAATGCAAACATGGATTTATATAGTTTTTACCAATGACCGGTAAAAACAACTAATCCTATAACCAACTAAATACGAGAAAACAACCCATAAGGTAATTCTAATTAATAAATATAAAACATTAAAACTACCTAATAATTAAACTAAGTAAATTTATTTTATGGGGGTGTCTTTATTAAAATATGCATGCCCCATTTACAATAATTATTTATTACCTACCAAAAATCTAACCTAATGTTAAGACTTTGGAACAAGTCCTAACAAACCTCCCTATGATCCAAAGTCAGGGCTTTGGACACATACCAAGCATTTTTCTGAATTTTTCAAATTTGATTCTGTCAAGGGGTTTTGTGAAGATATCAGCTGTCTGATCAGCAGTTGGGCAATATATTGGATCAAGAGTTTTCTTTGCCACCAGCATTCACAGATAATGATATTTGACATCCATATGTTTTGTTTTGGCATGAACACTGGATTCTTGGACATCTTGATTGCACTATGATTATCAATGTATAAATGTGTAGGAGCAAACTGAGAAACTTGAAGATCTTCAAGAATACGACGAAGGTAAACAATTTCTCTAGAAGCATCCCATGCTGCAATATACTCTGATTCTGCTAATGAATTTGCCATTGTATCCTACTTCTTACAACACCAAGCAATGGTAGCTGAACCCATATGCATAGTGTATCCTGTGGTTGACACTCTGTCATCCACACATCCACCAAAATTTGCATCACAATATCCAACAAGTTTGAAGTTCTTGTTGCGGTGGTATTCAAGGCCATATGTTTTCATTCCTTGAAGGTAATGAAGTACTCATTTTGCTGCATGCCAATGAATTTATCTAGGCTCATGCATAAACCTAGATAAAATTCCAACTGAAAATGAAATATTGAGCCTGGTAGTCATCAAGTATATCAAACCTCCCACCAATTGTCTATATGTGGTGCCATCAAAAAAGGCACTGATATCATCCTTAGACAATTTCAATTTACTTTCCATGGGAGTGAGGGCAAGTTTGCAATCACTCATGCCAAACCTCTCTAATAACTTAGAAATATACTTAGTTTGTGAAATGAAAATACTATGCTCTTTCTGAGTTACCTCTATGCCTAGATAGTAGTGAAGAAGTCCAAGATCTGTCATCTCAAACCCATCTTTTAATTCCTTCTTCACAGACTTGTTATGGTTTTCATCATTACCTGTGAGAAATAAGTCATCGACATAGAGAACAAGTATCACCATTTTCTTACCCTGCACTCAAAAATAGAGAGTATCATCAGATTTACTGTGATGAAAACCAATGGATTTCAATTATGAATCCATTTTCTCATACCAAGCCCTAGGTGCCTGTTTGAGTCCATACAAAGCTTTTATCAATTTACATACTTTGTGTTCAACACCCACCTGTTCAAAACCCTGAGGTTGTTTCATATAGACTTCTTCCTATAAATCACCATTTAAAAAAGCACTTTGAACATCCAATTGATGTATTTTCCAACTATTTTTTGCTACTAAAGCAAGTACCATATGAATAGTGTGCCATTTGGCAGTTGGTGCAAATGTTTCCTCATAGTAAATACCTTCTTATTGTGCATATCCTTTTGCAACAAGTCGTGCCTTATGTTTATCAATGGAGCCATCTAATTTATACTTAGTCCTATAAACCCATTTACATTCGATGGGTTTAACATGTGGAGGAGGATCAACTAAAACCCATGTATTATTGTTAAGTATGGAATCATACTCACATTTCATTGCTTGTTGCCAAACATGTTCAGTAGATGCCTCCTCAAAAGTGGATGGCTCAATGGAAGAAGTAGTAACAACCATAGCATAGTTTACCTATTTTTGAGAATTCTTGGGCCCTGTTAAACCAACTTCATCTGCTGTCAAGTTAGAAAAAGTACTTTGAGCCCATTTTGGATACTTAGACAAATTATTCAAATCAGGGACTCCAGAATTCTCAACATGTGCATCATTCGAAGGGGGACTTAGAGAATTTTCAACAATTTCTAATTCATCAACCTGTGAACTTGTAGATGAAGGAGAGGAAAGTGAAGGAATTTGAGTCTCATACCATAACTTCGAAGAGTTATCCCTATTATTCAAACCCTTATCTCTTTTTGTATTTTTCCTCTCTAATCTATCAAGTTGAGAATCAATCTCTGTAGTGTTCATAGTCCCAAACTCATCAAATATTACATCTCGACTCACTATGAATTTGCCTGAATCTTGTGCAAGCAAACGAAACCCCTTTTTATCTTCAGAATAACCAAGAAAGATGCATTTTCAACTTCATGGTTCCAACTTAGTTCTATGTTTAATAGGAACCAAAGTAAAACAAACACATCCAAACACTTTCAAGTGTTTAAATTTTGGTTTAAATCCATACCATGCCTCATATGGAGTTTGTCCCAAAAGTGCAACTGTGGGGGACCTGTTTCTCAAATACACTGCAGTACCAATAGCTTCGGCCCAAAACTTATCATCAAGCTGTTTATAGTGCAACATGGCACGTGATGTGCCCTCTAAAGTTCTATTCATTCATTTAGATAATCCATTTTGTTGTGGAGTATAAGCATTACTATATTGTCGATTAATACCATGTTCTCGACAATAATCTAAAAATTTATTAGAGGTATACTCACCTCCATTATCTGAACGAAGAGTGGCCAAATGTGAACCTGTTTCTTTTTCAACTAAGTATAACCAATCAACAAACTTAGCAAAAACTTCATATTTGTTTTCATAAAGAATACCCAAGTCACCCTAGAAAAGTCATCAATAAACAAGACAAAGTATCTACACCCACCAATGGATGACTTTTTCATGTCACATACATCATTATGAACTAATTGTAAACATTTGTTAGCTCTCTAAGATGACTGTTTAGGAAAAATTTCCTGATTTTGTTTGCCCAAAACACATGACTCACAAAGAATACTATCTTTGTGAAAAGTGGGCAACCCATTCACCATACCATATCTCTGCAAATCCACTAAAGAGTGGATATTCAAATGTCCATAGCGGAGATGCCATAACTGTTGTGTAGACATAGTACCTATACCTGTGTCAACAACTGCTGCAAGTTCTATATTGGGAGGAAGCACCTTACAATGTAATCTAACCAAGTTTCCATCTTCATATCCTGTATACATTGTTTTATAATCATCCTTCACTGAATTGATCTAAATGAGCCCATTTTCAAGCACAATTTGATAACCTTTCTTTCGAATAGTTATCAAAGAAAGTAAGTGTTTCTTCAATGTGGGAACATACCAAACATCCTCCAAGTATTTTATAGACCCATTAGGAAGAAGAATCCAAATAGATCCAAGTCCTAGTGGTATATGCATAGACTTATCTGCTAAGGCAACTAGAGAGAGAGAAGCTTCCTTATAAGACCAAAAGAAATCTCTCCTAAATGTCATGTGTTTGGTTGCTTTTGTGTCTAAAACCCATACATCTGTGAGCTCATCTCTAGCCTCATATTCAATATAATCAATGTGCCCCAAAGTAGTGAATGCAGATTCATGGGCAACATTACTAGATTCATCATAGTCATGATCGGTATACTGAGCAGAGTTAGTCTTAGTCACTTTTTGTGGCCTCTAAATTTTATCAAAAGGAATCCTACATTGTTGTTAGGTTGTGGAGCTAAAAGCTTCAACTGATGTAGACATGGATGAGGTTGCTGAGTTCCAGGGATACCGGCGTCGACAGCGTAACCAACGTCGGTCATCTACAGTGCAGAGGGTAATCGACATCGACAGGAGTCGACCGACGTTGGTCACCTCCAATCAGACAGCGATCGACGTTGGTCACCTGTGCAGTTCCAAAACTGTTCATTGCACGAACAGTTAGTTTGTTAAACCAATTATTTACATGTAAAGACTATTTCGAGTCTTGAGCTGCATGTCCAATTATTGTAAATTAGAAGTCTAAGTTATTGTTTAGTATGGGATCTATTTATAGACCCATTGGCATGTATTGTAATAAGAGCAATAGAGGAAGGCAAGGTAGATCCTTCCAATTTGTAAGATCATTTGAATTGTAGGTTGTTACAAGTTCATGGTAGATGTACATGTGTACGTAATATCATTTGGATTGCAGGTTGTTGCAAGTTCATGGGAGATCTACTTGAAGTACTTTGAGTACTTGTGTACTGGCAGTGTTATTACTGACTGGTTGGAGGTGAACACCAACTCTATGTTTGAGTTGTGTGTTGGAACCATTTTTGGTAGGAGATTGAACTCTTGATTAAGAATTATTGGGAGCCATTGAGGTGTGGGAAGCCTTACAGATGTGTGAGAAGAAGTGGCATCTTCTTTCTTGTATTTTCTTTTTGGACGAGTATTAATACAAGATTGTGTATTGTCTCTCATATTCTGTGTCATTTGTGAATTCTAGTTACTTGTTCATTCTGGTATAATTCCATGTTTAGTTGCTTATACAAGGTAATCATATTGTACTCTTATTGAGGAGTAGGATCCTGACAAGTGGTATCAGAGCATTTATGTTCTAGATTCCCTATCAATTGGTATTAGAGCTTTTGGTTGGGTTACTAACAGGTTGTATCAGATCTGGTTAGTGTTTGTTTATTACAGGTCACTCATAGGAGTTTTTGTTTGAGTGGGAGTATAGCAATGGTAGAATAAAGTAAGCTACGAATGGAGAAGTTTAATGGTAAGAACTACCAATTATGGAGGATGCAGATAGAAGATTATCTGTATCAGAAAGATTTGTACTTACCGTTGGGTGGGGTTGCATGCAAGCCCACGGATATGAAGGATGAAGAATGAAATGTTCTTGATCAGAAGGCTCTGGGATCTATAAGGTTGAGCCTTGCATCGTCTATAATTTCCAACTTATCATAGGCTAAGACAACGGTAGAGTTGATGGAATCTTTGGCAAATTTATATGAAAAACCTTCAGCTTCGAATAAGGTATTTCTTATGAAGCAATTATTTAATTTGCAAATTTTGGATGGTGGATCTGTACATAGTCATCGTAGTGATTTCCATGGTTTGGTAAACAAGTTAAATTCAGTCAATATTGTTTTTGATGATGAAATTAAGGCTCTCTTAATCTTATGCTCATTACCTGAAAGTTGGGAGAGTTTGGTAATGGCAGTTAGTAATACTGCGTCTGCTTCAAAGATCTTAAAAGTGGATGATGTTGTGAGTGTAATTTTGAATGAAGAAATTCATAGGAAAAGCACAGGTGAATCATCAGGGAATGCTTTGAGTGTTGAAAGCAAGGGAAGGCAAAGAGAGAAGATTGAGCATGGGAGATCAAGGTCAAAAATAGGAAGGAGATCCAAGTCCAGGTATGGCAGAATAACCTACTAGAAATGTGGAAAGTAAGGCCACATAAAGAGAGATTGTTGGTTGGGTGAAGATCAGCATGAAGGACATGAAGAATCAAATGTTGTAGATTTTGTTGCACAAGATGCTCTAGTATGTTTCTTAGATAAAGTAGAATCTTGGGTTTTAGATTTTAGTGCCTCTTTCCATACATCCCCAAATAGGGAATTTTTTCATGAATATGTCTAGGGAGACTTTGGAGAAATTTATTTAGGGGATGGTAAGCCTTGTCAAATGGTTGGCAAAGGGAAAGTGAAGCTGAAATTGCAGACAGGCAACACATTGGTGTTGAAGGAGGTCATGCATGTCCTATTCCTGAAGCGGAATTTGATATCCGTTGGAAAGTTGGGTGATGAGGGTTGCACAGTAACTCTCACAGCGGACTCTTGGAAAGTTTTCAAGGGTGTACTTGTTGTAGCAAGAGGTAAGAAAGTAGGTACTCTTTATCTATCTACTTGTATTACTAATTCTCCTTCTGGTTTATCTACTTCAGCTGTAGATTCAAAGATGTGGCTTAATAGACTTGGTCACATGAATATGAAGGGGATGCATGTTCTTGAGTCAAAGGGTATACTTTTAGATTTGAAAAGCATGGATCAAGATTTATGTAAGCAAAAGAAGAAAGTGACGTTTCTTGAGAAATCTGATGTTCATGACAAGAACAGGAAAGCCTTGGTTTTTAAGGAGAAGATGACAAACAGAGATCAGTGCAAGGGGTTGAAGAATTCTGAGCAGAGCAAGGTTGATTTGGACAGGGTTTTGATCCAAAAGGAGCTCGCAGGTAAAAGTCATCACTCACAAGTAAAACACAGAGATCGACGTCGGTTAGAAAACTGACGTCGACATCCAGATAGAGACCGACGTTGGCTATGTGCAGCCCAACATTGGTGACTCTAGATAAATAAACACTGGCATTGGTCAGGAGAGAACCAACATCAGTGATGAGGCAGTCACATGGAACTGACGTCGGTCAGGTGCAGACTGAGATGTGACTGACATCAGTCACTGAGATAGATTTTGGGAAGACAGCAAGCTGTCAAGGAGTCTCAAGCACCCATATGGAGGACTGAAAGGGTAAGTAAGCCTCAAGTTCATCATTTCTCTTCTTTACACTACTTGTTGCTCACTGATGGTCAAGAACTAGGAAGTTATTAAAGAAGCAGAGCAGGTAGAATCTAGGAAATAGTGGGAGCTTGGCATGGATGAGGAATGTGATTCCTTAGAGAAGAACCAAATGGGAATTTTTGGTGGAGTTTCCAATTGGAAGAAAGCACTAAGAAACAAATAGATTTTCATGATAAAGAAGAGCGGGAATGGACATGTGAGACGGAAGGCCAGGGTATATGGTCTTGAGTAAGCTGCAGGACAATGGAGGTTTAACCATTGTGTTTTCTTTACCAAGTTGGATGATATTAGCTACATTATCTTGTTACTGTATGTTGTGCTTATTGCAGGGTCACATATGTAGGGAGTTACTGAACTAAAGGTAAAGTTAGTTCAGAGGTGTGTCATGAGGAATCTGGGAGCAATAAGATTCTTTGGCATGAGTGTTTTCTAGAGACATGGAAGATCACAGGTTGATTTTGTCTCCAGATGATTGTGTGAAACCGGTTAGCACACTGATGGTTGGAAAGTTCTATGAACAGTGTCCTAATTCACATAATGAGGTTAAGTGCATGGTATGTACTAGAGCTGAGTTTTCCCAAGCAGTGGGTATTGTCAGCAAGTTTGTGGTCAATTCGAGAAAGAAGCACTGGAGGGAAGTTCAGTGGATTCTCAGATATCTGAGAGGGACCAGCAGCAGGTGCACATGCTATGCAGGGTCAAGTTCTTTTCTACATGGGTTTGTAGATGCAGATGTGGCAAGTGATTTGGATGACAAAAGGTGCACCACAGGATTTGTGGTGGTTGGTCTTCAATATTGATCTTGAAGAGGGATACAAAGCCAGAAAACAAACTAGATGATGTACAGGTACAGGTATAGTTGCAACTATTTATCTCCAAGTGGGAGATTGTTAGGTTGTGGAGCTAAAAGCTTCAACTGATGTAGACATGGAGGAGGTTGCTAAGTTTCAGGGATATCAGCGTCGACAACGAAACTGACGTCGGTCATCTACAGTGCAGAGGGCAATCGACATCGGCAGGAGTCAGCCGACGTCGATCACCTCCAGTCAGACAGCGACTGACGTTGGTCACCTGTGTGGTTCCAGAACTGTTCATTGCACAAATAATTAGTTTGTTGAACTAATTGTTTGCATGTAAAGACTATTTTGAGTCTTGAGCTGCGTGTCTAATTATTGTAAATTAGAAGTCTAAGTTATTGTTTAGTATGGGATCTATTTAGAGACCCATTGGCATGTATTGTAATAAGAGCAATAGAGGAAGGCAAGGTACATCCTTCCAATTTGTAAGATCATTTGAATTGTAGGTTGTTGCAAGTTCATGGTAGATCTACATGTGTAAGTAAGATCATTTAGATTGTAGGTTGTTGCAAGTTCATGGGAGATCTACTTGAAGTATTTTGAGTACTTGTGTACTGGCAGTGTTATTACTGACTGGTTGGAGGTGAACACCAACTCTATGTTTGAGTTGTGTGTTGGGACCATTTTTGGTAGGAGAGTGAACTCTTGATTGAGAATTACTGGGAGCCCTTGAGGTGTGGGAAGCCTTACAGAGGTGTGAGAAGACATGGCATCTTCTTTATTGTATTTTCTTTCTGGATGAGTATTAATACAAGATTGTGTATTGTCTCTCATATTCTGTGTCATTTGTGAATTCTAGTTACTTGTTCATTCTGGTATAATTTCGTGTTTAGTTGCTTATACAAGGTAATCATATTGTACTCTTATTGAGGAGTAGGATCTTGACAAGTGGTATCAGAGCATTTATGTTCTAGATTCCCTATCAATTGTGAGGCAATGTGACCAAATTTTCCACATCTATGACACTAAATGTCTGATCTACCTCGAACTCTGCCCCTATATGAGTTGTGACCATGTCCTCGATCACTTGTTTCATGTGAATGTGATTGATTAGATTGTTGATTATTTGAATGACCCCTACCTCTATTTTTATATTTGCCTCCTCTATAACCTCGACCCTTTCTATAACTGTTTCCTCTATTGTTTTGATGCCCAGATGAAGATGAACTAGGCTTTGACTCCAAAACATGGGCTTCTTTAGTTTTCTTGGATTTCTTTGGTAGAGAGAGGTCATGTTGGATGAGCAACTCAACCAACTTATCAAAGGTGATGCCTGTGATCTTGTTAGAGACATGCAACATTTCAACAAAATTCCTATAGGACCCTGGTAGTCCTTTCAAAGCAGTAGTAACTATGAGGTCATCATCTAGTTTTCCAAAACTAGCCTTAGTGTACTCAGTAGTGATATTTTTCAACTTAGACATTTATTCTCCCATATCCCCATCTTCATTTAATGACAAAGTAAACAACTGCATATGAATATATATCTTTTTATGCTTAGGTTTCTTATCATACAAATCTGACAATATTTTCCATGTAGTGTAACTATTAGGAGAATTCTCAATATGAACATAAGTATCACGAGTACAACAACATTTAATGAGATCTAAGACCTTAGAATCACACAAAATGAATATATCTAATTTAGTCTGCTCTGTTGGCAATGTGGGATTTTCATTCTTAACAATATCCCATAACTCATTAAACACTAGTGAAGCCTCCATCAATCGTTTCCAATCTGAATAATTGGAAATTGTTAATCTATCACCATCTGAAAGCAAATTCTGAATTTTTGGCATTTTGAAATGAAAGTAAGTGCAGTAGAGAAAAGTGCAACAAAATACAAAAGAAATGAAACAAATATCACACTCACTGCACAAGACACTGCTTCTACGGGGTTTTACACTTAACCTCCGCATAGAGCATAAAAGAAAAATAAGTATTTTTGATGGGTTTTGCACTTAACCTCACCAAAAAATCAATGATTACACCCTTATTTCGCCAAATTACAACCTTATCTCACCACAACAATGCAAAAGAAATATGATTGAATTTCCCCTTTTTCAAAAAATTAAATAACACAATACAATAAGTATGTGTTTTACAATATTCAGATTTTAAAAGGGAATATTCCTTTTTCAAAAAAGCATATTCCAAAGCAAAAAAACTTTCTCCAAAAAGAAGGGATTTGAACCCTTGACCTCCTCCTTTGCAAGCTTCTAACAAAATAAGCTTAACCAATTGCTCTAAGAGCATTTGCAAAACATTATACTCAGAAATTTCTACTTATTCCAGATTTTGTGTATGAGGGAAAATAAAATAAAAAAATTACATATGAATAAATAAATTCAAAATTTTCCCTTTTTACAGCCTTCTCAAGCAAGCTTCCTCCTGTGGGACCCACTAAGACAAATTTTTGATATCAAAAAATATTAGAAACAGCAAAAATAATTTTTTGAATTTTATTGCAGTGCCAAGTTTGCCTGGATGCCATGGCAGCTCCTGGGAATTTTCTTTTCACCTATTTTCTCTCTCATAGGCCGTACAAATCCATACAGACTGGGTAAAATGGATTTTCACTGAGTTTTTGCAAATTTTTTGAGGTGTATTTGCAGGGAATGAGATCAAAATAAAGCCTGGGCATTGGAAGGCTGTACCACAGGCCGTACAAGTTTAAAAAATTCTCAGATTTACAATTTGAATGCAAAAAATAGCGTTTTAATATCATTTGATCAAGATTGGCAAGGGTTTTAGCTATTAAGAGGTCTGAGAATGAGATGAATCAATAATGGCAGCCATGAATAAATATTACAGAGGTTTTTTTCAAATAAATAGGTCGTATAAATTTGGTTTTGGCCAAAAAACAATGAATTTAATAACATTAAAATGCTAAAAAATTATTTTTATGCCAGATGAGGAGGTTTGAACACAAGACAATGGAGTATGAATGATAAAAAAAGACCAGACTGTGGTATATGGAAAATATACAAGTTTAAATATAAATAATATTTGAAAAATTAAAATAATTTAATAATTTTTCAAAATATTTAAACCAATACTATATGGCATACCTTATTTCATGCCAAATGATATCACGTGAATTGATTTTTCACCTTGCTCCTTCGAATTCACCAAGCTCCCAAAAAAACCACGCTCTGATACCACTGATAACTCCTGAACCAAAATAGGTTGAACCTTGTCCCCGCTTAGTGTGAGTGCACAAGTATTTTATTAATTTCAAAAAAACAAGTACATAAGGGTGTCTTTACTCCGTTAACCCTTTTACAATGCAAACATGGATTTATATAGTTTTTACCAATGACCGGTAAAAACAACTAATCCTATAACCAACTAAATACGGGAAAACAACCCGTAAAGTAATTCTAATTAATAAATATAAAACATTAAAACTACCTAATAATTAAACTAAGTTTATTTTATGGGGGTGCCTTTACTAAAAGATGCATGCCCCATTTACAATAATTATTTATTACCTACCAAAAATCTAACCTAACGTTAAGACTTTGGAACAAGTCCTAATAGTTTCATTCATTATTTTAGGCACTAGGTAAAAATTTATTATTGTAGTTTATTTTATTATGTTAGATATCTATTATGCCTTAGTTTTAACAAGTTATGCATAGGGTATTTAACTTTAAACCATAATTTATTAAATCACTATCCTATAAAAGCCCCAAGTAATCCAATTTATCAAAAAACAAGATCAGACACTAATTTCATTCATTAGCTAAGCTTCAAAAATAGATTTATAAGCTTGGTGTCAAAACAACCACTTAAATTAGGTGGTAGTTTTGTAACTATCGCTTTGTAGTAACTCGTTATTTTACCTTATTTTTTATTAATGTGATCTATTACCTTTTAATAATATAATATTGTGTAAATGAATTCATATTACAAAGATATGTGGTAAGTACAAACATGAATGTAAAAGCTTGAAACTAATTTGGCATTATAACTTGTTCAATATAGAGAGTATAAAAAATGAATAATAGACTTAGTGGTTCTCTATATTATGTTGAACTAAAATTGTAGGCAGGCATAAGGAAAGTCAGAAGACTAGATTATGGGTTGATTGAATCATAATTTGTACCTTTTTGTGCACGTAGATAATAACATTAACCTCAAGTCAATATTGTTAGTTTTTGTGTTCTAAATCAAACAATTTTATCTCTATAGATTTTACATATATATTTTGTGTGCATACTTGCCTTTCAATGTTGTGTATGATCCTGAGGTTTGATGATGTGTGCAACTCCTAGAAATATGTACCCTTAAATTAAAACCCTAAGTCTACTTGCAATTTGATAAACTTAGGCCTATAAAAAGTGAAGAAAGGTGGGTTGAGTTGACCCCAATCATTCCCTGTTGAATGGTTGAGTGTTTCCTACATATCCAATGCTTTGAAGAAAGAACTCAAACTGTGTAGAATTATCCCTATTAGATGAATGTTTGAAATAATGTTTATTCAATACATGCAAATTGTAATATATCCCTTCATACTTGGTAATTGGAAACTTTGTCTTGAATATTGAGTGCTTCAGACTTGAATAAGACCTACTCTTATTGATTTATTGGTGAATTGGGAAGAATGGGTCAGTCATGTTAAGTGTGCAAGGGTTTGTGTATGATTGGCAAGTGTTATCTAGATGATTAACAAGCCTATACCTATTTTTTTATTTCTATGAGACTCATAGGGTACTTTTTTATGAAATGTGCATGAGAATCATATGGGTTGACTTATAGGAATAATTTAAATTTGAAATATGCCTATGGTTTGGCATGGGATGAAACTGTCACATCAGTTGGTACTGTTAGACGATATATTTTGAGTCTGATGTTGTTTTCCATGAGATAGGAACACTAATATAATGATCTGAATAAGTATAAGTATGATAATTAACTAGATTGACATAGAGTGTGGGAATTTCTATAAATAAAAAATAGAAATGTGGGATGGTTAGACATGTTAAATACATGTGGATGAGAGAGAATGGAGAATGAGATTCATGTAAGAATGCAAAAGTTGTAGAGTGAAGGTAAGTCAAAATTAACATTTCTAAGCATCAATTACTAGATCTTAGTCTAAAAATCCCCCCATTTATTCTATTATTAAAATGCACTATAATTAATAAATTAAAATGATAAAGAGATGTACATGAGTATGTATAACAAAAACACGCAGCAATCAATGTCCACAACATGAAATTTGAAAATGCATAAATTGAAACTTAAAATCTAATATCAGGGAAAGAGTACACTTGTAGGTGGGTGAACCGTGTTTCCCTATAACTTTTTGAAAATGTTTCTTCCTTGTTGAAGCATTGGAGAATGGTTCATCTTACTAACTTGTTTTTGAGAATTGGTAGTGATCAATCCCTAATTTTGTGTAAATAAGGCAAGGCCATAGATTAGGAAGACAAATGCCCCAACCCTCATTGGAAAATCAAAAGGAGTAGTGCCAAGGTCATTGAGCATCATATAAATCTAATTTGCATTAACCCATGTAACTAATATTGCATTGATCTTTTAACCCCAATATGAAAGGTAAAAGCCACATATTAGGATAGTGGAGTAATGTTAATGCAATTGAGGGCATTAAATCTCAACCGAATTACTTATTTAAATATGAATCAAAGGTTTTAAATGGATTTATAGATTCAAGGGTACTCACTACAGGGTACCATGAAATGTGTTTATGAAATATAAATCACAATAATGTGTATGTGCATAACAATCTTCATGCCCCATAATTAGTGCTAACAATGTAAATTCTAATAGTGTATATGCATGAACCAGCTTCATAACCCATAATCTAATTTTTTTGGTGCCAATACAATATAAAATAGCATGCATCTATATGATATTTGTGATTTATCTATGAAAAAACTGAAAACATATATCTCATGTCATGTAAAATGAGTGCATATACCCCCAATTGTATCTGAATGTGTACATATTTGAAAAACCTGTAACTCTTGGCCTATAAAGTGAGTACATATGCCTTGAATATACCCCAAAAATATGTCAAAAATATGTTAATATTTATCCCAAGATGATAACTAAATCATTCTAAAATATTTGTAGTCTATATAATCTATGTCAAAATATGTTTTCCCTGCTCACGGAGGCTTAAGTCTTTATGACAAGCCCTCTAGTATACATCCCTTTTGATTTAAGGTATGTAGCTTATGAGTCACTCACCTCAAAATAAATTTTTAACTATATCATGTTATGTATAATGATGTAACCATGTATAATCATGTCAAATTTGGATAATATGTCATCATAGTAATGAATATTTCATCAAAGTGTGTAATACAAGGCATATAAATGTCATGTCAAAATGTATATAATGATTAGGGATACAGTAGGAATCATTATTGATAAATGCATTAAATAAGACTACCTAGGAAAGGTGTATGATATGGATCATGGCACCACACAAGGGGAGGTTCATATTATGGATCATGACACCCATAAACTTAAGAATCATAAAAAGCTCAATGAAAAATATCATGGCCATTATTCACACAATAAAATACACATAATGTCACACTTAAGGCTAAGGGATTGCATACAAGGGACAATAAATGTCATACATACAAGGCTAAGGAGCCACAAAAAAGGGATAATAAATGTTGCACATATAAGGCTAAGGAGCCATAAATAAGGGAAAATAAATGTCAAACACAAGGCTAAGGAGCCACAAACAAGGGACAACAAATGTCACACCCATAAGGCCAAAGGGCCACATATAATAAATAAGCAACGACTAGCCTATTTTAAAAGGAAACAACATCGAAGGAGCATAGAACATATAAGGTAGTCTACACCATCGAAATATGTAAATTCCATAGCATAGTAAAGTAACATATCCATGTAACATTATATAAGGTATGATAAATATCAAGGCATGTGTAATAAATCAAGGTAGCTCAACATATAAATGACATATTATGATATAACCTGTAATAGTGTAACATGTGGAAGAAGATACCCCTAGCATTGACATATCCTCTACGTATAGGAATGGTCCAAAAACTATGTATCCATGTATCATATACACCTATATGCCCTGCATATCACTCATGTATATTGTGAAGTTCATGTGTATATAGAAAGGATATGAAATCTACCAAACAAGTGATAAATAACATATGTAAACGATGTAAATTATCGATCATGTCATGCTTGGGTCCTTATTTTTTATTTTTTAGAATATTTTTTTGTGTTTTTGAAATTTTGTTACTACTTTGGTACTTTTGGAATACATGCTCAATGGAGATGCTAAACAATTAAGTAATCTAGGGGTCATGGTAAGGTCTTGTATCAAACATGGTAAAGGTCACCTTGTGGGAATAAATAACATGATGTGTAACTAGATGCAAATCTGAATTGGAATCTAAAAAATGATCTCATGTTATACTATAACCCTCATCATCATCACTCATAGTGTCCTATGTATGATGAGTAACTTGGGGACATAACAGATCCTATGAAATTTATTGTATCATAGGAGAATGGTGTCCTTGTGTTTATTGTAGAACACATTGAAATATCATTGACTATATTTTAGGATGTGGACTCTATAATGGTTATCATGAGTCCTAAGTTACCCTATGATGTAATGGGTGGTGTAATATTGGTCATCTCAGAAAGTCCACTACTCTCCTCCACATAGTCTATGTAGAATGATTATGGGTATGTGGGGTAATTGCTTCTATAACATAATCTTGAATAAGTGTAGAGACTGAATTTGTATAATTATCTCGAGTAGGTGTAACAACTATATATTAATAATAATGTTTAATATGTGTAAAAACCAACTATGGTGGTGGTTGGGGCGGTGGAGGAAATGCCTATGGTGGAATAGGGTACTCATAAGGAAAATACATGGAACTATTACCACCATGTTGAAATGTATGTACTTAACACATTGACATAATGATGATGGTATTGTGTGTAGCTTATGTATCCAAGGGTATCATAATAACATATCAAAGACACATGTACTTGGTAATACTAGGAATGGAGTGGCAGTTATTATAGGGCCTACCCAGAGAGGTAGAACAATATGTCCTAGGGGATTTTGTCTTTGTTCATAAAATCCCTTGACTATCTTTGTTTTTTCTATTAAATCCTCATGTGTGTATCTAATATAATATAAAAGTGTCACTATACAATAATTCTCCCTTGAAGCATTGTCTATCATGACAATATGAATGGGTTGCATATACACATAAGGTCATATAGATAGGGAATTAAAATCAGAATCATCATCCACAATCTCACTACCATAAAATGTAATGGTGGATCTCCCGTACTATGACCCCTGTTAATGTACCAATAATATTTTTCAATGGGTGATCATAGGTAGAAGGAACCATATGTGTACTGTATGTATAATCCACTTCAAAATTATCCCTAATTTTTGTTGGCTTGTGATTCCAAAGAGGATTGGAAAATATACACACCATTGAATTTTCATTGGGTTCTAGTTTTAAATCCTATAGAGTTATGCTAAGATCAATGGTATTAGCATTAATGATATCTTGTATCTTATGCCTTAGTTGTATCATCAGTTTTTAAAATGTCCATCACATCCATGGTAGTCATAATATGCAGTATTGGCATTACTCTTGGGTAATGATCAACTCCTCTTATGGGGGAAGAAGAGGTATGAATTTACATTCAAATAACTTCTAAAATAACACATGAGGAGGCTAAGGTAATTTTAAAATTTCATCTTTGGTGAGGTAGATTAAATAAGTTGATCTATAGGTTGTGATATTGTTTTAACTATTGTTTTGGATTCATTCTTGGTATCATTTAATTTAACCTTGTAAATTGGTTTACTTTGAGACTTAGAAGTTGAAATATTTGTAGCATTAGGCATTTACTTGAGATTTTTAAAACCTATTAAATTTTCTTCTCCATCTCTAAATTCATAACATATCTCATAGAATGATTTGAATTTCTTGAATACAATAGACTCGTGGATTCATGCGAGCAAACTTTTCTTGAATATTTCTTGGAGCTCATTATCGACCATAGGATTTGTCATTATGGATATCATGGTCTTATATTATTTTAATATTATCACTTGAAATTACACCTAATGAGGAGATGGGACAAGCTTCTCCTCGTTCAAGTGATATAATGGATCCACCTCAGGGTTGTGGGTATCCCTATTAGGAGGTGGATCTCTAGATTAGGGGCTACTTCTCCTTGATGCATCACTAAGGCTCATATCCTACTACTAACATTTGGGGATGAAAATGAATAGGGATAACATGAAAGTAAACCTACTCTATGGGATGTGATACACCAAATGTTTTTTCTACTCACACTCTTTGACATGCACTTTGAACCAAGAGAAGTATAACATACACTCCATCCAATGACAGCTTTCCCTCTTGCATCAATGTTTCAACATGGGGTCTTGGAATTGGCTTAGGCTAGGAAGAATAAGATAATAGTCATTATAAGATACACTATTTAATGAGATATTAACTACACCTACAACTCCATTTGATTCTTCTTGCTGACCTGCAAAGAGAAGTCTTTGAACTCACAAGGTACTAAGAAAGTTGACATGTGAAGGTAAGCTAAGATACACTTGCACAAGACCACAACCATCACATACACTTAAAGAATTATTGAATTAGGTAAAAAAATAGCTATCTTTATTGATTCAAGGCAAAAATTTAAGGCTTCTCCATACCCAAGTGGAGATATTCCTTTACAATAACTAAGAAGGCTCAATTTATAGAAGAAATGGGAAGAGATAGAGAAGGGGAGTCCAAGAGTCACTTAGACATGTGTTAATAATATGAATATCAGTTATCATTACATGTGAGAGAGAGATGGGGTGAGCCATATATAAAAAGGATCTACAAGTTGTTGGGTGAATATTTTGTCATTAACTAATTGATGGCAAAATGGGTATATCAACCACAACACAATGAGATTTGTATGGTAAAATGGGTATGTCTACCATAGCATGATGAGATAAATCTCTCCTCTTAGGAAGGTGAGGCTCCCTATAAACTACTAGATACTAATATAAACTAAAAATAGACTCAGGGATGAGATAACACCATCCATCTCTCTTTTTTCAGAGATGATGTTCACAAAGTAAAAGAGAATTCTTGTGTAATTACTGAAGGCATTTCTCTTCTTTCAAAAATGATGTTCAACAAACAATAGGAAAACTTCTTGAGTGGTAACTATAACCACAAGAAACCCATGAAAGCACAAAGTCTTTCGTTGCTTCTCTCACTAAAAGATTATGAAGGATAAGGGGAGCTCAAAGTCTCTCCAATATCCTTTACACTGAAACACAAAACACACAGACTAAAGACAATTATGGCAGCACAAAGTCTCCCACAGTCGACTTCAGGACATCTTTTAGATTATTTCTATTAGTTCTACTTATTTGATCAAATAGACAAGACTGTATTTAGGAAAAAGATATAAGAATAATTTCCTAGATAACACAAGCTATTTCAACACAAAGTCTGAAAGGTCACTTGCTTTCTCATTTAACTGATAAAATATGATTAACAATCTGAGCTCAAAGTCTCAGGAATGCCTTTCAATTTGGGCACAATTTTGCTTCTGATAACTGAGAGATCTTCGTTTACAAACTGAGAGATTACCATATATAGCATCCAAAGAAAGACTTTGGCGCTTGCTTTCACAAAATGACCCATGTTGCATTGAATGCATTAGAAATTATGTGAAGGGGCCATGTTGAAGTAGGTTATCAGCCTAGACTTTGGCATTCTAATTATATAATATGTCTTCTCCAAAGTATGGGCCACCTAATCCTCTTTAAGACACACAACTATCCATTCACCTTTACTCAATGAAGAATAAACAAGCCATGCCATTAAATTATTGCGCTCTCTAATATCCACCTGGTGGACCGCTCCACCTACTGGAATAACTCTCTTGTAGATATTTCTAGATTCTTTGTAACTTTTACTTTTTTCTTGCTACAATTTATCTCTTCCTGGTGATTTGAGCTCTTAGGGCTATCTTCTTGCTTTTTTTGGATCCTTCGGCTCCTTCCTCAACTGGTCACTGAGTTTGTTCCCAGGTCTGTGCCATTTGAAAATCAACAATTATTCTGTTGTCCTGAATTTCACATTTGTGGGGACGTCATTGGTCACTGGTCACTTGAATCATTTTGAACCTTGAACCTTGAACATTTTAGAGTTCATTGATTCAATGGTTCAATAGTTCAACGGTTTGACAGTTCAGTGATTCAGCAGTTTGGTGGTTTAATATTTCTTGCAAAGAGCTGAATTCACTCAGTCTCCTTATGAGTTCAACGTATCATTGAACCAATTGTTTGAACCATTGGTTGAACCTTCTTCTGAAATATTCTACTTGAACCATTCACTTGAACCTTTCGCTCAAACTTTGAACCTTTAAATGCGTTGAAGCTTTGAACCACTTTGAACCTTTGAACCACTTTAAACCTTTAAACCACTTTGAACCACTTTAAAGTAGAGTTCAATGGTTCAATGGTTCAATGGTTCAATGATTCAATGGTTCATTCCATATCATTGAAACTCGCCATTGAACCTTTTTGATTGAACCAAGGCATTAAACCATCCTTGTAATCTTTAGGAAAGACCTTAAGTGTTTTGAACTTTTCCTTGCGAAAGCCCACCTATTGAACTTGTAATTTTCTTAGCTGAAAATACTTGTGTAATTAAAAAACTTGACTGCTCAGAACATTTTTGAGAAAGGAAAAGACCATTTTTGACCTATAGGACCAAAATGGTTGACATGTTATCCCCAAAAACAAGTGACAGATTTTGGGAACAACAGTTGGCTCTAGTTGGGGAACTTTCATCGATTGTAAAAATGATCGAAGGGAGTAGAATCTAGAATCTAAGTGCCTTCATCTATTCCATTGGGATATGGAGTCATGCCACCCAAAAAAGAGACAGATGCCAAAAAAATGAAATGAATAACACAAAATAAACAAAAACTATACATATGTACAACTGGACTTATCTGATACTTCAAGGATTGAAGTGCTTCAGATGTTGCCCACTGTGAGGCAATGAAAATGGTGTGTCATCTTGATATTTTAGTAAGAAACTATTTTCACTATTGAATCGATGAATAGCAAATGGACCTCTCCACAAGGAATCCAATTTTCCATGCATTCCTTTTGGTTCTCTCATCTTGTCCCACAACAAGACTTGATCTCCAATATAAAAATTGTGAATCCTTGCTTTCAGGTTGAAGAGTGTCTTTATCAGACTTTGATGTCCAGCAATACAGTCCACTACCATAGTTCATTGCTCTTATAGTTCTCTTAAGTACATGATCCTCTTGTCAATGGAATTTTCAAATGTTTGATCTTCAACTTCCTTCACCAACTTCAATGGTGTTGGTAGTTTCAAGGTGATTGGTATCTCCACATTCAAACCATACAGAAGTTGAAATGGTGACATACCTATTGCCCTCTTGGGTGTAATCATGTCTGCCCATAAAGCATCAAATAATGCTTTATGCTAGGTTCTCTGATTGTCATCTACTAGCTTTCTGATAATGGTAACTGGATTCTTGTTGCTTGATTTTACTTGACCATTTCCTTGTATATAATAGTCAGAGGAGTGGGAGAGGATAATTCCATAGTAGTAATAGAACTGGGTAACCTCATGAGAAGAGAAACAAGTAGCATTGTTTGTTACGATCTTGTTTGGGACTCCAAATTAAGAAATAATATTTTTCTTGAGGAAATTACATACCACTTCTGAAGTAGCATGCTTGACTGGAATGGCTTCCACCCATTTGGTAAAATAATCTATGGCTATGAGAACATAGTCATGTATAGCACTTGAGGATGGGTTCATAGCACCAATAAAATCAATACCCCATTGTTAAAATGGCTCTTCAATCACCACTGGCTTGAGAGGTAATGCAGCCAACTTGAGTTTCCCAATAAATTGTTGACACAGCTCACATCTACGTACCTAAGTGTATGCATCTTGAAATAGAGTAGGCCAATAGTACCTGGCTTGTAAAATCTTATGAGCAGTCATAGGTGCAAAAAAATGTCTTCCACAAGCCAAATTGTGGAAAGAATCTAGAATTTTACTTTGTTGCACTTTATCCATGCAATGAAGAAATACCCCATCAAGGCTCTTCTTGTACAAACTATTTTCTCACAGGACATAGTTAACAACTTTTAATTTAACAATTCTCTTTTCTTTATGAGATAGGTGGGTAGGACACTCACCATAAGTAAGGAAATGAGTGATATTAGAATACCACTCATCCGTAGTAGTGACAAAGAGAACTTTAGGTATGTCTTCAACCTCTATTTTTTCATGTCCTATTTCCTCTAGTATGTTATCAGTAATTAATTGACAGAGACCTCTTCCCCTCACAAGATTCATAGGTTTGATAACAAGATCAAACTCTTAAATTTTAGCAATCTAATTGCCCCTTCTTGTACAAAAATTATGTTGAATTAAAATGGACTTTACTGTTGTATCAGGCACTAGAGCAACAGTGTGTGAGTTCAAGATGTAGAAATGGAAATGTTTTATCACCTTAACCATAGCATAATCATGTTTTTCCATGTTTGAATATTTCATTTCATGAGATTTGAGAGGACAACTCATGAATAATATAGGAGATTCCACACCTTCTTTATTTTGCTGAACTAAAATGGCTGAAAGTGTGTGTTCAAAAGCATAGTTGTTACTTTGAAGTCTTTGGTATAATCTGGACAAACCAAGACTGGGGCATGGGTGATAGCTTTCTTGATATCTTTAAATGGTGACTTGCCTTCTTTAGTCCAGTGGAAAATAGATTTACCCTTCATCATGTCAACAATGTGGTGAGTCTTCTCTGCGAATTCAAGAATGAATCTTTGTAGAAAATTCACCTTTCCAAAGAAAGAATGAACTGTAGTCTTACTAGCAGGAAGAGTAAGCTCTTAGATGGATTTGGGTCTTTCTAAGTCAATCTTTATACATTCTCAAGACACAGTTTGACTGAGAAGTTTTCCTTCTATTACCCCAAAAATTGATTTCTTGAGATTAAGGGAAATGCCATTATATTGACTTCATTCCAGCACTTGTTGTAAATGATGCACATGATCAGGATGATGTTTGGAAAAGATGATCAAGTCATCAAGATATACCATAATGAACTTCTCCATTTCATTTATGAAGGCGAGATCTATTGCTCTCTGGTAGGTGGCACTAGCATTGATCAAACCAAAAAGCATTTTGCGATATGCAAAGGTGCCCCAAGGTGTAGTGAAAGTGGTCTTATGTTGGTCTGCTTCACCGACTTCCACTTGATTATACCCCAAACAACCATCTAACATTGATAACATATATGAACCAATCACTAGCTACAGTACTTGATCCATGATGATTAGGGGTAGTTGTTATTTAGAGAGGATTGATTTAGGTTTTTGAAATCAACATAGAGGCAAATTTTTCCATTCTTTTTCCTCACAGGGACTATGTTCACAATCTAGGTGGAATGATGGATTGGAAAAATTATTCTTGTATTTAATTTTTTTTGGATCTAAAAAAGAATGGTACCTGATATATTGGGTTGTACTACCTTTGTTTTTGCTTGTGAGGCAATGACCCAACCCTGAGAGGAATTTCATGTCAAATTTCTTCAGGCCTGAGAGATTTCAAATCATCATAAGAATACACCAAAACATCAATGTAATGGCAAAGTAGAGTAACGAATTTAACCTTTTCATTAGGAGTGTAATAATTCCCAGTGTTGACCATTTTAGGATTATCTTTTATACTCAAATTTATTTGATCAAAATTCTTGGAAGAACTTGAATCCATTTGTTGCTTCTTGACAAACTTGTCATGCTTGTCAAATAGCTTCTCAAGAAAAACCAAACTTTTTGGAATTTTATTCCCTTTGAGTTGGAGGAACTCTTCACCAATTTTTGAATTTATTTCAGGAGCTGATTCCCATGGTGGAGATTCACTACCTTCAAAATAAAGCTTCTTAAAGCTATCCATCTATTTCAGAAAAGCAATGATTTGGTTGTCACCGTTAAATACCTACCAATAGTTGGCATTATCAGGTACACTTGGTCGAAAGACCAGATTGATAGTGTACTTGTTCCCTTTGAAATCTTGGTGAGGAACTATGAGAGTTGTAGAGATGGCCAAAAACATTTGCTCAGTCATTGAATTCTCTGGGTACCACAGAAACACTAAAAGCATCAAAACTTTCAATGCAGTCCCATACAAGATTGTGATAATATTGCAATCTTTCATTCTTGGTTTGATACATGTCATTCACCTAATAAACCACTAGTTTAGCATCTCCTTCGGCATGAAGAAGCTTAACACCTTTAGCTTGAGCAACTTTCAATACGAGCAACAAAGATTCATACTCAACGGTGTTATTAGTGTTGCTGAACTACAACTTATATGAATAGGGGAAAATATCTCCTTGAGGAGATATCAAAACAATCCTACCTTCAAAACTGATAGAAGAATTACTGCCATCAAATTTTAGAATCTAGACATCATCAAAATCTGGCCTTCTTAAATATTTCTCCTCATCAGAGGGGAAAGATTCTTTTTCATCTAAACTGTGCTCTACCAATTCTTTTGGTTTTCTATCTAAATTTCTTGAATTATCACTCAGTAAAATTTCATCTGATGAAACAGGAACATCTTCAATAGACAAAAAGTAATTATCCATTCCTGAAGATTCAAATAGAATTTGAGCTTCAGGGTCTGATATTTGAGTGAAAATATACTTTGACTTCTTTTCAGGAAGTAACCTTTGCATGATGCCCTTAACAGGTATCCTCACCTCAGATATGTCCATGCTTAATTCTCTACCAACATCCTTACAAAAAATTTATACAAGTAGAATGCCATAGGAAGCTGGAACATCAGCCACTAGGACTATCATTTTTATCCTCTTTTTCTGAGAAAGCCGTAAATGCAAATTAGGCATCTTTGATTTGACCCAATAGTGGCACTTATTTATTTTCCATGGAGAAACATCTCCTAAAATTTTTAGTCAGAGTGAGATTGAGAGAGTCTGCTACCTTGGTGGGCATAACATTGTCAGAGGTGCCAGAGTCTATTATGCAGTTGCTCAGGTTATGACCATTTATCAGAAGGGAAATATAGAAAGGTTCTATTTTCCCAGGGGCAACAAGAGGAGTAATGACAAGATTGTTTCAGGTGGATGTGTTCTTTTGGGGATCATGAGTTGTTAGGTTGTGGAGCTAAAAGCTTCAAGTGTTGCAGACATGGAGGAGGTTGCTGAAGTTCTAGAGACACCGGCGTCGGCAGCATAATCGATGTCAGTCATGATGAATGCAGAAGGCAATCGACATTGACAGGAGTCGACCGACGTCAGTCAAAACTAGTCAGACAGGGACCGACGTCGGTCACCTGTGTGTTCCAGAACTGTTCATTGCACGAATAGTTAGTTAGTTGAACTGAGTGTTTGCATGTTAAGGGCTAATTATAGTCTCAAGCTGCATGTCTAATTATTGAAATTAGAGGTCTATTTTTGTATGCATGGGATCCTATTTAAAGACCCATGAGGCATGTATTGTAATCAAGAAGGCAAGTAAAGCATTGAAGCAAGAAAGCAAGGTCAAGGAGATCAGCTGAAGCATTCAAGGAGGGGATAACAACTCAGGTTGTTGAGTTGGTTGTGGTTGAGCAAGAGAGAGAAGGAAGAATTCATTGAGGTGTGGCAAGCCTTTGAGGTGGAAGAAGAAGTGGCATCTTTTTTATTGTATTTTTTTCTAAGATTATCTAATACAAGATTGTGTATTGTCTCTAAAATTCTTTGTTGTTTCAAGTTTCTAGTTACTTAATCATTCTGGTATAATTCCGTGTTTAATTGCTTATAAGAAAAGTAATCAATTGTGCTTCCTTGGAGGGGTTCCTAATAGTTGGTATCAGAGCTACGGTTGCAGGGACCAGGTTATTGTTTGATTACAGGTCATTCACAGGGGTTTTTGTTTAAGTGAGAGTATAGCAATGGCAGAAAAAAGTAAGCTACGAATGAAAAAGTTTAACGACAAGAATTATCAACATTGAAGGATGCAGATAGAAAATTATTTGTATCAGAAAGATTTGTACTTACCATTGGGTGGGGTTGCATGCAAGCCCACAGATATGAAGGATGGAGAATGGAATGTTCTTGATCGAAAGGCTCTGGGATCCATAAGGTTGAGTCTTCCATCGTCTGTGATTTCCAACTTATCACAGTGTAAGACAATGGAAGAGTTGATAAAATCTTTGGCAAATTTATATGAAAAGCCCTCGGCTTCAAATAAGGTATTTCTTATGAAGTAGTTATTTACTTTGCAAATGCAGGAATGTGGATCGGTATATACTCATCTTAGTGATTTCCATGGTTTGGTAAACCAGTTAGCTTCAGTCAATATTGTTTTTGATGATGAAGTAAAGGCTCTCTTAATTTTATGCTCTTTATCTGAAAGTTGGGATAGTTTGGTTATGGCAATAAGTAATTCTGCATCTGCTTCTAAAATCTTAAAAGTTGATGATGTTGTGAGTGTAATCTTGAATGAAGAAATACGCAAGAAAAGCACAAGTGAATCATCAGGGAATGATCTAAGTGCAAAAAGTAGGGGAAGGCAAAAAGAGAAGGTCGAGCAAGGGAAATCAAGGTCGAAGATGGGAAGGAGATCCGAATCCAGAAATGGAAGTATCACCTGCTAGTGTTGTGGAAAGAAAGGACACACAAAGAAAGAGTGTTGGTTGAGGGATAAAGAAAATCAACATGAAGGTAAGGAAGAAGCAGATATTGCAGGTATTGTGGCACAGGATGCTCTCATACTTTCTTTGGATAGTCAGATAGAATCATGGGTTTTAGATTCTGGTTCTTCTTTTCATGCATCCCCAAACAGAGATTTGTTCCATGAGTATGTCCAAGAAGACTTTGGAGTGATTTATTTAGGGGATGGTACGCCTTGTCAAATTGTTGGCAAAGTGAAAGTGTAGCTGAAATTGCAGATGGACAACACATGGGTGTTGAAGGAGGTTATGCATGTCCCAGTTCTGAAGTAGAGTTTGGTTTCTGTAGGAAGGTTGGGTGATGAGGGATGCACAATAACCCTCACAATGGATTCTTAGAAGGTTACCAAGGGTGCACTTGTTTTAGCAAGAGGTAAAAAAGTAGGTACTCTTTATCTATCTACTTGTATTACTAATTCTACTTCTGGTTTATCTACTTCAGCTGTAGATTCAAAGATGTGGCTTAATATGCTTGGTCACATGAATAAGAAGGGAATGGATGTTCTTGATTCAAAAGGTATGAGTTCAGATTCAAAAGGCATAGATCGAGTTCATTGCAAGAAAAAGAAATTTGATGCTTTTGACAAGAACAGGGAAGCCTTGGTGTTTATGGAAGAGATGATGGACAGAGATCAGTCACAGGGGCTAAATAATTCTAAGCAGGGCAGTATGGACAGGGTTTTGATCCAAGATGAGCTCGTGGATAAAGAAGTCATCACTTATAGGAACACACAGTTATCGACGTCGGTCACATGGAACTGATGTCGGTCAGGCAGATACCGACATCGATCATGTGCAGACCAGCAAGTTTGGTAGAGTCGAGCAGGAGAAGTCTGACATTGGTCAGACAGGAATCGATGTCGATAGAGGGGACACCGGCGTCAGCCAGGGAAATGATGTAAATAGTCAAGGTTAGTGCAGGGAACCGACATCGGTCTTGTGCAGACTGGGAGATGGCCGAGATCAGTCACTGGAATGGATGTTTGGGCGGACAGCAAGCTGTCAAGGAGTCTCAAACGCCCATATGGAGGTCAGAAAGGGTATGTGAAGCTCATATTCATTGTTCACCTTCTTTATTTTATTTATTGCTTACTGATGGTCGAGAACTAGGAAGATATGAAGAGGCAATGCAGGTAGAATCTAGAAACAGTGGGAGCTTGGCATGGATGAAGAGTGTGAGTCCTTGGAGAAGAACCAAACAGGTATTTGTTGGTAGAATTGTCAGCTAGAAGAAAGCACTGGATGAGGGATGGATTCCCAGGTTAGAGAAGAGAGTGGAAGGACACGTGAGACAGAAGGCTAGGGTATATGGTCTTGACTAGGCTACAAGACAATGGAGGTTTGACCATTGTATTTATCTTTACCAGGTTGGATAATATTAGCTACATTATCTTGTTACTATATGTTGTTGCTTGTTGCAGGGTTACATATACAGGGAGTTGGTGAGCTAAGGGTAAAGTTAGTTCAGAGGTATGTCATGAAGAATTTGGGAGCAGCAAAATTATTTTGGCATAAGAGACATGGAAGATCACAGGTTGATTTTGTCTCCAGTGGGAGTTGTCAAAAAGTTCAGATGTGGCAGGGGACTTGGATGATAGGTATAGCATCACAAGTTTTGTGGTGGTTGGTCTTCAAGAGTGATTTTGAAGAGGGATACAGAGCCAAGGGAAAAAACTAAATGATGTACAGGTACAGGTACAGTTGCAGTTGTTTATCTCCAAGTGGGAGATTGTTAGGTTGTGGAGCTAAAAGCTTCAACTGTTGCAGACATGGAGGAGGTTTCTGAAGTTCCAAAGACACCGGCATTGGCAGCATAACCGACGTCTGTCATGATGAATGTAGAAGGAAACCAACATCGGCAAAAGTCAACCAATGTTGGTCAGAACCATTCAGATAGGGACCGACGTCGGTCGCCTGTGTGTTTCAGAACTGTTCATTGCACAAACAGTTAGTTGAACTGAGTGTTTGCATGTTAAGGGCTAATTATAGTTTCAAGCTGTGTGTCTAATTATTGTAATTAGAGGTCTATTTTTGTATGCATGGGATCCTATTTAAAGACCCATGAGGCATGTATTGTAATCAAGAAGGCAAGTAAAGCATTGAAGCAAGAAAGCAAGGTCAAGGAGATCTACAAGGTGTAAGGTCAAGGAGATCAGCTGAAGCATTCAAGGAGGGGATAACAACTCAGTTTGTTGAGTTGGTTGTGGTTGAGCAAGAGAGAGAGGGAAGAAGTCCTTGAAGTGTGGCAAGCCTTTGAGGTGGAAGAAGAAGTGACATCTTCTTTATTGTATTTTCTTCTAAGATTATCTAATACAAGATTGTGTATTGTCTCTCAAATTCTTTGTTGTTTCAAGTTTCTAGTTACTTAATCATTCTGGTATAGTTCCGTGTTTAATTTCTTATAATAAAAGTAATCAATTGTGCTTCCTTGGAGGTGTTCCTAACATGAGTTACCTTTGAAACATCTTGTCCTATAGGGACAATTTTATTCTTGATGCAATCAACCAACCTATCTAACTGCTCAGGGTTGGCTTGTAAGTATTCAAACTCAAACATTTGAATCTTGGTCTTCCTAGTATGGTCAATTATATCAAATGACTAAAAATAATTAGGAACAAAGGAAGGAAGTCCATCATTTTGGGTTTTATTGGGTGTGGTATCGGTCTAAAAAATAGAAGCAGAAGGTACAGGATTGCTTGAGGTACTTATTTTTTTATTGATCACTGGGTCTTTTGATTAGAAGGGCAGAGAAGTCCCCCATTTAAAAATTGAAATTGCTGGTCAAGATTATTCCCCTATTTTTCTCTTATCAGTTGGTTGAGTTGACTAGTTCTAGGACCTGGTAAAAATACCATATGATCCATCAAACACTTCTCCCTTACTTCGAGGTTCATCTTGATAATTTAGGAAACTAATGTTAGAGTCACCAGATAATTATTCTTCTCCTTCTGAAAAGAGATTATCATCATCTTCTTGGTCTAACTCAGGTTAGAAAGAGAAATCATGTTCAACTTCATGATAACCAACTACTGAGTTCGCTGGTACTGCTTCAATGGCAAGTTTCTCTTGTGGGAGAGGTAGATGAATTGGGTTACCCTTGATTTTTGGCAGCATTGCCTTGATATGATTGGTTAGGGAATATCCTCCTTGGTATATCTCGATAAGGAGGATCAAACATTCCTTGGACCATTTATTTTTTCATGGCTAGAAATTTATTTACTAACTTTTACACCATAGGATCAGTGGTGCCTGTAGAATTTTTTTTGGAAGATGAAGAAGATTTATTTCTGTTAGGATCTCTTCTTATTTTACATGCCAAGATAAGGTCATCTTCAACCTCAGTGGCCTAAATTTGAGTTGCAGTAAGATCTATATGGCCAGTCCGCCTCAATAGGAAACTCACTTCAAGAAGCTGAGAATTGATGAAGAAACACTTAAGATTTTCTGGTGTTGGCTGAGCAATTGTAGGAATCTTATTCCTTAGCTTATCAAATTTAGCAATGAAGTCTTACATAGGCTCATGAGGCTCCTTTTTCATTTGTGTAAGCTAAGCTAACAGGGCATGTGCATCTTTTTCAAGTTTGAATCTAGCCTCAAACTTGGCCTTGAGAGTGTTCTAGTCAGTTATAGTCTAAGCTTGCAAATAATAAAATCAGTCTATTGTAGTGCCTTAAAATGTTTCTACAAATAGTCTAAATACTATGTCTTCATATTTACCACATATCACACCACAGGCTATACAAAATATTGCAATATGCTGATCAAAATGAACTCTTCTATCACCATAAAACTTGGAAAATTTCTTGAACTACGGGTTAGTTCATGTAAAGGTGGGGTTAGATTCAGAGGGCCAAAGGTTTTACCCAAGGGGCCTTGGGCTACCATGATATGACGATTGAAAAGAGGGATAACAATTTTTTGTGGGTATGTATAGACAAAGCTCTACTAGTAAAGGAAGGAGAAGCTTTGCCTGGTATTGGGGACCTGACATTTGTAGGAGAAAAACTCCTAGTTCCTTAAAGGCGAGATGGTGGAAGAGAAAGATCAAAATTATTTGCTACACCAACTCAAATACAAGGTCAACAAAACTTTGAGCTCTCTGGCTTCGCGTGTACAGTGGATCTGCTAGAGTATAAAATGGAAATGGAAAAGAATTGGAACTACTTCAATTTAAAGCTTGAGGCTTCAAACTACATGTTCTTCCCCAGCGGAGTCACCAAAAATTGTTGGGTGAATATATTGTCATCAACTAACTGGCGGCAAAATGGGTATATCAACCATAGCACAATGAGATCTATACATCAAAATGGGTATGTCTATCATAGGATGATGAGATAAATCTCTCCTCTCAGAAAGGGGAGGCTCCTTATAAACTACTAGATACTAATATAAACTGAAAATAGGCTCAGAGGTGAGATAACACCATCTATCGCTCTTTTTTTAGAGATTATGTTCATAAAGTAATGGAGAGTTCTTGTGTAATTACTGAAGGCATTTCTCTTCTTTTAGAAATGATGTTTAGCAAACAATAAGAAAACTTCTTGGGTAGTAACTATAACCACAAAAAACCCATGAAAGCACAAAATCTTTCATTACTTCTCTCACTGATTTAGGACAAAGTAACATAGTAGAGTCAAGTGCAACCCAAAGTCTCCACCTAAAACTACAACAGAGTAAAAGATTACGAAAGATAAGGGGGAGCTCAAAGTCTCTCTAATATCCTTTACACTGAAACACAAAACACACAGACTAAAGATAATTATGGTAGCATAAAGTCTCCCACTGATCCAAAACTCATAAGTTTTGGGTTGATAAATATTTCAATAACATAGAAATAACATAGTAACAATGAATTCTCTGAGAAGAGATGTAGTATTACTCAAGATCGCAATACAATTATATGCTTATCTTTGGGAAGAGATGTCTATCTTTACATTTTGGGTTATCTCTTCATTTATACACATTTTGAAAGCATGGGGAGGATCTGGAAGGTCACCAATCTCAAAGGAGATTAAGTGGTTCAACTTCCAAGATTTAAAACAATACATAATTTGAGAAATTACTATTTTTAGAAACTTACTATTTTTAGACTGCACTACTAAAATTGAAATTTAGGGCACTTTTATTGGATTTTTTGGGTTCAAATTTCATTGAGCAAAGATCCATGCCATCTCAAAATGTTCTCCTCATTCTTATCTTTCTAACTGTTTAAATGGCGAGTCAATTGGAGCTATGGTGCAAAATTTATGGCTCCCAGAAGTTCTGTCATCAATTGGGGTGGAATTGTCACCCGAATTGTCGCCTGAATTGTTTCCTAGATTATTCTTCCCTCCTTGAAAATAAATGGTCCCCATTATGTCAATGTTATTCATCAAGTGTGATAGTTTTGTCTTGATTTGATTTGTTGTGAGCCACTCACCTTGGTGGCTAAGCTGGCCCCTTTTGACCACTCGATAAAGTGAAATAGAGCGTCCTCTTGTTGTCTTCATCCAGGTGTCCACAATCTGATCCTCTTCCACTGGAGCAAAACTCTGTGGATCAAGCTCATCAATTTCAATTTGTTCTGATATAACTGACGTGTCTACTAGAGGTGGATGATATGGTTTGAGGAGCTCCACATTGAATATTGGATACAAACTAAGGTATGCTGGTAGGTTCAACTCAAAATCATTTTCTCCAACTTTTTTGGTGATGGTGTAGGGACCATATCGCAGAGGCCAAATTTTTTTTGTGTGGGCTTGCAAGTCATTCCTTCTGAATCCACAACCAAACCTTTTCACCCACAACAAAATGGTGTGCAATCCTATTTTTGTCATGGCGTTGCTTATACTTCTGATTCATCTTCTCTAGGATGTCATGAACTTGTTGTTGGATGTGTTGTATTTGTTCAATAAACTTTATTGCTTTTTCTACCTCAAATTTTCCATGAGGTGTGTATTCCATGGTGGAAAATGGAATAGCTATATAATTGGTGCCATGGGTTGGAACCTAAAACATACTTTGAACAGATTATGCTTGGTCGAGCTGTGCAGTGCCTGATTATATCCATGTTGTATGAAGAGAAGTCCCTCATCCCATGTGCATGGATGTTTGGAGTGATACATCTGAATCATGTGAATAATCAAGCAGTTTACCACATCTATCTAACCATCAGTCTATGGATGGAAGGCTATAGACTTTATCAGCTTGGTATCCATCATCTTTCATAGAGTGGACCAAAAGATGCTCAGAAATCTGCTATCTCGATCTGAGACAATGGACTTGGGGAGACCAAAATGGAGCCATACATGACTAAAATATAGTTGAGCAGTTTCCTCGGTGGATATATTTTTCTTACAAGAAATCATGATATCCATTTTTGAAAAATGATCAACTACCACAAAAATACAATCCTTACCATGTTTTGAAGTGGGCAAACTTGAGAGAAAATCCATTGAGATAGATTCCCAAGGCCTGGTTGGTTCTGGCAATGGCATGTACAATCCTTGCTTCTTATTTGTTGGCTTGGCTATCGCACATGGAGTGCAATATTTGAGATATCTTTCCACATCCTTTCACTTATGGGGCCAGTAGAAGTGTTTTTGAAGAACTGCCAATGTCTTTTTTATACCAAAGTGTCCAGTTGTCCTACTAAAGTGTGCTTTCCATATCATCTTTTTTTGCTCTATAGCTGGAACACAGATGTGCCCCATATGACATAGGACATTATCTTGCAAATAGAAATTAGAAACATGTTTACCTTTTTGAAGCACTTGATATGTATCAGCAAATGTAGGATTTGCTTCATACAAAGCACCCTAAGTGGCAGTCTAATGTCTGCATAGGTCAAGAAATTTTGTGAGTGAAATAATTAGTGGGCAGCTCAGAAAATTTACAACTATATTTGAGCTCCCCTTTTTTTGTTTGATTGTTAGGTGGAATTGCTAAAGATATGTGGCCCACTTTTGGTGCCTCTCATTTCATAGTTTGCTCTGTGTCTGAATGAATTCCAATGGTCTGTGGTCAGTGTGGATGACCGTCTCTTTCCCCAAGATGTAATGTTTCCATTGTTTATAAGCTTACACAATGGCATAGAGCTCCTTATCATATGTTGGATATTTCTAGATTGTATCAGTGAAAGTTTCACTGTGATATGCAACATGATGACCATGTTGCATAATGATAGCTCCCATGACACATTCAGATGCATCTATCATCAACTCAAAAGGTTAATGCAAATCTGTCAAGGCAAGAATAGGGGCTGAGCAAAGTCTATTCTTCAAATTCTCAAATTCCCTTTATTATATTTCACCCCACTAAAATGTAGCTTTATCTCCTCCTTTAGTCACTTGGGTTAGTGACCAAGCAACATGTGAAATTCCAAGAACAAACCTGCAGTAGAAATTTGTACGACCCACAAAGCTATGAATCTCTGTGAGGGTCCTTGGTGTTGGCCATTCCTGAATAACCCAAATATTTTTTAGATCAACATGGACCCCTTATTCATTCACAACATACCCAAGGTACTGAATTATTGTCATCTCAAATGTGCATTTGTCGAGATTTGCATACAACTTGTGCTCTCGAACAGTTTGAAGCACCTTACGAACATGTTGCAAATGTTCTTCCTATGTTCTGCTATAGATGAGTATGTCATCTAAGTAGACAACCATGAATGAGTTGGTGAAGGGTCGTAGGTTATCATCCATCATCCTCATGAAGGTTGCAGGTGTGTTAGTTAAGCTAAAAGGCATAACCAACCATTCAAAGAGCCCCTCCTTAGATTTGAATGCAGTCTTCCAGACATTAGTGGGATTGATGGGAATTTGGTGATAACTAGATTTGAGATCAATTTTAGTGAAGAACTTCACACCACAAAGCTGGTCTAACAGGTCATCAATCCTAGGGAGAGGGTAGCGATTCTTCACAGATATTTTATTCAGTGCTCGATAGTCAATGCAAAACCTCCATGTTCCATCTTTCTTTAGTGCCAAGATAATTGGGCTACCACAAGGTGAAGAGCTTGGCCTGATATGACCCTTTTGGATCAATTCTTGAATCTATCTTTTTATCTCATCATTCTCTAAAACTGATATGCAATACATAGGATTGTTAGGCAAAGGTGATCCTAGGATCAAATCGATAGAATGTTTTACTTGGAAATGTAATGGAACTCCTGTGGGTGACTTGAATAAGTCATCATATTCTCCTATGATTCGTCCTATCTACTTTTGTTGTTGTGTTGATTGTGTAGTCAAGATTGCAACATCAGCGTTTTTGGATTTCTATGGTTTGACCACCATGAGAACAAATTGCTTTGTCTTTTCCACCAATCTCTTACATTGCTTAGCATTGATCAGGGAGACAAATGTGGGAGGTGGTACCTCTAGTACCATATAGTGCCATGTTCCAAGAGTGAGGGTGACTCTTTGAGTTCATGATTCATAGATGCCATGTCACTCATACATGAATGGCTGACCAAGGAGTATATCACAAACATCTAGATTGACCACATCACACAAGACTTCATCTTGGAATGGTTTTATTGCATATGAAAGAAGTCACTGATGGGTGACACAGAGGTCTCTCCCTAGGCTCAACCATCCAATAATGTAGGGCTTTGGATGAGGCTTCATGGATAGATTTAGACTTTTCACAACTTTAGCAAAGATTAAATTCTTTTGACTCCCACTATCAAGAATGAAATGTAGAGGCTTACCTTTTACCCATAATTTGGAGTGAAACAATATCTCCTTGTCATCTGATCTTTCCTCACGGGTCTGTGATGAAGTGATGATGGTGTCGGGCTCAACATCTATAATTTTTTCTTCATCCTCTTTGACTGTGGGTTGTGTATGAGGCAGAGTAGTAGATGTTGAGTATTGTGACTCAAAAACTAGTGAATTGATGGCTCGACATTCTTCTTTAGAGTGAGTTCCAATTTTGTGGTAATCACACCATTTTATAGCCTTTCCCTTTTAGGGTTTCTTATCCTAAAACTCCTTTTGCTTCCAGGTTTGGCCTCATGTTTGACCTTCCTTATCACTTTTCCATTTTGAAGGTTGACTCTTCATATTCTTTCTACCATGTTTCTGCTCAATCTTTACTACAAATTTTTATGCCTCACCGAACGTTTCCAAATTAAAGAGTTCCATTTCCCCCTGTATGTACCATTGTAGTCCACCACGATATTTGAGAGTCTTATGTTTCTCACTTTCCTAGATGCCCAATATTGTAGACAAAGAATGAAAAATGTTTGTTTAATCTTGAATAGATTGGTCCTTACCTTGGCAAATTTGTTGCCACTGTATGTACAAATCATCATAGGCTCTAATGGGATAGTATTCTTATTTCACCACTTCCACGAAATCATCCCAGGTAGGTTCCATCTCAAGGCCAATGTCATCTGTACTGAACCTCTTTCTATAGACTTCCCACCAGTTTTTCATGGGCAATGATGCTTTCAAAAGAGCAAAAGTTATCTTTTCTCCATCGGTGAACTTATATACAGAGAAGTAGTAAGATAGTTGATCCAACCAATTTTCTACTACATCAGCATTTATTTTTCCTTCAAATGTAAGAATATAAAATTTTACCTGAACCTTGAAGGGTGTTGGGGCACTAAAAGGATGTTCCCTGGATGAGGAGCTAGGAAGTGTAGCTGCGGAGCTAGAATTTCCCATCGAGAGTGTTTAAAGAATTTGGGCAAATTATTGCAACATCTATGATTGTTTCCATTTGAGGGATTCATTCACCATTTCCTTGAAAGGATCAGATGTCTCAGTGTCATCCACCATTTGACGTTGTTTGGATCAAACAGGTGGAAAGTTTGGAAGCTCTGTTGTTTCCCACCCAAGCTTCTTATAGTCTGACCTCGTCCTCGAGATCATACACTCTCAAGACAAATTGCTCTGATACCACTGATCCAAAACTTAGAAGTTTTGGTTGATAAATATTTCAATAACATAGAAATAACACAGTAACAATGAATTCTCTGAGAAGAGATGTAATATTACTCAAGATCGCAATACAATTATATGTTTACCTTTGGGAAGAGATGTCTGTCTTCACATTTCAAGTTACCTGTTTATTTATACACATTTTGAAAGCATGGGGAGGATCTGGAAGGTCACCAATCTTTAGGGAGATTAAGTGGTTCAACTTCTAAGATTTAAAACAATATAGAATTCAAGGAATTACTATTTTTAGAAACTTACTATTTTTAGACTGTACTACTAAAATTGAAATTTAGGGCACTTTCATTAGGTTTTTGGGGGTCAAACTTATTCAAGAAAAGTTCCATGCCATCTCACAATGTTCTCCTAATTCTTAGATTTCTAACGGTTCAAATGGTGAGTCAATTAGAGCTACGGTGCAAAAGTTATGGCTCCCAGAATTTCTATCATCAATTGGGGTGGAACTGTCACCCGAATTGTCCCCTGAATTGTTGCCTGAATCACCCACAGTCAACTTCAGGACATCTTCCAGATTATTTCCACTAGTTCTGCTTATTTGATCAAACGAACAAGACTGTATTTAGGAAAAAAACATAAGAATAATTTCCTAGATAACACAAGCTATTTCAACACAAAGTTTGAAAGGTCACTTGCTTTCTCATTCAACTGATAAAATATGATTAACAATCTGAGCTCAAAGTCTTAGGAATGCCTTTCAATTTGGGCAGAAGTTTGCTTTTGATAACTGAGAGATCTCCTTTTACAAACTGAGAGATTATAATAAATAGCATCCAAAGAAAGACTTTGGTGCTTGCTTTCATGAAATGACCCATGTTGTATTGAATGCATTGGAAATTATGTGAAGGGGCCATGCTAGAGCAAGTTATTAGCCTAGACTTTGGCATTCTAATTATATCAAATGTCTTCTCCAAAGTATGGGCTGCCTGGTCATCTTTAAGATACTTACACAGCTGTCCATTTGCCTTTACTCAATGAAGAATAAACAGGCCATGCCATTGAATGCTTGCACTCTCTAATATCCACCGAGTGGACTGCTCCACCTACTGGAATAACTCTCCTACATATATTTCTAGATTATCTATAACTTTCCCTTTTTCCTTACTACATTTTGTCTTTTCCTAGTGATCTAAGCTCTCGAGGCTATCTTCTTACTTTCTGCTAGCTCCTTCGGCTCCTTCCTCAACTGGTCACTAAGTTTGTTCTCAGGTCTGCACCATTTGAAAATCAATGGTTATTCCATTGTCCTAAATTTGACATCTGCAGGGACATCACTGGTCACTGGTCACTTGAACCATTTTGAACCTTGAACCTTGAACCTTGAACCTTTTAGAGTTCACTGGTTCAATGGTTCAATGCTTCAACGGTTCAACGATTCAGCGGTTTGGTGGTTTGGCGGTTTGGTGGTTCGGTGGTTCAATATTTCTTGCAAAGAGCCACATTCACTCAGTCTCCTTATGAGTTCAACATATCATTGAACCAATTGTTTGAACCATTGGTTGAACCTTCTTCTGGAATATTCCACTTGAACCATTCGCTCGAACCTTCCGCTCAAACTTTGAACCTTTGAATGCATTGAAGCTTTGAACCACTTTGAACCTTTGAACCACTTTGAAGCGGAGTTCAATGGTTCAACGGTTCAATGATTCAATGGTTCATTCCATATCATTGAACCCCACCGTTGAACCTTTTTGATTGAACCAAGGCATTGAAACATCCTTGTAATCTTTAGTAAATGCCTTAAGTGTTTTGAACTTTTTATTGTGAAATCCCACCTGTTGAACCTGTGATTTCCTTAGCTAAAAATGCTTGTGTAATTGAAAAACTTGACTGCTTAGAACATTTTTGAGAAAGGAAGAGACCATTTTTGGCCTGTAGGACCAAAATGGTTGACATGTTGTCCCCAAAAATAAGTGATAGATTTTGGGAACAACACAAGTGTCATTTGAAATCATTTAGGACCTAAAAAATGGTTAAGAAAATCCTTTCCATGCACAGAAAATTGCCCCTCGTGATTGGCCTTCCAAAACTACCATATAACTACAACTAAATTTTTTTTATGATTTTTATAATTATCAAGCGTTACTAACAGGTTTAAACATGCATTTTTGAGGTCCTAAACCACTCATGATCATTTGGCCATGTATAATCATCCTCAGCAGTCTCAAAATATCCCTTTTCCCTTCACCTCTCACACTTGGCACCCAAAAGCTCTTCAAACCTGCAATTTAACCCATACAAAGAGAGGCATGACATGTGTCTTAAGTTTCCATGGCATCAATTACAATAAATAAGCCTTAAAAGGCTTATCAAATGAATATTCATCATTTTCTCTAAGTCTTCCCTAGCTAGCTCATTGAACTGGCTAAAAAAAGAGAGATATCAGGCACACTTAGGAGCATAAAAACTTGATCCAATGACCATGAGGACTTATAAAAAGTCCTAATCTTCCCTCCAAAATTTATTTGGTCTTTTGGAAGTTCACTATGCCTGCACAACAAAAAAAATTGTCAAAATAAGCCCTATTTTTCCATATTCCATATAATTTTGTACACCTAAGTCACATTTTAAGAGTTTATGGATAGTCCTCAGCATGATCCAAGTGTTTTCATGTCCTTTACCTAGAATCTGGATGCTCAAATTGTAAGATCTTCCTAATCGGGTCTGTGAGGAGGGTTTACAAGGGTTTTGAGTGGTTTCTAGTCTTAACATTTGTTCATAAAGAATAGACATTGGAAACCTCTCCAAATGTTACTTGTGTCTTCTTAAGGACCCTCTCTATCATCCCCAAATATCTCTAGGTCCAATGCAAAGGAATATGCAAATTCCAAGCACTTGAAGGTGACCATTCGAGTTAATTTTACATAATTAGCAGGGTTTGAGCACATTCTAATCCAAATGATGGATTCTTGGTGGATTTACTACAAAAAAAAAGGTTGTAACACCTCTAAATATGCCCTATAAACATTCTTCCATCATTATAATGACTCCCTTGAAGATATAAATGAATTTGACCCCTGCTTTGGAAACATGTTATACCTTGCCAACTAGATCTGGTTGTACCTTAGACTCAAAATGGATCTAAAATGGATTACTTGGCCTAAAAATGGTTTTAAAACTTCATTTTAACCTCCATAAAGGTGTCCCAAGTCATTATAATGTTTTCTCAAGGCCCAAACTTAAAGTGACCTCCTATTTGGAATTAGGCCTTTCCTTACCTACTAGGTATGAATGCAAACCTCCTTGTGTAGGGTAGCCTGTTTAGTTCCATACTTTCTAGGAAGATTTATCATGCTCCATTGTATTTTTACTAGCTATTAAAACCTCCATTTTATCTCACTTGACCTTTGGTCCATGATTTGACCCATTTCTTCTTCAAATTATCTCCTTAGGCATGGAAAAATTACCCCTACTCTGAGACAAAATAGGGTTATATTACCCTTCCTCTTCTTCAAAACCAATCATTGGATGTGATTACCCAACTCCTAAGTGTGTTTTTTACCAAAAATAATCCTTCAACTCCAAGTTTTAGACCTCCATCTAACACCATTTCCAAGGCAGACTTTGGAGTGCAGGACTATGTGCAGAGGTGGTATGAAACAGTGTTTCTTGCATGTTCTAACTTCCTTACTTGGTGAGAATAACCCTTTAGGGTGACCCTATTGTGAAAAAATAATGGTTTTAATGTATTCTAACTATTTATTACCATATCTCACTATAACCCTTCCACCATACAACCTAAACTTGGAAAATGAGCTCTCTTTTAGGTGTCTGACTATGTTTCTCATTTAGAGGCCCCTACTGTAGGTTAATTTATCCTAGTTTAGGATTTGATCCAAAATAAAAACCTCCTCCTAAATTTTTTCATGCTCATAAAAGTGATCCTCCATTATTTTCCAAAGCCAGGCTTAATCTCTTGCACCAATCCATCTTCCTTTCCCAAGACTGAGACACCTGCGTGTTGAGGATTAAGACACTCCTGTAGGTCTAGGCCCAAGCTTAATTTGATGTTTATGGACCTTCTATTTATATTTATTAGTTTATATTACTCCCCTTTTCTTTTATTTCATTTTGGAAGCCTTCAAACTAGCATTACTTCATGCTTAGGTCCTCAAGGAGGACACCCTTGCCTTGACTGGACTGAGACCATGTTTTGCCCATGTAGGTGCATCCTTGGAAATATTTGAGCCTATGGATGGTGTAATTAGGTTTTTCATGAATTCCTTGAGGTCCTATTTCATTCATCTAGGACAAAATCCACCCATACAGTCCTTTTGATGCAAAGGAGACCCTACATGTCACTCACTATCGACATACCTTGTTTGACTGTGTTTAAAGGTTGTTCACTAGAAAACAAGGCTTGAAAAATGTTTGAAATCATGTTGAGGTTCCTTTGAGATCATCCCTCAATTTTTCCAAGTCAAACTTCACTAACATAGTCCCATTTGGCACAAGGAAAATCTATTTTCAACTCACTGCCTATCTCAGTCCATACAGGCCTGTAGGTGTGGTTGGGATTATTTGAAACTTGTTTGAGGATGTTTTGATTATTCTTGAATGTTTTGAAGTCACAAAACATCATATTCTCTTTGAAATTTCAAAAAAAAAATCAAACTCAACTCTTTATTTCATACCTCAAACTTCAAGTAACCTCCTTAGCAAGACTATGTTTCACTTCCCAGGCTTATGTATAGACCAGGGGAAGTTCTTAAAGGTCAAAACCATGTCCTAACCTTGCTAAGGTAATATTTAGTCATTGAATGAATGTTTGGGTACTTGGAGTAATTTGAGCATAAGTCCTAGTTATGTTATGAGTAATTGCTTGAAGAATGTCTCTTTTAGTAATTTTCATGTAGATGTCATTGAAGCTTCTCAATGGTTTTTTTACCATTTTCAAGGTGCTCAAGTTCCAACCTCTACTAATATCCTTGACCCCATGCTTTGTAAAGTTCTTCTCTATGATAGAGGCAACAAATTTCACCCAATTATGTGTTTTAAAACCTTATCAAATGAGTAATATGCCATTTTGGAAAAGGTCCCTACCCTATGTTCTATTCATTTAGGGAAAAGGGTCCTTGTATCAGTACTTCTCTTAGCAAGGTCTTCTCAACACCATTCTTGACTCTTAAGGGGTCTTAATCATGTTATTTAGACTATCAACTCACGTCATAACCTCATGAGGGCTCAACCCTATAGAATACCTCCATTCACACCCTTATAGCTCTGCAAATGACACCTAAAGGTGTATATTTGACTGTATGTGAGGCAATGAGGTTGATTCATCACTAAAACAAACCTAGGAAAAGCTCTCTTAGGTGTATTTATGCATCTTGAACCATGATAAGCAATTTGGGCACAATGACATCCCCTTAAGCATCATCATAATGTCATCAGGACTATAAGTGGGTCTCTTGAACTGTATATGCAAACAAAAACATAAAAGAGCATGAGCTTGTAAAAAAGTAAGGTTATCTAAACACCTCAAAATGCAATTCCCAAGCTTTAGTTTAGATAAAATCATCAAGAATATTTTTAAATCAACTCAAAACCCTCTCTATAATGTAAACAACCTCCATTCAAAACCCCTGAGGTGACTGCAAGTGTGAAGGACTAGTTTGGGAGCATATATAAGCCAAAAAGAGGCTTTCCTCAGACATTGAGCATTCCAAAATAATAAGAAGCATGGGGATGTCTTTAAAAAAAAGAATAAACACCTAAAACACATGAACCCATCAGACCAAATCAAGAAAAACTAAAACATGTTCAAAAGGAGACCCCCTCATGGTTGAACATGCATAAAAATTTACCTGGAGTGTAACTAATTGTTCATAAATGAGGATCCACCAAATTACAAGTTATTATTATGAAAATAAATTGCACTCAGATTGAAATCCACCCCCATAAGCACTCCTCCCAACTCCACCTGTATCGTCCATACCAAGTGCTCAAAGTTGACCCTTCTTTGCTTGCCAAGAGAAAAAGGGGAAAAATAAGTTGCAGATGATTTTTTTTGAATTATACTTTTAAAAAAATGTGTAAATGGGTGTGGGGAGGTGAGGAGACACTCCACCCATGTTTTTAGCTAAAGATCAAATCATGGGAACCGTACAAGTGCCCAAAAGGGCCTAAAAACAAGGAGAAACTCCCATTTTCTAAACATAACTGACTCCTAGCTGACATTTGACTGTCCTTGACATAATTTTGACCTATTTCACATTTAAAATCACCATGTGACAAATTTTCCCTCTTAAAAGTCCGTACAAGTCAATTAATAGGCTAGAAAGTGGCCAATAGACCCCTTTTTGCACATAAGACATAACAAATGACCAATTTATGACTTTTAAACAAATAAACATGTTAAATACCATATTAATATAAATTGGATGAAAAATTAATCTTTTACCAAGTTTGACCAAGGCTTGACCAAGTTTGACTTTGGTTGACTAGGCCATTTCAAGGAAGGTGAGTTTAGACAAGGACTAGGACAAGGCCAAGTAAGGTAATAGACCAGAAATGACACCCTATAGGACCTATAAAAATTTATTTAATTTTTTTTTAATATGGGTTGAACTCATTCAACTAGAATTCAAATTTGGTCAACAAGTACATAGTCACTAAATGGCTCAGTGGATCCTTACATTTATAAATTTATGCATAAGATAGTTTTACACTGTTGTTGATAAAGAAGTATGCTAAAAACTGATCCACCAAGGGATTGAATTTATTTAAAAATTTATATGGTAGATCATAAAACCATTGTAAACAATAATCCTTAAGATTGCATGGAAATAGGTTGGTCAACAAGTTGTCATTGATGCATAATCCAAGCATGTTGCATGGAAGGATATGTGGTGTTACTCTTGATCACCTTTACTATCATAGAATGGAATTTTAGGATATACAAAACTCTTAGGTAAATATTTAATCATAGGGCTAATGCATTTTGATTCAAAGCATGCAAATCCATAGAATGACTAGCTCTAGAGGCACCTTGCTCTAACTGTAACTTCTTAGCCTGCCCAGGGTTAAAACAGTCTGCTCGAGTGATTGTGTAGTAGGAAAGGTTGATGATGAAACATGTGTATTAATTTTAGGATTAGAATAGGTTTGTTGTATATAAATAGGCATGGTAATCTAAGAGAAACTTTGTGTTCCCCCACACCTTGGGTGGGCAAGACATGTGTAACCAAAGGTGTAAACATATGCATAGTAGTAATGGAATATGTCTGAACATTCATGTTGGAATTGGTAAATCCACAAGGTTGATTATTAACAATAAAATACTATGGTTATTCTTCTTATGTGACCACCTTAGCTTATGTGTAGCTTTGGATGCTAAGATTAATTATAAAACATTATCTAATTCTTAAGGATTTTGGTGAATTCTATTTTGAAATTTTGATAAGACTTGGACTTGATTAAGGTCAACTTCATTAAGGTCACTATAATTAATTTTATCTTATTATTCATGATTATCTTGATTATCATGTTCTACATTGGGCATGTGAAAATAATGATATGTTTGCACACATTCATTGATAATTGCAATATCGAAAGAAGAGGAAGAATGATGAACATTCATTACATTTAATTTAACCATTTTAGTTGAAACCAAGGAATATGATTATGTTCAATATGTAAACCAGTTAATCTAGCATTTAGCCTTAGAGGGACAAAGGAGCTAGCCTTATGGCATGGCATATGATAAAAGCATGCAAGTACGTAGAAGGTTATGGCCAAAAGATTAAAAAGATTATTTATTTTTTGTCTGGGATAATCAAAAATCAAAATTGAAAATCATATTTATACACACAAAAATTAAACCATAGAATAGAGAAATAAACCCTAAGGGAAACCTAAATTTTGGATGTGTTTGTTAAAATATTTGGTTAATTAATATGTTTTACCCAATTTTGGATTAATGTGGTCTATTAACACTTAATAAGATAGAACCATGTAAATGAATTCAAATTATAAAAATATATAATAAAGTAAAAACATGAATGTAAAATCTTGAAAATGGTTTGTAACCATAACTTTATAATACAACAAAGGGATAAGATACTTAGCTATTCATTATACTATACATGACTAAGTTTATAGGCAAATGAAAAGAAAGGTATAAGCCTAGACTATGGGCCAACTGGATCAAGATTTGGATCTATGTGTGTGCCTAGATAATAACATCATCCTTGGGTCAATACCATCAATCTATGTGTTACAAATTAGATGATTATATCTCTATATATTTTACCTCTCTATTCTTATATAGGTAGGTGTGTTTATTTGTCTTTTGGCTCTACATGCAATCCCAAGGTCCGATGATGTGAAAAACTCCAAAACATTTATCTCCTTTACTTGAAATCCTAGGTCCACTTGAAATGATAAACTTACACTTGAAAAATAGAAAGCAAGGTGGGTTATGCTGACCACAACCACTCCATGTTGAATGGTTGAGTGTTGCCTACATATCCAAAACTCTAAAGTGGGATTGCCAAACTGTATGTAAGTTTTTAAAATATTATTAAAAGGACTATACCTAATTTGAATTTATATGGGAATCTTTGGGTACTTCATCACATCACTGACATGTAAAATGTATGAGTTGACCCATAGGAATAATTTAAATTTGTGTAACAACCCCATTGGGGTCAACTAAAAAATACGTAATTTTTTTTTCATTATTAAAACATTTACTATAAATAGATTACACCACAAGAATATAAGTAGTGATCATACCAAATACTCTAAGAGAGATAACTATAAATGAAATATACCAGGTCATACATGTCGAATCACTATCAACATAAGAAAACACATCATGATACAAATATAAAAAGTAATTACAAATAGCCAGTCACTGCTACTTCAATACATAGTCATTGTTGTCAATCCTTAGTAAATAGTCAATTACAACTCTTCATGATAATGTTTCAAAAAATAAATACAATATAATATAATTTACATAATTAAGATACATGGCTCCCCAAAGCATGAGTTCCTTGGACTCTCTAGTATCTGTGGTAATCTCAATTGTTGTCTCAAAAATAGTACTATTGTGGGGAGGGAGAGCATCATTCAAGCGCTTTTTCACACCAACCATATACCAATGATCCCACACACAAATCCCATCAGGGAATGACACTCCCTTTACATATGAGTAGATATTGATGGCATGAGAATCCAGAGAAACGTGAAAGTACCCATGTGTTGTATAATTTCTAAAATGAAACATGTAGTGTATCAAAGAAAACATGTTCTATTGAAATATATTGCACTAACATGTAAATCATACTCATGAAATGATAATATCTCACGAAACATATTTTGGCCCAAAGTTTTAATAATAATAAGTAATAATGATCTATAGATCAATAAAAATTATACACACCACTTGATCGGATTGCCTTCATCTGACATTGCGATGCTAATAAGCTAGTAAAGTATGTCTCACTCCTTACTCAGTATCAATAATTCAAGATTTATCAAACATGATTTAACCACAAGATTCATATAATTTACATCCTACTAGCAACCATATTGCATAACATGTTAAACATAGAAGTAATCAAAACATATATTTATTCTATCAAACGTATGAATGAATCTTACATTATTATCTATCTCATACTAGAAATATTGACTATAGTTTATACCACTAGGGTAAAATACACATTTAACTACATATTATAGCTACCAAATTTAGTTTCCAACATACTACACCCTATGATAACTCATATTACCATAGTCTAGTATTCTAAGACATAACTACTAGTTTTACACAAACAGTCATATAAAGTAGTTTTAAATACATGGAAGCATAAGATTATATTAAATCAATTACATATAATAGATCAAGTCACAGTTCCCACAAAACACCTAATATTCTATCTTATCATTTATTATACTCTTAAGGGTTGTATGCACACATACATAAAGTCTTACGAACTATCACAAAACATATTATTCATAGTGATAACCAACATGCATATGTTTTTTTAGAAATATAATTATTAATAGGGGGGTGAATTAGTTCCCTTAAAACATTTATTCAATTTTACTTATCATTCATGAATCATTCATTCAAACATATACATCAACCAATGCATAAACAAGCATCCACATAAGCAACAACATATGAACACAAGAGATATGTAGGAATCCCTCATGAGGGATAAAACCCAATGAAACATAGTTTGGACTAAAGTAATATAATAAATGATTCAATATTTAGTGAGGCACCAACCCCTCACTAGTCAAACACCAACTGAACTAATCCTTTATCTAACTTCAACTTGCAAGGAGGCACCAACCCCCTAGGTGAATCAAAACCAACTCATCCACCTATAACCATGATCACCATAAAAAACCTATGTTTCTCACACAACAAATTATGATCACCTTCTTATACTCTTCACACACTTTTATCTCTCTCAAACCTACCTCTTAGGCTTCCTCGCTCATTATGCCTCTTACTAGGTTTATAAAGTCTACTGACCTTGACATCCACATGCATCAACTTGGTTATATGTTCATCATAGTATTTCCCATATTATAGTGGTATTCAAGACCTCTTAACCCTTCATAATTTTCTCTCTAATTCGCTCATAGGAGTCTTCTTTGTTGCTAATTTAATTAGCCCATTTAGGCCTTGTATAAGCACACATCATTTATTCACATCCTCTCTCAGTCGACCAAATCACTAATCTATTAGGGTGAGACCCAAAAAAATTCTTAATACATATTACACACAATAATAAAACAAAATAATATCACCATTAGGTCATTCAAACTCACTTAGACCTCTTTCTTCTTTTAGGTCTACTTAGAGACCTAATGCATATGGTATATTCTCTCCATGGAATAACCTAAATCACTATGGCCCAGATGGACCTCACCAATGAACTCAAAAATTTAAAACACTTAATTGTAAACCTTAACTAACTTCATCCACACTCAAGAAGTCAATAATCCTTTGCTCATTCCTTGAAAGCACCATTAGGCCTTAAAGACCTATTAGGCCTAATTACCCCAAAAACACTATCTTCAAAGATGAAGCTCAAATAACCTGTAGAAACACATTATAGGCACAAAACATATATTTGTGTAAAATTCATGACCTTAGGGTCATCATCAGGCTCATTATACTCCATCACTTAGGCTCCAAAGGCTCAGGAACACCTCATCAAAAAGCTTACTCAAAACTACCAATTTGCTCAGAACTGAGTCATTAGCAATTTGACCTCAACCATCATCATAGGTTATTTTCAACACTCAAAATTCATGTATAAATCCCATGTAATCTATAATACATAATAATATGCTTTTTATACTTCCAAATTGGTCATAATGACATAGGAACATCAATCTCAATAACACATTAAAAACTGCCAAAGACCCTGAAAACACAATCCTGATGAATGTTATTTTCAATTCCTGTAAGGACAATTAAAAGAATTATTATTAAAATTAATAGTTCCTATGTGACCTCTATAACATTCTCCAATATATATATCACAATATCTAGTGTCAACCATTTGTCTTGCAAACCACTTTGTTGTTCTTCTCTTTTATAGTTTTTTCTCAGCTAGAAAAGCCATTTTGGGTTCCATATTGCAACTTATTGAATTGGATATCAATATTATATAAAGCATGTATAGGTAATGTATATCCAAAAAAATCAACATGTTCACTAGATACATTGAATCTTTTCTTAGAGTCCCAAACTCTTCACTCCATTTTGCATACCCAAAACTATCATTTTATCGTGAGGATCAATCATGGTGATTATGCATTCCAACCCCTATGTAGACATATTAAATAAATCATAATAAATGAATATTATCCTTAGAATCATTATAACGTCTTAAAACACAAATATATAGAGTTATAATGGAAAATATGGAATATATAGACCAATCTCTAAAATTTACACCTTCATTGTCTCATGTTCACTTTTAGGTCATTTTTTGAACAACATTTTCAACATTTTAATGATCTTCAAAACATATAACCAATACAGACATGTGTTATATGTATTGAAAAACAACACCATTCAATTGTATCCATTCCTAATCCATGAAAACATTTCCATAATCTCATTCCCACTTCTTCTTGGTTTTGTTCACTATCTTCACTATTGGACTTTTAGCGATAATTCAACTTGTATGACCAGTTTATCACTCTTGAGGTCTAGAACTTGCTCAAAAACCACCATGAATATGAATTAAAAGTCACAAGCTTTAACCTCCATCCATTGTGCAACTTTAACTCAGTCAACCCTACCTATTATACAACATTTCTAAGAAACAAGGGATTTCCTATAGCTTCTACTCACTCTTCTGACAGACCAATGCCACTTGGAGATACCTAGGAGAATACTCTACATGATTAAATCATCAAAATATGTCAAAAAAAATATTTTTATCCATTTCTAATAAGATATTTCATATCGAGTCACTGTGAGGGTTTAATGAGGGTTTTAAACTAGTTTCCATTATTAACGTTTGTTCATAAAACTCTACCCCTAAAACCAACTCCTAATGCTTGGAAAACATTGATAGGACCATTTTCCATCTCTCCCTAAGATCTCAACTTCCCATGCAATAGTCACACATTCTAACAAGCATAATAAAATCCTTCTCAGGTTTACAACACCTCATTATATACACACAAAGAACCTCAACACTAATTTTCATGATTTATCCTTTAGAATTTGACCTCAGACTTGGTCAAAAAAATTGATACAACCTCTCACACTTTTGACAATGCTTTCATGAGCTATATTTCCTTAGAAACTGAACTTGACCCCTCATTAGGCCACTCTAGGTCTCTTTACATACTAGGCCTAGACCTGTAAGCCATACTTAGATCTTGAACACATCTTGAAATCTCTTGAACTTCTATTAACACCTCATATACATGTCATAAAACCTCATACCATGATCACACATTTCCAACCTTATTCTCACAAGCCTCAAACTGCTAACCCAATCATACTACCAAGCTTATGCCTTCTCACTAGGTCTCTTCATGTAATGACTAAGCCTTAGCATTGATATTGGAACTCTTATAAAAGTTTCTTTGACTCATTTTCATGCTTACACAAATTCATACACTCTTTCATTCCTATACTAACACATTTCACCAAGATTCACTATGCATCGTGCATACACCGTCTCATAAGGCTAGACTAGACTTCACAAGACACCTACTACTCAAAGACTTTATCTCAAACAAGCCAACTCTCAATAATATAAACCAAGAAAATTACTCAAATAGAGTTATCTGAAGACAAAACTACTCTCAACAAGCTCATGAGCTTGTTAGACCACAACATTTTGACAAGACTTTATGCAGAATTCAAGGACTTACTAGACCATGCTTAAGCCATCATGATCACTTACCATGCATCTTCTCAAGAACACCTTTGGGACATTAATGACACTCAAATTAATTTGAAATCAATGAAAACATTAATGCCTTAACATAATAATAGGAACATATCTCAAAAATCTCCCCCTTTATCATTTAAGGCAAACACTCAACCAAAACTGATCAATATCATCTCCCCAAGATGGATCTTACCTTTCTCCCAAACTGGAACTTTCTCCCCGTTTGACATTAATGATAAAGGGCCATCTCTGACAAACAAATTTTCTCCCTCTTTGTAATACAAATAAGCTACCAACTGATCTTTGGACCTATACTCAATAATCACCAGTGAAATGCTAAATCTGACCAATCTCTTGAACCATCATCCATACTGAAATAGACCTTCTCAATGCCCTTCATCTTATAAGCTGACCTCTCACTCACTCTTGCTTACCCTTGGAAGCCTTATAAGACTGATATGGCTTGATTCTCTTTCTATATTGACATGGAGCAATCACACATTGAGCTAATAGTTCCCCCTTAACCCATGACCATATAATCAGCCAAGAATAACTCCTTGACTCATATATCACAAGATTCATGCCCATACTTCACATTCTTCTCAAGAGACCTGAGTTAGCTCCTCCTAACTCCATGCTTCACCTAAACCATATCAAACTAATACATGCATAACTCTCATAAGAACAACATACCTTGATTTAAGACATCTTAATCCACATATGAGTTGCCACTGATGATCAACACACTATCTCCAAACTGAGACCTCTTCCAATGATTAACAATTCTTCTCATATGAAGCTAACAACCATTACTAACTTCTGAAGCAAACACAATATCCTATAAAATCTCCAATCCATCTCTGACTATGCTCATAAGAGCTCACAAGTATTAACAACACTTCTTAATAGTTCTTCGGAGCAACTGAGGACAAACCTCTCAACTAAACACAAACAACTACCTTTAAATGATCTAAATAGTAAGAATACACTCAATACAACTTTTCTCACCTGAAACCATGCTCACAATAGCTCTTACACCACCAAACTAGATCAAGCTACCTCATTAGGCCACCCTGAATGACATCAAAAAGTATTCACTAATTCCTTCTAGTATCTCTCAATGTGCTACCTTCTAGTTTCAACAACTAATCTTGGGGACAATTAATAATTTGAATAGCTCCCCCTCATATCAAGCAACCACCATGATTTCACTTGCTTATGAGTGTCTTCATGAAGCCTAATGGAGTCACCCCTTCCATAAGGATCTTAAAACACCATGAACTCAAGAGATTCCTATATCTCCATACTCTCACAAGACTAAACATTCTTTAGCATCCTTCTGGGCTTTACTATCAACTTAGGCTTGACCTTTGACTTGGCCTCTTCTTCATTATTCTCAACTACCTTCTCATCTTTCTTATTCTCTTTGACTATGTGATCAATAATAGTAGATAAGAAATGTTCTTGATATACCTCCACAACTGATTCTTGCTCTACCATAGCAAACAAACTAACTTGACTCCTGGGTTCAACTTGATCAAACATAATTATCTTAAGTCTCCATACTTGGCTTTGTCTCTTCTTATGCAATCTATGAGATCCATATGCTTTGATATGAATTGAGGGCCTTCTAACTCCAATTAGAAATAATCTATAAATATGACCAATATTATGACAATAGTAACAAACAACATCACTCATACCTTTTGCTTGATGATGATTGTGATCTCTTTTTTACCAATTGCTTCTCCTTTCATAGTTCCATGAAGGCTCATTCCTTGAGACCTTTCTACAATCCTTTGCTCTATGACCAAACTGTTTACATGAATAATGGCCACCATTGAAAAAACTATCATACCTTATGACATTAGGATGCCTAATTGGTTTTTTAATATTGGTACATTTCTTGACATGATATAACTTTTCTTATTATTTCTCAAACTTGTTTATCTTGATTTCAAATTGCTCATGTTCAACCTTCAAGGAACATAGCTTGGTCTTCAAATGAACATACTCAACCTCCTTTGATCTAAAACTTGTATTTAGAACCTCTAATTGATTCTTGAAAACCTTGATATTCATCTCATATTCTTTGGCTCTATTTTATAACTTAGTCTTCAAGGTACATATTTTTTCCTCAAGAACCTTGACCATAGATCTCAACTCCTAATTCTCTTTCCTTTGTTGCTTAGCCATCTTGTACTTCTAGGAAAACCTTTAAGTTATAATTCTTCTTCAAAGGACTTTCTCTGATACCAATTATTGGAAGTAAAAATACTAAGAGGGGGGTGAATTATTGCCTTTAAAACATTTATTTAATTTCACTTATCATTCATGAAGCATTCATTCAAACATAAACATCAATTAATGCATAAATAAGCATCCACATAAGCATACAACATATGAACACAAGAGATATATGGAAAACACTCATGAGGGATAAAAACCACTGAAACATATCTTAAAATAAAGTCCTATAAGTAATGAGTCAAGATTTAGAGAGGCACCAATCCCACAAGGAGCACCAACCCTTCACTAATCAAGCACTAACTCAACTAGTCCTTTAACAAGCTTTAACTTGCAAGGACACACCAACCCCCTAGGTGGCTTAGCACCAATTTATCCACCTAAAAATTTGATAACATTTAAAAATATATTTTTTTCACACAATATGTGATGATCATCTTCTTCTACTCTTCACACACTTTTATCTCTCTCAAACCTGCCTCTTAGGCTTCCTCACTCATTATGCCTCTTCTAGGCTTATTAGGTCTTCTGACCTTGACATCCACATGTAGTAACTCAGTTATATGTTCATAATATTATCTCCCCTATTATTATGGTCTTAAATACCTCTTTATCCTTCATAATTTTCCCTCTTATTCTCTCATAGGAGTCTTCTCTACTACTAATTCAATTAGTCCAATGAGGCCTTGTATAAATACACATCACTTGATCACATCCTCTCTTGGTTGGTAAAAGCACTAAACTATTAGGTTAAAACCCAAAACATGTCTTAGGACATGTTTCACACAAGAATAAAACAATATAATATCACCGTTAGGTTGGTCAAACTCACTTAGACCTCTTTCTTCTTTTAGGCCTACTTATAGACCTAATGCATTAGGTTTATCCCTCCACAAAACAACTTGAACCACTATGGCCAAAATGTACCTAAAAAATGAACTCAAACACTTAAAACACTTAAATATATATAACTTCAACTAACATCCTCCATACTTAATAAGTCACAAATCTTTTGCTCATACCTTGAAAGCACCATTAGGCCTTAAAGACCTATTAGGCTTAATTACCATAAAAACATTGTCTTCAAAGATGAAGCTCAAAAAACATATATAAACACATTATATGCACAAAAAATATATGAATGTAAGCTTAATTACCTCAGTATCATCATCAATCTCATTATGCTCCATCACTTAGGCTCTAAAGACTTAGGAACACCTCATCAAAAAGCTTACTTAGAACTGCCAATTTGCTTAGAACTCAGTCATTAGCAATTTGATCTCAACCATCAACATATGTTATTTACAACACTAAAAATTTATATATAATATCCCATGTAATATATAATTCATCATAATATTCTTGGTACACTTCCAAACTGGTCATAATGACATAGGAACATCAATCTCATTAACACACATAAAACTAGCAAAGACCTTGAAAACATAGTCCTGATGAATGTTATTTTTAACTCATCTAAATAAAATTCAAATACTTATTATGAAAATTAATATTTCATATTTGACCTATAGAATATTCTTAATATATATACCACAATATCTAGTGTTAACCATTTGTCTTGCAGACCACTTTGTTGTCCTTCTCTTTCACAGTTCTTGCTCAGCCAGACAAGCCATTTTGGATTTCATATTGTAACTCATTAAACTATATATCAACCTTATATAAAGCATGTATAGGTCATATATATCCCAAAAAACATCAAAATGTGTACTAGATATATTTAATTTTATCATAGAGTCTCAAACTCTTCACTCCATCTTGTATACCCAGAACTGTCATTCTACCTTGAGGATCAATCATGGTGATTATGCATTCCAAAAATTATGTATACATGTTAAATAAGTAATAATGCATGAATATAATCCTTAGATATCCTTATAACATATTCAAACACAAATATATAAATTTCTAATGTAAAATATGGAATATAGATACCAATCTCTGAAACTTACACCTTCACTAGACAGGTCATCTTATGAACAACATTTTCAACATTTTAATGATCTCAAAAACATATAACCAATATGTAAATTCGTTATATTTATTTAAAACAACACCATGCAATTGGATCCATTCCTAATCCATGATAACATTTCCCTAATATCATTCCCACTTCTGCCTAGTTTTGCTCATTATCTTCACTATTGGACTTTTAGTAATAGGTCAACTTGTATGATAGGTTTATCACTCTTGAGGTCTATAAGTTACTAAAAAACCACCATGAACATGAAGTAAAAGTCACAATATCTAACCTCAATCCATTGTGCAACTTTGACTCAATCAACATTGTCTATTATACAAATTTTTGGAGAAATGAGAGATTTTTTATAGCTTCCACTCACTCTTTTGATAGACTAATTTCACTTGGAGATACCTAGGAGAGTCCTCTACATGATCCAATCATAAAACTAGGTCAAATAAATCATTTTAAAATTTTCCAATAAGATATTTCATATCAGGTAACTATGAGGGTTTTATGAGGGTTTTAGACTGGTTTCCATTCTTAATGTTTATTCAAAAAACTCTACCTCTGAAACAAACTTCTAATGCTTGGAAAACATTTATATGACATTTTTCCATCTCTCCCTAAGATGTCAGCTTCCCATACAATAGCCACACATGCCAACAAATATAAGAAAATCTTTCTCGGGTCTATAATACCTCATTTTGTGTTCACAAAAAACCTCAACACCAATTTTCATGATTTATCCTTCAAATTTTGACTTCATACTTGGGTCAAAAAACCTTCTTATCACAACCCTCATACTGCTCATCTCATCATACTACCAAGCTTATGCCTTTTCACTAGGTCTCTTCATGCAATGACTAGCCTTAACACTGATCTTGAAATCTTATGAAAGATTATTTGTCTCATTTTCATGCTTACACAACTTCATACACTCTCTCATGCTTGTACTGACATATTTCACCAAGATTTACTATGCTTCATGCATACACCTTCTCATAGGGCTAGACTAAACTTCACAAGACACCTAGTACTCAAAGACTTGAACTCAAACAAGCTAACTCTCAATGATATAAACCAAGAACATTATTCAAAAAGAGTTCTCTAAATACAACACTAATCTCAATATGATCATGAGCTTGTCACACCACAACATTTTACCAAGACCTTATGCAGAACTCAAGGACTTACTAAACCATGCTTAAGCCATCATGATCACTTACCATACATATTTTTAAAAACACTTTTTGGACATTAATAACACTCATAAATATATTATAACATTTATTTAAACATCTCATTCCATTTTTTAGAAGACTATTTTAATACAGTTATAGTTTCAGTCCCTCAAACCCTTAATGACTAGATAAAATTATACTCCTAGCTACAAGCTTAGGCATATCACCCAACACAACCTTTTACATTATGTACTTATTTTGCATACTTAAATCCATGTGTAGATATATCAAAACAAAACTAAACACATATGAAACATAGAATAATCCAAACTAGTATTTGTTATATGTTTTACGGGTTTGAATGCACATATTCGTTAACTTAATTATATGTAATTATTTAACATAGTTCATAATCTACCCATAAAATTATAACTGTAAGAATACACCCCTATGAATATATATATACCTATATTTCTTATTAAGCATACTGGAACTTGACTTAATGTTACATTCACATCCAATGTTTTGATTCATAAATTATATGATAAGCAACTCTTCATATTAAAATAATGACTACATTGGATTCTCTATTTATCCCATGCCTCATTAAATCCTCGAAGGATAAATTAACCACACATAACACCTATAGTTGTTGGTTTTCCCAAGAAAGCTTTTGTGAGATTTATTCAACCATTTAATATCAAAAAGGCTAACTATGTTTTATAATCTAGCTAACACGCTAAATCAATTATAAGGTTTCTATAAAATTCCATACATTCTTAAGTTAATAGTTCACTGATATGAGCCCATATATACTAGAACTCTCTCATCTTATTATTTATTTATTAATTCAACAAATATTTGAGTTCACTTAGTTATATAAGATAAATTTCATCCCATTACACTTTGAATCTTCTAAAAGTCACCCAATTATTACCAGTCATTCTACTAAAATATATATTCAAAAGTAAAGGATTTCATGTCTATGAATGGAAATTTCCCTATATATAATAGGCTAAGAATTCAAGTGTACAAAGATTCATAATGAAGATCTAGAATTAATTCCAGTGATGCCATTTTTGCTAAGTTACACGGGATGAGTGCTAACTTCAGTGACTCAATAATGGGTATCAATTATATATAGTGACTCAATTTATTACAACATTTAAAAATATGAACAATGATGCCATTGAGAAATGGTAAACTAAATCATTTGTGTCACCTCCAAATTAGCATAAATACCATTACTAATTATAATTCTTAATTGGGTCTCTTGCTATGGCCTATTTTATTTTTAAAGTTTTAATTGATATCATGCGTAATCTCCTGCATAAATCACATTGTTAATCACATGCCCAATGGAGGTGTCAGAACAAATATATCTCTCTGAAAATCTCTTCTATAGGGTTTTTTTTTAGTGAGTCATAAAACATCAAGAATTTTTAGTGTAAGATAAACCTCACCAAATAATCACACATTCATGGCATCAAAAAATGATATTACAGGCAATAATTGTATACATATGTCAAGAAGCATATGCAGTTCTTCCCGACCAAAACATGAAAAGATCTCAAAAATTTAATTCAATTTATGTTAAAAATTATTTTTTTATGTTCAAGTACGCTATCTTCACTTGTTAATCCTCTAATTTTATAAATATTTTTTCACTCTAAATACATCAATGGACTTTTTTATTTCACATTTTCTCTTAATGAGTCTGAATAAATGCTCGTAGCCAAAACGTGGAAAATAGATAATTTTGAAGGAAAAGATTTTTATTAAATGTACCCCTTTCATTTTGGGAAATGTTATATTAAGAAAACAAATAAGTCTAGATGGTGAAGTTAGGGAAGAAAGGATAATCACATACATGATCTTATGGGTAATATGAAGGTGTCCAATTCCTTATGCTCCGAGTTAAACAGTTATGGCAATGTCGAGCAGCTAGATATAACGTTTAGAATACTATGACTAATCTCTATAGGATTATTTTTTGTTCTAAGTATTAACTAGAACACACGCGTTATAACTAGATTGCTATTAAAGTTTAAAAATGATACTACCTGACTAGTTTGCCATGCATATGCAATTATATTGCTATGTATCCATTAGTACACCATTTATATAGGTCATTGTATATATCTATCCCATTCACTGCATGCTTGAATCCATTCTTAAGGTACATAAATAGTTTAGCATGAGTTGATTTCTTACTGAAATGCACTATGTTGCCTGTATATTTTTACACAATTTAGAAAATATGTATATATATAGTTTTTATATCAAAATAAAATTATCCAGATAATAGTTTGCTATATATATTTATGCATTATGTATATACTCTTTTCACCATAATAGTTTGTTGTACTATATAATTCATTGTAATTATATAGTTATATAAACAACAATATTTAAAATGTTGTAAAACATACAAATCATCACAAATATATATATATATATATATATATATATATATATATATATATATATATATATATTCGATTCCATATATATATAACCAAGTATATGTGTACTTAATTATGTAGTCCATAAATGAGTGTATACAAACAAGTATATATATGTATTTATATATTCAAACATATATATTTATATTTATAATACATATAAATATACAAAAATTAAATGCTATGCCTACCTCGTAAATTGCTTCTTGCACTTTTTCTCAGTTCCATGCTCCATATTCTCCTCAGAAGTGCGCCCTATCTCCTTCCCATCTTCTAAGCCTCACATTTTTTCTTCTTTCCATGCTTCTCTCCTTTTATAATTTTTTCCCTTCTATATTATGAAAAGGGCGTGGTTTTTATATTTTAAGAGATATTTTTTTTATTTATGTTTTATTCTCTCTCTTTTTTTAATAAAAATATATGTTTTTTTTCTAATTTTTACCCTATTTATTAATTATAAAATCAATTTGATTATTTATGTTGTTTTGTTCTCTTTTTTTAATTTTTAAAATATAAATTATCATGCTTTACTAATTTATTGCTAATTAAAATAATTAATATTTATTTGCTAATTAAATTAGCATCTTAGTGTTCAAAATGGTTTAATGATAATTTTGTTAATCATTAACCTCAAATTTTCATTAATTATGCAAATCACTCCAAATGAGTTCCTTTAATCCATTTAAACTATACTAATAAACTATGAAAATTAGTTATTTAATGCAAACAAAAATAAATAATGTTACCCATTTCATTATATATTTTTAGCATGTGCTAACTACTATGATGTGTGTAGGGTTCTCATCAGTTCTCTATCATCCTTTGACATCTCCATCTATATCACCCTCTCTAATGATGATCTGCCTCTGTCACACTCTGAGAGATGATTTCTCCTACATCAACCTCATAATAAAGTAGATAGTTAGACCATAACAGTCATGATATACATACATCATAAAATATAGCTGAAATAACAAATCAACATGATCATAAAGTAAACATATACTTACAACTAACTCATAACAGTGTGATCATATAACCTAAGCAATATCTTACTATCCCATAACAACATATATCAAAGTTTAGTTTAAAATAGTTAAGTGTAAATTTATAAACTATAAATATCCATAGATAATTTAATAAATTTGCTTGATAAAAAATTAGGATGTAACATCATTCCCCCTAAATCTAGTCATCATCCCTGATGACCTTTATTCAAACATAAGTTTTGAATTAAAATCATTATTCAATAGAAAAATAACATGATATAATAGTATCATATCAAGCAATAAATGCAAAATTCACTTGTAAAACTCAAAGTTCTTCCAAGTAGTACTATTTTCATAACATCAATCTCAAAAGACCCTACTCTATGACAATTTTCTATTATGTAAATATGGTTTTCTGGTGTCCTTACATTGATTGGTTCTATCATGACCACCTAGGGGTCTAGAAGCACAAGACCAACCTATACATATCTTGTTGAAAGTTTCATTAACTTTATAAGAGTACATGAGATCATCATACAAGCCAACACAAATGGTCAGGAAGAGTTATACAAAACCTTTCAGCCCTTTGCACTTCTCTTTGATTCTAGAGAGTTTTTTTTCATTTCAAAGAAAAGTATTTAGGGAGCCTGGTAAGAAGTTAATACTATCCATACTCCGTGTAGCTCTTGATAAGTATAATATGTCAATATTGTCACTACTCCATGAAGGTTTTGACAAGTATGATAATAAATAAGAACTGAAAATACTACATTTTTAATGTATATAAAATTAAGGAATAAATAGTCTATCATATACATTTGTATGGCCATACGATTAAATTTGATAAGTTCATTTGTCAAATCTTAGATTCAACAGTCTATGAGACTAAGTAGGATCCACACTTATCACTTAAATTTTAGATTCGACAGTTTGTGAGACTAAGTAGGATCCATTCTATCGTATACATTCATATGGCCATATGATTAAATTTGATAAGTTTATTTGTCAAATCTTAGATTTGACAGTTTGTGAGACTAAGTAGGATTCACTCTTGTCACTACTCCATGAAGGTTTTGACAAGTATGATAATAAATAAAAAATAAAAATACCATATTTTTAATGTATATAAAATTAAGGAATAAACATTCTATTGTATACATTCGTATGGCCATACGATTAAATTTGATAAGTTCATTTGTCAAATCTTAGATTTGAAACTCAATAACTATTGAGTCAATGTGAGACTAAGTAAGATCCACTCTTATCGCTTAGTACTCACATTCCTAATTTACCACTTATCTCTTAGGTCTCCACAACTTAATGATCTATAAAAATTACATAATATTTAATAAATCGCAATTCTATATTAATAGATCATAGAAAGTAATGTTATATGCTAAATAATTCTAGATGTCTCAACATACATACAAGACAAATCATACAATCAGTCGGTAATTGTATTAAGTTATCACTAGCCAAACATAACTAGTATCATATTTCACAGCTTAATCTATAGTGTTATATTCATAGTTAAGAAGAAATAATGTTAAAATTAACATAACATATAAAGGTCAAGGATCACACCATCCTTACAACCTTATAAAGGAACAAGCAAGACAATATCTCCATGCTTGCTCGACCAGCACTCAATAAATTAAAAGTTTACCTCACCCTTTTAGACTACCAAGATGTCTCACACATCCTATACCCTACTCACTCCCGACGAAGGGTACACAAATATCTTTACAACACATGCTTTAGTCAAAAGAGATTTATATCACTCTAATCAAGGGTATATAATATCATAATAATTATAATCAACTTATAATTCTTAATCTAGAATTAATATAAATTCAAGGTTTGCCACTCCATGTGGTCTAAGTTCACAAGTTAGATAAAATAATGACCCTAAAGAGTCACAAGTGAAAAGTAGAGAACTATCATCTCAAAAATAAAATTTCTACATACCCTTACAAGGTAAAAAGAAAACATGACAACTCGATGTTGTCAAATCACTACCTACTTACAAAATCTATAAGTATAGTATCACAATCTATTTCCACAACTAGGAGAAAATGCATTAACCATAAATATGTATCAATCCATCCAATCCTATAGCTTCTCTCTCAGTAAGATGTAGTAGACATTTATCCCATGAACTCTAAGGAATATGGTTAAAACAACATTTCAAAAACAAGTTTCAACATCAATAAAATATGAATCCTCTCGATAGCTTATAATGATGTCAAAGAAGAATGAGATAATAACAACTCACCTCTAAGTTAACTAAGAGACATGACACTTATTCCTAATCCACATAACGTAAGGGTGTCAATCCATAACAAAATCCTATCACATAAGAATTTTCAACCAAAACATCTACACTCTACTACAAAAAAAATTCCACCATCGTGGGTGGTACTAACTAAAATGGTCTTATAAGATTTTTCATTCTTAGGATTAGTGAATATAAGACACAAACACTAAAACACATATAATTAAGTGAGAAGCATCTTGTGCTTATAAAATATTCAAAACACAAAACAGAAATGATGAATGTGACTTGATTACCAAGAAAGATGTAATCATACTCAAGGTGTTTGATCTAAGTGATCAAACTATGGTAAAAATATTTTGTTCATAATTGATAAACTATGTTATGTACTCACCTACCCAGACCTCATATACAACTATCACCATTAAGACACTCGATAAACCAACCCCTTAACAAATCAAAAGGGTATGAGTGCTCCTAAAGGTATACACTCAATGTTTCCCACACACATTTCATGAATGTCACATACTTACAATAGTCACCAAGCCATATAGGAGGATCTATCAAGTCTCAAAACTCTAATCATGATGTAACATGGTTTTACACTGAGGCACTAAAATATCAGTGCAATACTTCATGTCACTAGGTTCACACTGGTGAACAGAAAGATATAAAAATGTTAATGGACTCATTAGGTCTTAGAGTTCGAGTCAAAGCTCTGATACCACATGTAACAATCCCACTTAGATCAACTAAAAAATACGTGATTTTTTTAATTATTAACACATATGCTATAAATAGATTACACCATGAGAATCTAAGTTGTTATCATACAAAATACTCTAAGAAAGATAATTGTTAATGAAGTAAACCAAGTCATACATCTCATATCACTATCAACATAAGAAAACACATCATGATACAAATATAGAAAGTAGTTAAAATAGCCAATCACTGTTGGTTCAATACACAATCAATGTTGTCAATCATTAGTAAATAGTTAATTACAACTCTTCATGATAATGTTTCCAAAAATAAATACAATATTATATAATGTACATAATTAAGATACATGGCTCCCTAGAGTATGAGTTCTCTAGACTCTCTAATATCTGTGACAATCTCAAGTGTTGTCTCAAAATTAGTACTATTGTGGGGAGAGAGAGCATCATCTGAGCATTTTTTTACACCAATCACGGACCAACGATCCCCTACACTAATCTCATCAGAGAATGATGCTTACTTCACAGATGAGTAAATAGTAATGATGTAGGAATTCAAAGAGACAATCAAGTACCTGTGTGTTGTATTATTTCTAAAACTAAAAATGTAGTATATCATAGAAAACTCATACTATTACAAGATATTGTACTAAAATGTAAATCATATTCATGAAATGATAATGTCTCACTAAACATACTTTGGCATAAAGTTTTAAGAATAATAAATAATAGTGATCTATAGATCAATCAAATTCATACATGCCACTTGATCAGATTGTCTTCATCTGACATTACGATGCTAGTAATCCAGTGAGGTTCATCTCACTCATTTCTTAGTATCAACAATGCAAGATTGATCAAACATAATTTAATCACAAGATTCATATAATTTACATCCTACTAGAAACTATATCGCATAACATGCTAAACATAAGAGTAATCAAAACATACATTTATTTCGTCAAATGTATGAATGAATCTTACATTATTATCTATCTTATACTAAAAATAATGACTATAGATTATACCACTTAATTAAAATACATATTTAGTTGCAGATTCCAACTACCACATTTAGTTTTTAAAATACTATGCCTTATGATAACCCATATTACCATAGTCTAGTATTATAAAACATAACTACTAGTTTTTTACAAATAGTCATATAAATTAATCTTAAATACATGAAAGCATAAGCTTCTATTCAAGCAATTAGATATAATAAATCAAGTCACAGTTCTTACAAAACACCTAATATTCTATCCTAACATTCATTATACTCTTAGAGGTTGTATGCATGCATACCAAAAATCTTACTAACTGTCAGAAAACATATTATTCATAGTAATAACCAACACGTAGATATTTAATCAATCAAAGTAGGTGTGAGTCTAGACATATTAATTACAATATGTATCATCCAAATTTAACATACATTTATACTATAGTAATCTATGACATATCATACTATCATAGTTCATTATTTATGAATACAACTACATAATTATGAATAATCATTCCTATAATTCCAAGAAACAAGTGACTCATAAACATAATAATAATCTAGTAAGTACAAGTTTATACCACCCAAATATACCCTATGATTGAACTGCATGATACTATAACTTATAGGCATACATCACGATGCTTCTCTCCTTTTATAAATTTTTCCCTTCTATATTTAAAGGCATGGCTTTTATATTTTTAAAGTTGAATTTTTTTTAATTTTCTTTTTGTTTTATTCTCTTTTTTAATTAAAAATATGTTTTTTTTCTAATTTTTGCCTTATTTTTAATTATAAAAATAATTCGATCATTTACCCTGTTTTATTCTTTTTTTCTATTTTTAAAACATAAATGATCATGTTTTATTAATTTATTTTTAATTATAATAATTAATATTTATTTGATAATTTTGTTAATCACTAACCTCAAATTTTTATTAATTATGTAAATCATGGCAAACGAGTTTTTTTAATCCATTTAAACTATACTAGTCAATTATGAAAATTATTTATTTAAAGCAAGTAGAAATAAACACACTATATTACCCATTTTATTATATATATTTAGTATGTACTAACTATTGTGGTATGTGCAGGGTTCTCATCAATTCTCTATCATCTTTCGACATCTCCATCTACATCACCTTCTCTGATGATACTCTCTGTTCTTCATGCTCTAAGGGATGAGTTCTCCTGCGTCAACTTCACAATAAAGTAGGTAGTTAGACCATAACAGTCATGATATACATACATCATAATATATAAATAAAATAACAAATCAACATGATCATAAAGTAAACATATACTTATAATGAACTCATAGTAGTGTGATCATGTAACATAAACAATATATTACTATCCCATAACAACATATATCAAAACTTATTTAAAAATAGTTAAATTTAAATTTGTCAACTATAGATATCCATGAATAATCTAATAAATTTGTTTGACAAAGAATCAGAATGTAACATCCTTCCTCCATAAAGTTAATCATCATCCCAGATGAATCTTATTTAAACATAAATTTTGAATTAAAATCATTGTTGAATAGAAAAATAACAATGTATAACAGTATCAAATTAGGCAATAAATGCAAAATTCACTTGTATAACTCCTCAGAGTTATCTCAAGTAGTATTATTTTCATAATATTGATCCCATAAGACCCTACTCTATGACATTTACTTATTATGAAAACAAGGTTTACTAGTGTTCCTTACATTTATTGGTTCTATCATTACCACCCTAGGGTCCACAACCATAAGGCAAACCTATACATATCTTGGTGAAATTTTTACTGACTTCTCAAGAGCACATGAAATCAGCATACAAGCCAAAATAAATGGCCAGAGAGAGTTCTACAAAACCTTCTAGACCTTTGTACATCTCTCTAATTCTAGAGAGTGTTTTACTCATTTCAGAAAAAAATATTTAGGGATCCTGATAAGAAGTTAATATTATTGATACTTCATGTAGCTCTTGATAAATATAACATGTCAATATTGTTACTACTCCATGAAGCTCCTAATAAATATGATAGTGAATACGAATTAAAAATACTACATTTATAATTTATATAAAATCAAAGAATAAATGTTTCACCATATATATGCATATGGCCATACAACTGAATTTGACAAGTCTATCTATCTAATCTTAGATTTGATAAATCCATCTGTCAGATCCAAACTCAGTAACTACTAAGTCAATGTGAGACTAAGTAGGATCCTCTCCTATCGCTTAGTACTCACATTCCTAAATCATCACTCATCCCTTAGGTCTCCATGACTTAATGATCTCTAAAAACTACATAATGTTTAATGAATCATAATTATATACTAACAGATCAAATAAATCAATGTTATATGCTAAATAATTCTAGATGTATCAACACACACAAGAGAAATCATACAATCAGTCATAATTATATTAATTTTTTACTAACCAAACATAACTAGTATCATATTTCACAGTTTAACATATACTATTATATTCATAGTTAAGAGGAAATAATGTTAAAATTAACATAACATACAAAGGCCATGAATCACACCATCTTTATAACCTTATAAAGGAATAAATGAGACAATATCTCCCTATTTGTTTGGCTAGAACTCAATAAATTAAAAGTTTATCCCACCATTTTAGACTACCAAGATGTCTTGCACATCCTATACCATACTCTCTCTTGGTGAAGAGTACATAAATATCTTTACAAAACAACATGATTTAGTCAAAAGAGATTAATATAAATCTAATAAAGGGTATATAATATCATAAAATTATAATCAACTTATAATTCTTAATCTAGAATTAATATAAATTCAAGGTTTGCCACTCCACATGGTTTAAGTTCACAAGTTAGATAAAGTAGTGACCATAAAGAGTCATAAGTGAAAAGTAGAGAACTATCATCTCAAAAATAAAACTCTTACATACTCTCACAAGGTAAAAAGAAAACACTACAATTTCATGTTGCCAAATCACTACATACTTGCCAAATCTGTAAGTATAGCATCACAATCTGTTTTCATAATCGAAAAAAAATCCCTAACTACATAGATGTATCAATCCATCTAATCTTACAACTTCTCTCTCAACAAGAAGTAGAAGACATTTATCCCATGAACTCTAAGGAATATGGTCAAAACAACATTTTAGAAACAAGTTTCAACATCAAGACAATATGAATCCTCTCGGTAGCTTATAATGATGTCAAAGGAGAATGAGATAATAAAAACTCACCTCTAAGTTAACTAAGAGAGATGACACTTCTTCTTAATCCACATAACGTAAGGGTGCCAATCCATAAACAAACTCCTATCACATATGAATTTTTCACCAAAACATTTACACTCTACTACAAAAAAACTCCCACCACCTTAGGTGGTACTAACTAAAATGGTCTTATAAGATTTTCCATTATTAAGATTAGTGAATATAAGACATAAAAATTAAAACACATATAATTAAGTGAGAATCATCTCATAATTATAAAACATTCACAACACAAAACATAAATGGTGAAGGTGAATTGATTACCAAGAAGGATGTAATCATACTCGAGGTGTTTGATCTAAGTGATTAAATTACGGTAAAAAGTTTTTATTCATAACCCATGAACTACATTATGTACTCACCTACCCAAACCTTGTATGCAACCATCACCATTGCGACACTTGATAAACCAAACCCTTAACAACTCAAAAGGGTATGAGTGCTCTTAAGGGTATACACTCAATGTTCCCCACACACATTTCATGAATGTCTCATACTTACAATAGTCACCAAGCCATATAGGAAGATCTATCAAGTCTCAAAACTCCAATCATGGTGTAATATGGTTCTGCACTGAGACACCAAAATTTCAAAATACTAGTGCAATACTTCATGTCACTAGGTTCACTCTGGTAAACAAAAAGACAAAAAAATGCTAATGGACTCATTAGGTCCTAGAGTTCAAGCCACAACTCTATTACCACATGTAACAACCCTATTAAAATCAATTAAAAAATATGTGAATTTTTTCTTTTCATTATTAACACATATACTATAAATAGATTACACCACAAAAATCTAAGCAGTGATCATAACAAATACTCTAAGAGAGATAATTGTAAATGAAACATACCAAGTCATACATCTTGGATCACTATCAACATAAAAAAATACATCATGATATAAATATAGAAAGTAATTACAAATAGCTGGTCACTGCTAGTTCAATACATAGTCACTGTTATCAATCCTCAGTAAATAGTTAATTACAACTCTTTATGATAATGTTTTCAAAAATAAATACAATATAATACAATGTACATAATTAAGATACATGGCTCTTTACAACATGAATTCCTTGAACTCTCTAGTATTTATGGCAATCTCAAGTGTGGTCTTTAAAGTAGTATTGTTATAGGGTGGGAGAGCATCATCGAAGTGTTTTTCCACACCAATCATAGACCAATGATCTTTTGTACTAAACTTATCAGGAAATGATCCTCCCTTCATGAATGAGTAGATAGTGATGGTGCAAGAATCTAGAGATACAAGCAAGTACTCATGTGAGGTATGATTTTTAAAACTAAACATGGAGTATATCATAAAAACCCATTTTATTACAAGATATTGCACTAAAATGTAAATTACTCATGAAATGATAATGTCTCACTAAACATATTTTGACTTAAAGTTTTTAGAATAATAAATAATAACGATCTATAGATCAATCAATTATTACCCATATTACCATAGTCTAGTATTCTAAGATAAAACTACTAGTTTTTCACAAATAGTTATATAAAATAGTCTTAAATACATGAAAATATAAGCTTTTATTCAAGTAATTAGATATAATAGATCAAGTCACAATTCCCACAAAACACCTAATATTCTATCTTAGCATTCATTATACTCTCAGTGGTTGTATACATGCATACATAAAGTCCTACTAACTATTACAAAATATATTATTCATAGTAATAACCAACACACGTATGTTTAATCAGTCAAATGTAGGTGTGAGTCTAGACATATCAATTACAATATGTACCATCCAAATTTAATATACATTTATATTGTAGTACCTTATGACGTCTCATACTATCATAGTTCATTATTTATGAACACAACTACACAATTAAGAATAATCATTCTTATAATTTTAAGAAATAAATGACTCATAAACATAATAATAATCCAATAAGTACAAGTTTATAATACTCAAATATATCCTATGATTGAATTGTATAATACTACAATTTATAAGCATACATCACGACGCATTATTATATGTTAAATATAACCAAACATTTATACATATTAACACTCTCATAATATGTACAACACACTAGTATTCAATACTAAATACACATATAATTAACAGACAATCAATCATTTAAAGAGAAATAAAAAAATTATAAACTTGTTATAACATTCATTTAAATATCTCGATCCATTTTTTAGAAGATTGTTTTAATATGATTATAGTTTTGATCCCTCAGACACCTTATAACTAGATAAAATCATATTTCTAGCTACAAGCTTAGGCATATGACCCACCATAGCCATTGACATTATGTACTTATGTTGCATACTTAAATTCATGTGTAGATATAACAAAACAAAACTCAACACACATGAATCATAGAATAATCCAAACTAGCATTTGCTATATGTTTTAAGGGTTTGAATGCACAGATTCGTTAACTTAATTATATGTAATTATTTAACATAGTTCATAATCCACCCATAAAATTATAATCGTAAGAATACTCCCCCATATATATATATATATATATCTTATTAAGCATATTGTAACTTGGTTTAATGTTACATTCACATCTCATGTTTTGATTCATAAATTATATGATAAGCAACTCTTCATATTAAAATAAGGACTACATTATGTCTTTTATTTATCCCATGCCTCATTAAACCTTCGAAAGATAAATTAACCACACATAACACCTACATTTGTTGGTTTTCTTAAAGAGATTTTTGTGAGATTTATTCAATCATTTAATATCAAAAAGGTTGACTATGTTTTATAATCTAGCTAACAAGCTAAATCAATTTTAAGATTTATATAAAAGTCCATACATCCTTAAGTTAATAGTTCATTTATATGATCCCGTATATACTAAAACTCTCTCATCGTATTATTTATTTACAAATTCAATGAATATTTGAGTTCACTTAGTTATATAAGAGAAGTTTCATCCCATTACACTTTGAATATTCTAAAAGCCACCCAATTGTTACCAATCATTCTACTAAAATATATATTCAAAAGTAAAGGATTTCACCTCTAGGAATGGAAATTTCCTTATATATAATAGGCTAAAAATTCAAGTGTACAAAGATTCATAACAAAGATCCAGAATTAATTTTAGCAATGCCACTTTTGCTAAGTTACATGGGATGAGTGCAACTTCAACTGACTCAATAATGGGTATCAAATATATATAGTGACTCAATTTATTACAACAGTGATTTAAATATGAACAATGATGCCATTGAGAAATGGAAAACTAAAACATTTATGTCACCTATAAATTACTATATATAGCATTACTAATTATAATGCTCAATTGGGTCTTTTCCTACAGCGTATTTTATTTTTAAAATTTTAATTGACATCATGTGTAGTCTCCTGCACAACTCATATTGTTAATCACACATTCAATGGAGGTGTCAAAACAAATATATCTCTCTGAAAATCTCTTCCATAGGGTGTTCCAGTGTAAGACAAACTTTACCAAATAGTTAGGCATTTATGGCATCAAAAAATGATATTACAGTTGAGAATTTTATACATATGTCAAGAAGCATATGCAGTTCTCCCCGACCAAAACATGAAAAGATATAAAAAATTAATTCAATTTGTATTTATTTATTTTTTGTTGAAGTACGCTAGCTTCACCTATTAATCCTCTTATTTTATAAGGCTTTTTTCACTCTAAATACATCAATGGCCTTCCTTATTTCACATTTTCTCTTAATGAGTATGAATAAATTCTCGTAGCCAAAACATGAAAAATAGATAATTCTGAAGGAAATTTTTTTATTGGATGTACCAATTTCATTCTGAGAAACTTCATATCAAGAAAACAAACAAGTCTAGATGGTGAATTTAGGGAAGAAAAGATAATCACATACATGATCTTATGGGTAATATGAAGGTGTATAGTTCCTTATGCTCCAAGTTGAATAGTTATGACAATGTCAAGCAACTAAATATAACATTTGGAGTACTATAACCAATCTCTAGAGGGTTACTTTTTGATCTAAGTTCAAGTTTTAACTAGAACACTCGTGCTATAACCAAATTGCTATTTAAGTTTAAAAATGATACTACCTGACTAGTTTGCCATGCATGTGCGATTATATTGTTGTGTATTCATCAGTCCACTATTTATACAAATTGTTGTATATATTTATCCCATTTGTTACATGATTGAATCCATCCTTAAGGTACATAAGTAGTTGAGTATGAGTTGATCCCCTAATGGAATGCACTACACTGCCTATATATGTTTAAATAGTTTAGTATATATATATATATATATATATATATATATATATATATATATATATATATATATACAATTTTTATAACAAAACAGACTTATCTAGCTAATAGTTCACTACATATATTTATGCATTATATATATACTCTTTTCATCATAATAGTTCGATGTACTATATAGTTCATTGTAATTATATGCTTATATAAACAACAATATTTAAAATGTTTTAAAACACACAAATTGCCATAAATATATATACATATATTCGATTCCATATATATATAACAAGGTATATATGTATTTATTTATGGAGTCCATAAACAAGTGTATACAAATAGGTATATACATATATATGTGTGTGTGTGTGTGTGTGTGTGTGTGTGTATTTATATATTCAAATAGATATATTTATATTTATAATTTATATAAATATATAGAAATTAAATGTTATGCCTACTTGGCAAAACACTTTCTTGCTCTTCTTCTCAATTCCACGCTCCATATTCTCCACAGAAGTGAGACCCATCTCCTTCCCATTTTCAAAGCCTCGCCTTTTTTCATCTTTCCATGCTCCTCTACTTTTATAATTTTTCCCTTTTATATTATGAAACGGGCACGGCTTTTATATTTTTTAATCTAGCTTTTTTATTTATTTATTTTTTATTCTCTTTTTTTAATAAAAAAATATATATTTTTCTAATTTTTACCTTATTTCTTAATTATAAAATCAATCTAATAATTTATCTTATTTTATTCTTTTTTTCTATTTTTAAAACATAAATTATCATGTTTTACTAATTTATTTCTAATTACAATAATTAATATTTATTTGTTGATTAAATTAGCATCTTAGTTGTCAAAATGGTTTAATGATAATTTTGTTAATCATTAACCTCAAATTTATACTAATTATGCAAATCATGTCAAACGAGTTCTTTTAATTCATTCAAACTATACTAGTAAACTATGAAAATTAGTTATTTAATGCAAGCAAAAATAAATACATTATGTTACCTATTTCATTATACATTTTTAGCATGTGCTAACCACTATGGTGTGTGCATGGTTTTCGCTAGTTCTTTGTCATCATCTGACATCTCCATCTACATCACTCTCTCCGATGATGCTCTTCCTCCATCACACTCTAAGAGATGAGTTATCCTGCATCAACCTCACAACAAAACAAGTAGTTAGACTATAACAGTCATGATATATGTACATCATAGAATATAACTAAAGTAACAAATCGACATGATCATAAAGTAAATATATACTTACAACTATCTCATAGCAGTGTGATCATATAACCTAAACAATATCTTACTATCCCATAATAATATATATCAAATCTTAGTTAAAAATAATTAAATCTAAATTTGTCAACTATAAATATTCATGGATAATCTAATAAATTTGCTTGATGAGGAATCATGATGTAACAATTTGAAATATAATTTTTTCTTGGTGCAAGAAGAAATTGTTAAACTCATTACTGTCAAACAATATCTTATGAGTCTGGTGTTATAGTAAAAGAGATAAAAACACTAATTTTATGATCTAAGAATGTCTGAGCATGATAATTAACTTGGTTGACACAGACTATGGAAATTTTTGTAGGTGACTAATAGCAACTTGGGAGGGTTAAATCAATAAAAGGCATGTGGATGTCAGATAATGAAAAATGAGAGTTGTGTTTGTACACACAAGTCATGTATAGTGAAGGTAAATCAAAACTGACATTTTCAAGTATCAATTATCAAATTTTAATGTCTGAATTTGTATCTTTTCTCATAGTGATCATATAGGTGCGATACAAATGAAAATTATGTCTCTTCAGCTTCAAATATGGTTGGCGATCATTTATTACATAAAAGAACATCTCCAAGCATTATAAGAAGAGGGATACATACAAAGAAAGGACAAGAAATCAAGGACATAGTGAGTGATCAATTTTTTGTAGGAAAAATTGGAGAAATGAATAGTGAGATAAAATTATGTGAGAAAGATAGTTGAGTGTTGTACTTGTTTTGATATCCCATTGTAATTTGTGTTTGGCCATAAGAAGAAAGTAAGTAAAACATTACCTCTTCCACTAGTTTTTTCCCATATCTTGTGGGGTTTTCCAAATTAGGAATATTTCTTTATGTCTCCATGCTTTGATTTATGTTTTGTTTCTTGCACTCATGTCTAAGTTTAGAGTTCTATTTTATATCTTCCAACAACATATTACACTAAAATTTCAAGACATTTGAATGAATTGAACTGTCATTTTGAATAAATTCAAAGTAGAACAACATATTTTGATTTTTGAATTCTATCAAGTTTGTTATTTTATAATTTATACATCATTTTGGTATCAGAGCAAATTTGTTTTGGTTATTTTGGGAAGTTTGATTTATTTTCATAACATTGAGAAGATCTCAAGAAGAAGAATTATTGCTTATTTTGGAAAGTTTGATTGATTTACATAACATTGAGAAGATCTCAAGAAGAAGACTTGTTGCCTTATAATCCTAAGATATCTTTAAGAAGGTCGAACAACAGGTTAAATAAATGGCTTATTGATTAAATGACATTTTTAGTATGATTAATTTCTACTGAGATACTAGACTACAATATTAATGTACCCAGAATAGTAAGTGTAAAGCATGGCAAGGTAGAGTAGAGTATTTAAACATTAATAACATTGTTTTCATAAAAGATATGTCTTGATACAATCCATATTATATAAGGAGGAAATGATACCAACCCCCTACCCCAACATACAACATATTATTCACATGACAAGACCCATTGGTTGTCTATTAACCCAACCATCATAACTAAAATAATTAAGGGTATTGCTATAACATTAATTAAATGCAAAAAAGTATGAATAAAATAATGTCGACTATAATAATACATGTCATCATAATTTAAGGTCTACATTATCCTCCCTTTAAACAAGTCAAAGTTCCTTTTGGCACAATTCATATGCAACGTGATAAATTTAGACAAAAGAGGGAAGAAAAAAGACATTCTGATGGAATTTATGGTGATGTAAAAAGTTGACATTATTCATAGAGGCAAGTACAAGCATGTTTCCCTTGATGTGATTCTCAACCACTTTTTTAATTTTAAAATCAAAGTGTGGGTCTAGGGGTGGAAGCCCCCAACAGGGTTGAAGGGAGGATATGATGACAACCTTATAGATTAAAAAAACTTTGCTTTATGTTGAGTAGCCAAAAGGTCTTCTTCTCTTGGAAGAAAAAATCTATTTTTTTTCAATATATCCACTTCTTGTGAAAAATCACTAACACTCTTAAAATTTGGATGTAACATGTCAGGATGGATAAAATAATGATGAAATCACAATGAGTAATATTTGGTGCAAGCCAAAATCATCTTCATGATTCGAATTGAAATGGGCAAAGTATTATAATAAATGGTTTTTCAAATTCCCAAATGAACCTTGTTATTCTTACGGGAATAGAAACTAACTTTTTAGAAAAATACAAAATCAACTAATGACACATAGGAATAATAAAAAATATTTACAATATTGTTATATCCCCGCTTTAATCTGCAGGGGTCATTTCCAAACCAAGTATTCCTCTGAGATTTTTAAATTTTGCTCGTCCAATCACTTTTTTCAAGATGTTTGTTGGTTTCTCTACTATAGGTAAATGTAGTAACTTGACACTGCCATCTTTCACATAGCGCTGAATCAAATGACATTTCATATTGATATGCTTGGTTTAGTTGTGAAAGATTGGATGCTTTACCATTTTAATTACGAAAGTATTGTCAACCATGAGAGGTGTTGGTTAAACCTGTTGTTACTACAAATCAGAAATAACTCTTATGAGATAAAAAACTTTAGTTACCTTTAAATCAATCATATACTCTACGTCTACTAAATAAATCATTGGCATTGATCGATTCTTGGATTTAAAATTGACAATTGATGTTCTCAAGTTCATCAAAAACCCTGTGATTAATTTCTCATCTTCATGACCATTAGCATAGTCAAAATCTAAATATCCAATCATTTGAGTCTCATGCCCTGGAGTATTTAAGTACAAAATTATGTGTTCCTTTGAGATATTGAATGAATCTTTTTACTGCTACCCAATGACTATCTTTGGGTTGTTTCATGAATCTTGAAAAAATGCCAACAAAAAAAGATATATTTGGTCTTGTTGTGGTCACATAAATTATACTTCCAATAAGTTCTCTGTATTTATGGCATCGAGAAAATATGTTGTATCTTCTGGTGTCAATTTTAGATTATGTTCCATGGGCATGTTGAGAGGCCTACAATATTCTATTTCTAACTTGCGAAGAATATCACCAATGTACTTCTACTCTATTATGAAGATATACTTTGGTTTTTGAATTACTTTGATACCTAAATAGTAATAAATATAACCTAAATCAGTCATTTCATAGCTTTTCATCAACTCTGATTTGAACTTTATAGTGTACCATTCTTATTCCCTATGATTATAAAATCATTAGCATACACCACCATAAATATAATTTTTTTGTCGACTATTTTGATGAAAAGAGATACATCTTCAAACTTAAAACGTTTAAATTTCATTTTCATGAGATGCTCAACTAGTTTATCATACCATACTCAAGGGGATTATTTCAAACCATATAATAATTTTTCAAGCTTGCACACCTTGTGCTCTTTTCCATTTACTATAAAATCTTTAGGTTTTGTAATGTACACTACTTTCTTGAAGTCATCATTCATAAATCTAGTTTTAAGGTCCATTTGGTAAACTTTCCATCCATTGTGAGCCGCTAGAGCCAACATGGTTTGAATGGTAGTCCATTTTTTTGTAGGTGCAAAGGTTTCATTGCAGTCAATTTATTCCTTTTAAGCATATCCCTTTCCAAAAAACCTTGCTTTGTGCTTTTCAAGTGAGCCATCAACATTGTATTTGTTGCAGTAGACCCAATTGCAACCAATTAATTTGAAACCATATGGAAGATCAACCAATTTACAAGTCCCATTTTTTACCAATGCATTGTACTCATCTTTCATTAATTTTCTCCAAGGTTCAAATTTCTTAGCTTGTTTGAATGATGTTGGTTCTGAATCAAATGCAACATTGAGTTATATTTCTAGAGAATCATTTAATGTGATATTCTCAATCTTATTTTGAATTTATTCAAGGAAATTATCGATGTGGTTGCATGTGCACTTTTAGTGCCTATTTTTCCAACTTCATCAGGTCTAAAATTATTCAATGTTTGGATGGCCCACTTAGGCATCTTTTTATGTGGTTTAAGTGCTTCAATTTCATATTCTAAATTTCTTTCACTTTTTATCCTCTATTCAATGTCTAATGAAGTTGTACTTTATCCTTCAGGAGGAGTTCCATTCTCATGTATAGGAGAAAATAAAGAATTAATGGATTCTTAGTTATGTGTTCCCCACTCAATGTTTGGCACATCCAAATCACTCTCCTTGTAGACATTAAACTTTGCATATTTATCAAATCAACTCAATTGTGTATCAAGGCTGGATTTGTCCTTTGTAATTTCATAAAAGATAACTTCTCTTACAACAAAAAACTTCTTCTCTTTCTCATCATAGGGCCTATATGCCTTGGAGGATTAAAAATATCTCAAATAAATGCATTTGTAACTCTTATGGTGCAAATTATTCCTCTTCTCTTTTAGAATCAATGCATAACAAGTGGATTCAAAAATCTAAATATGTCGCGTTAAAGGAAGATGACCACACCACATCTCATACAAAGTTTTGAATTAAAGGGGTGTTGATGGTGATCTATTATAAAGGTATACAGATGTCTTAGTTTTTCCAACCCGAAAGTGAAAATTAACCCTTTAAAGTATAATATATCAGAAGAAGTATAACTCCATTTTGTTGCAGAGTGTGAGGAATTGTGAGATGATGTTTGATCCCATTTTGCTCGAGATAGGATTTAAACTTATTTGAAGTATATTCACAACCATTATCTATCTAGAGTGTTTTGATGTAGATTTGAGTTTAATTTTCAATCATGGTTTGAAATGTTTGAAAAGTCTTTAAGGGTTCTGATTTTTATTTAGAAAGTATATCCAAGGCATTATGTTATAGTGATCAATGAAAAACATAAATACTTATGACCACCAGTTGAGAGAATTAGAAGAGAACACAAGTTTGAGTGAACCAATTACAACTTTCTATTTGTTTTCCACTATGACATGGGGAATGGTTCTCTTGTGTGTTTTACCAAATACATGCTTCACACTTTTCATCTGACTTTGCGGGTAAGGTAGGCATTCTATAAACACTGATATTTTATAATAAATGAATGTTGTTATAGTGAGTATGCCTGAATCTAGCATGCAACAACATATTTTTAGACTTTCCATTTTCAATGAGATGAGTATAATTTGTTGAATTAGATGACTCACCCCTAAGTATAATAAATTTTCCTTCCTCATATCCAGTCAAGACAATTGCATTGTCACATTTTCTTCTGAAGGAATGGCCTTATTTCCTAATGATAACTAGGGACAACAATTTTCTTCATTTGAAAATAGTAAATGCATGCTACAAACCATGTCAATGAAATCAATGCATGTTACAAACCTTTACACTTCAGTTGAATAAGGGCATATATCCATCTAGTCAATGCATGTTACAAACTAATTTAGAATTTTATTTCTCTGAGCTCTTCATTAAGAACAAATGAATTATAACCCTTTGTCTCTAAAAAATTCTATGTAAAATTCAATTAGAAATTTGATGGTAAATAAAAATTTGAATGCAAGAATGAATACTCGTCATGCTTGTGTGCTCGTATAAAACCAGGGCTTTATAATAGTGGTAGATATCCATTATAAAATGAAAAATAATTTTGTACACATACAACACAACTTATAAAATTAAAATAGCGACTGATCTCATGTTGCATGTCATTGAAACTATTGCTTGTGTTTAAGAGAAAATTTATAATGAAAATAGAGGTGCATGCATACACAATACAACCACATACCTATAAATAGAAGTTATGAAATGACATTGCACCCTGTAAATCCTCCTCTTTAAATCCATAGTCTGGTAGAAGTTTTCTTCAACAAAAAACTACTAATCCTTCCACTATTCATTATTAAAAAATTATATCCTTCCCTAATTTGTCCATTTCTTATCTTATGTCAATTACAAACAACAAGTGGGAAAATGAAATGGAATTTATAAGTGGGATTGGAGACTACATGTTTAAGAAATTAATCTTGGAAATCTGATATGTTCATTATAACTTGCAAGCCTATAAACCAATGTCAAATCTCTGATAGGTGACCATATGGTGCTAGACCGCTAGTTTTAATGAAAAGTTAGTTTACAAAACAAATGCCAACACTGCCAATTTCCAACATTGTAAACATAATACTTACATTGATATTAAACATGCCCTTTTAATCCTCTAAATAATATATGTACCTACCAACATTTTTCAATATGAATCAAAATTTCCCATGTCGATAACATCCCATCATAACATATCATATTTTCCATTTTCATGCATTGTAATCACCCCTATGTTATCATCTTTCTTATTTCCAATGACATCATTATTTAACTCACTGACAATGTCATTATCCCACCACCTATTGGATTCACTGATATTTGATCATGATGTGATATATTTGTATAAAATATAATATTGGAATTTGGTACAATGTCTATCACCTTACCACACTTGCCGACTATCACCTTGCTAGACTCACTAGTGTGCCATAGCTATCAAAATTAAATCAAATTCATGAAATCATAAATCATGACTCATTTGATTTTTAATATGCATTAACTACCTAAACTCTGAGGCTACTATAATGACATTGATGAGGGTTTTTAAATAGATCCCTTCTTTTTTAATTTTATTAATTTATTTATATTTTTATATTGTCAAACATTATATAAATTTTGATTTTTTTAATGACCTATTTTGAAACTATATTTGTTGATGGATTTGAAGCCCTTGGATGGGCTAGGATGAATTCAATTTTGATCACTAGTCACATGACTGATGTAGGGTCTTACAACTTACACACTTATTTTTACTAGACAAGTTATTTATGGCTTCCCTCATAGTCCTTCTTAGCATTCATGACATATTAGCTCGATGAGACACACATGTCATTCTTTTCCAAGGTTCTATTATTATTAAATATGTCTTATAGCTCTAAAACATGAAGTTACAATCTTAATATATTTGTTACTTTCAAAAAATACAAAAATAGTCTTCCTTAGAGCTGCTTGATTGGGTCTCTCTATTTTAGATCCAACTTTGACTTTCAATAAATATGAATTATTGGTGACCATAAAGGATTCAACAAGTTAATTTGACCCTATTAAATTAATTTTAGGTCTTAAAGTCTCCACTTACCTTCAAACTCTTAATTTTCTATAAAATTGTCTTTCGGGCTACAAGGAATATTTGTCAATACTCAGAGCTATGAAACAACATATAGTTTTGGAGATATAACAAAGGCATCTAGGTTTATTTTAACATATTTTACATGATAAATATACATTTTCAAAACTTTCCCCGAATTATAGAATCAAAATAATGTAAATTTCTCATTTTACTAGCCCTCAATTAAGCCATCTATAGACCTACAAAGACTCTATCTTACACATCTTGAGTTTTACAATATAAAAATCTCTAAAACCACAAAAATATGTTAGAGGAAATAAAAAAATACCTTCCTACCAAATTTGAGCATTTTTTATTTGTTAGAAATTGAGATATTCAATTTTTTGCAACAAAACCCTATACATGCCTATGTAGGACCCGAGAGCACACAAAAAACTATACTTTTAAAATTTTAGCTTGTTTGACTGAAATAACACTTGGATATTATATATATTGTTCTATTATACCCTCAACTATACTTTTGAGTCTTCAATAATCATTCAAATGTATAAAAATATTCTTTTTACCAAGATTGTCCACACAAAAACCCTTAAACTGTGTAATTCCAAACCCTACACTTTATAAACAACAAAATATACACTGGATCAGGTCAATAAACATTAAAAATAGATAATTCATGCTTTTAAGAGTATAAAATAATATCATAGGAAGACTTCTTTATTGATTCTTACATGAAAATATTACAAAATCCCTGCAACCTTCTTACACACCAACAACTCCAAACTCTAGAAGGGGTTCTCCAACTCCTTAAAATTATATTTATTATTTTTTTTCTCCACCTAATTCTAAGAATATAAATTTGATATGGTGTCTAAATTTGGACTCAGTTGGTTGAGGATCACCATGAGCTTCCCAAAAAATAAGACTCAACCAAAATTACTAATTTAAGCATTTTCCAATGTTGCAATCCTCTTGGCCAATTTTAGAGGGAATATTTATGGAGTTTGTTGTTACATGAAATATAATACTCCTAATCAAACATTAAAAGTCCCACACAAATTAAATTATCCTCTTACATCAAGTCCAAGAACTTCAAAACCTAATTTACAACTTCAAATTTCAAATTTTCCTATTTTGGAGGGAAAATAGGGATACACTGTTGATGGACCTAGAAACACCAAATGAAGCATGCCAATGGATTATTATTGAAAAATCACACCCTCTGATACCTTTATAAAGGTCAAAACATGCACCATTGATCTATATTCTTCATGCACCTGCATCAGACTTCCAAGCTTGAAAATGTGCATGAGCTCCTGCTCATGAGTCTTCATTGTTGTTCTTAACTATGACATTATTAATTACATATGCTATTTATAAATATTCTTATTATCTTCTTCAACATTCCTCCTTTCTTCTCTTATCCTATGCAATCTTGAATCCCATGGTCTTCCTAGAAGTGATAAGGACTAGTATAATCTTGTATTCTCTTCAAGTAAGCATATTTCCTCTTTGATGTCAATCCTCTTTTTACTTGTATCTAGACCTTTATCTGTTGTACCTACACATAGAACAAATATATTAAATAAAAAAACTTTAAATTATGCCCTTGAGTTATGATGTTCCACTCCTTTACATTTTTAGTTGTGTATTCACAACTTCTATAATGGACTCCAAAATGTCCATTCTTGTGTTCCAAATGGTTGATTATTTCTTCGTTTTCCTTTGATTTCAAAGCCTTATTACCTTCTTTTAGGTTTACATTAGGACCCTCTTTTGACTTATCATCTTTCAAAATTAATGTATCCTCAAGAACATGACCAAACAATTCTGAATTTTTATTTCTTTCATTCAACTTGTTCTACCCCTATATTTCCATTTGGTTTCTTGATCCTTATTTGGGATTGCCAATAGGTCTATTGGCCTTCTTCTAACCTACAACTTATAAAGGTGTTTTTACAATAATTCTTTTTGGGATATCACTAGTTTTCCTACCCATTTTGAGTTGTTCTTGGTCTTCTTCAATATTCTTGCATAAATCTAAGTTTCTCTTATTGTCTTTGGCCCATCTTTGAGTTTATTTCACACTTCTAAACTCTACTTCAATGCAAAAAAAGGATTCCATAGAATGATCTCTAAACCCTCCATGGCTTCAAGAGCTTATTTCTGAACAGTAATTTCTTCATCTTTGATTGAATTTTGTTCTATGTCCTCTATTTTAACCTTCATCTCCTTATCACTTCTTAATTGTCCATCACTACATATCCTTGTTTCTTAGTGAGTTCATTAACTTTCTTGATGTTTCATTGGTCCTCTAGATGATTGCTTCCTTCATATGTTTGTCATACACTCTTTCAAGTAAAGTTTGCCATCTATTTATCTTCTCTTGTCTTCTTTTCTTGCCTTGATATATTGAATATTGAGGTTACTATCACATATCATGGATGCTTCATCAATTTCTTTTTATCCATGTCTTAACGACACATCAAATACCTGATCTAAGCTGAGATTGCATGCATTTGACATTATTATAATGTTTTTATTGAATTTAGAAGGTGCTAAAGACCTTTTTCTGCTATGCTTCAGTTTATGACCTTTTAAGACCTGTACATGCAATTATCTTTCCCTACTATTGAAAATAACTACAAGGGATTCTTGCTTCCTTAAATTCATTACCTTGCCATATATTTTGAATGCATATTAACATAATACAATACCCTTTCTAAGACTCTTTTCACCTCATATGCTACTAACTTCTCATTGAGATTGAATAAGTAAATGTATGGTAGACATTCATTAGCTTTTATCTGATCATTTGATTCAGATTATTGTAGGCTTCACTTGAAAATTATTATCATGGAATGAATATCAACTAAACTTTATTCCTCTGCCATCATTATTTTAGCATTGATTTCAAACTTCATATATTCTTGTAGTTCTCTATTACTCCTTTCTCCTTCTAGTTCTCTCTTGGACTGAAATGGATCTCTTCTTGTTCTTGTCTCGTCTCCATAAGGATCTTATTGTTCCTTAAGTTTTACACCTATCAAATCATTATTGATATAACATGTTAAAATGAATTTATGAGGCTGCATAGCCTCTTATAGAACCCTTTTTTTATGTTCTATTCTCCTTCATTCTTTGTTTTACTGATTATTTTCCTTCACATGATCCTCTAATGACCTTATTAACTGATATAACACATTTTAAATGGTGAATCCTTTACCTTGTTCAAAACTAATCATACCCTATCTCTATTTTAGGGGATTCAAATTATCCTTGTCTTTCTTCCTAACCTTTCTCCCTTTTATATCTTGTAACCATGGAAGGATGTTCATAGTTTACTCTTCTTCTATTTATCCATCTAATGTATCATTGAATGTACTCTTCATAATCTGATTCATCAAGTTGTATTCCCCATTTAGTGCCTCATTTGATGATATATACTGACTTCTTTCCATTTGCTTGTCATTTTACTCTTTTATAAGTATAAAACACTGATTACTTAGAATATTCTTGCTATCACCATCAAGATTCTTATGCTCTTTCTTGGAATTCATTATTTATCCTTAATTTTTTGCTCCTTCAAGACCTATAATTTCATCATCTTGAAGTATTCCTATAGGCAATATACTCTTCTTTTGAAATCTTCCTCTCTCCATCTTGTAACCTATTTTTTAAATCTCCTTTAGACCTATTATAAGATTTATTTCTCAAGTATTGCTATAGGCAATATACTCTTCTCTTTTGAAATCTTCATATCTCCATCTTGTAACCTATTTTTTTTATCTCCTTTAGACCTGTTATAAGATTTATTTCTTGACCGCTATGATTTTCATTTTGGAGAATCTTGAGGTTCTCTCTTAAATGCTTGTTTTCTACCTCTGCTTGGGGTATATGACTCTCATTTGTCTTGCTTCTACCTCCAAGATATAATTATACTTCTCTTTATTTGGTGACCCTTTCTTGTGCCTTCTCATCCATATTATTTTCACCTACAATCATACATACATTGCAATGATTAATTTCAAAAATTAGAGGCTCATTTTCCCCTCTTCATGTCTATAAGATTGTCATCTCTTCCTCACATTGGAATTAGCTTTTTAGGCCTTCTGTTTGTCTCTCATCCATCTCTTCTTCACCCAACATTGGTCCTTCCTTTGGTTCACAAATGAAGATTACATGTTCTTCCTCTAAAGACCATTCCTCATGCATCTTCTCTTAACTATACATGTTTTGCCTCTATAGACTCTTAGATTTCTCCTTTCTTGTTTTACTAAGCTAATCAATATATGTCTTATGCCATAGATTCTTTTTTCCTTCTTGTATCAGCTCCATCATGAGTTTCAACCGTTCTTTTAGCTCAACTATCTCCTTCTCTATATCCAACTCTTTCTTATTAGTATATCATTTCATCCTCTTGTGAAATTTTCCTTCAAATAATCCCTTCATCTTATTATTCTTGTATTTTATTCTTTCCTCTAAGCCTTAATGTGCTCTCTCTCTTATTTTTCTCCTCACTTTAGGCCTCAATGTGCCTCGTCTTTCTCAACAATTTTATCTCACCTTGCTTGCTTCTTGATACCTCACCTAGGTTACCTTTCTCTAAACCTAGTCTCTTGGTACCTCTAATCATTATTCACCTTGGAATTTATTTTGAGCTTCTACCCACTCTTTTATATTAAATTTTCAAGATTCAATGGGTTATAGGGCTTCCTCTTCACCACTTATCTCCTTTTCTTCCTCAAGGTTTCCAAGAACCTTCTCTCTAGCTTCTTATCTAACTCTCAATGAGGTTTTCACAACTCTCCAAGGTACTTTTAACATTGATTTTCAATATTTCACACTTCCCCAAGAGCTCTAACTGAGCTCTGATACCATAATGATGCAGGGTCATACAACTTACACACTTACTTTTACTAAACAAGTTCTTCTAGGCTTCCCTAATAGTCCTTCTTAGAATTCATGAGAGATAAACTCAATGAGACATACATGTCATGATTTTATAGGGTTATGTTACAATCTTAATATACTTGCTACTTTCATTAAATACAAAAATAGTCTTCTTTAGACCTATTTGACTAGGTCTCTCTCTTTTAGCTCCAATTTTGACTTTAAATAAATATGAATTATTAATGACCACCAAGGATTAAATGAGTTAATTTGGGTCTATTAGATGAATTTTGGGTCTCAAATTCTCCACTTACCTTCAGACTCTTAATTTTCTATCAGATTGTCTTTAGGGCTACAGGAACTATTTGTCAATACTCAGAGCTATGGAATGACATATAGTTTTGGAGATCTTAAAATGGAATTTAGGCTTCTTTTAACACCTTTTACATGATAATTATATATTTTTATACCTTTCCCATACTTATAGAATCAATAAAATGCAAATTTATCCTTTTACTAGAGCTTAATTAGGCCATCTACAGAACTATAGAGACTCTATCTTCCACATCTTGAGTTGTACGATCTGGAAAGATATAAAACCACAAAAATATGTTATAGGACATAAAAAATATCTTAATACTAAATTTTATCAATTTTAACCAATTAAAAATTGAGATATTCAAGTTTTTGCACCAAAACCCTATATAGGCTTATGTAGGTAAAAAGCTATAATTTTTTATTTTTAGATTTTTTGACTAAACTACCACTTGGATATTCCCTATAATAATATATTTTACCCTTTCCTATGTGTTGGAGGATTTAACAACCATTCAAATGCATGAAAATGTTGTTTTTACTAGGACTATGCACATAGAAACCCTCAAAACTATGTAGTTCAAAACCATAAACTTTATAAACAAAAAAATGCATGCTAGATTGTGTCAAGAAACATTAAAAATATATCATTAATACCTATAAGAGAATATAAAATACCATTAGAATCCTTATTTATTGATTTGTGCAAGAAAATATTATAAAACCCCTGCAACCTTCTTACACACCAACAACTCCAACCTCTATAATGGGTTCTCCAAATCCCTAAAATGATGTTTATCAATTTTTATCTCCACCTTATTCAAAGAATATCAAGTTTTTATGTTGGCTAAATTTAGACTCAGTTGGTTTAGGATCACCATGATCTTCTCGACTAACAAGACTCAACCAAAATTGCTATTCTAAACATTTTCCAGCATTACAATCCTCTTAGCCAACTTTGGAGGGAATATTTATGGAGTGATTGTTACATGACATCTAATACTCCTAATCAGACCTTAAAAGTCACACATAAATGAAATTAACCTGTTACATCAAGTCTAATAACTTTAAACCTATTTTATAACTTTAAATTTCAAAATTTCCTATTTTGGAGGGAAAATAGGGATACACTACTAATGGACCTAGAAACACCAAATTAAGTCTTCCAATGGCTTCTTATTGACAAATCACACCCTCAAAGACCTTTCTATATGTCAACACATGCACCATTAATCTATATTCTTCATGCACCTGCATCAATGACCCAATTCTCTTAGCTATCGAGGTGGACGATCAATGGGCAATAAAATTGGCTTATATCTCATATACTTTAATGGGTGTCATCTACATTAAAATGAATTGGGATTGTTTTGTGCAACATGCCTTCAAATTCCACATAATTGAATGAACATTCGATATCATTAATGTTAAATAATTAAATTACAACTTTTTAGAAGCATGTTTCACACAAATTAATGTTATTTTAAATTTCAATGGAGATACATGCACTTATAAAATTAGTATCAACATGTCATCATATTAATAGTATACGCATATAGATTAGTCCCACTCCCACATAACTCTACAACTGCCTATAATATGTTGCAGCTTGTCACTTTAAAAAATAAAAATATTGGAAGTTTTTTTTGTAAATAAAAACTACATTGTTTATATTTATCTATTAAAGTTTTCGATTACAATATGTAATCCAACTATACGTTGTGATTTAAAATTTACCAAAGTTTATATTGTAATCTAAAATATAAAAATTATAAAAAATTGGTCAACTTGATAGCTTCTTAGGGCGTTTTATCGTTATGAATGCAAGAAGGTTCAATGATTATGGGCCTCCATATTTATTATATAAAAATATGATGATGCATTGGCTAATTTGAATCCTATTTTTATATTTGTTAAAATAGGTATATTTAAAATTGCATTAAATATAGAGGAATATGTTTTAATAACACCTAAGGAATATGCTATTATTTATGTGTTAAACTTTAACAAAATTTTATAATTAATATCATAATATATATTTCAAGCTATTTGATTGGGTGAATAATAACTAAATAATTAAAAATTGATTACATTAGTCCTACCTTTACAGAGACTAATAACAAATATAATATGAAGATAACAAACATAATATGAAGATATTATATCTATCCATATAACTAGTTAGCAACTATTGAGATCAATTGATAATTCTTATTATAGTCTTCTTTGTTTATAAAATATTTAATTAATTGATTAAGAGATATAATGGGCTTTATTACAATAGCCACTCTTAAGAATGTAGTGCATAAAAAATATATGCCCTGACATTTCTCCCACTCCTTGGACTAGGACTGGTTATAAAGAGACATCAACAATGTATATGCATCTAAAATTTACGTCTTGTCATTAATTCTATTAATCGACATTAATTATCACATAATTATCACTAATCATCATATCATTGTCATATTAACATTATACCTAGTCCTAACATGACACCAAGCCATCATTCTACTCTAATATACTAACCTTGTCTCCTTTCCCATATCAATTAATCACCCTTTAACATCATTTATCCCCTTCTTATCACTCCATTTAACTCCTTAACAAATCTCCATAATATTTTGTGAATTTAAAATTCACTCCCAACTACCTCCAATTACCCCCACTATCCTCTCCTACAAATCTATTCTCTAATCACCCACTAAAATTCATTAAACCTCACTAATAGAAATCTAGAGCCTCCTACAGTCTCTAGAATCCTCCACACTCTTATCTCTCCAGAATTTTCCAAAAGATTAAAATTCTTTAGAAAATTCTTGACCCTTCATCTTTCTTCCACCATGGATTCATCCTAACCATCTATCCTATCCACCACCCTCTATAAATTAGCCTTCATTTATGCACAAACCAATTCTTGAAAACTAAGAATCTATATACTATCAAATTGTCCTAAGAACATTATCTACCATTGTTATATGTTGTCCAAAGTTCTGAGTTTAAGCAATCCATTATCCAAATTATCAAGTGAACTTATCAATTCTTAATTGGGGCACATCCTTGATTGTTGGTGATAAGTTGATTGTAAATTTAAGTAATATTGTGTTATTTCATTTGTGCATGGCATTCATCTTATCTTCATTGCCCAATCATGAGGGTTAGTTGAGTTTAGAGTTGATTTTCAACAATTTGGCATGTTTATATTGTCCTTTTGCATTTAGATTTTGACTTCAAATTTTTCCTAACTATATTTGGTGACCATAGTGGGAGCCTTCCTCTTAAAATGATGTTTTGTGCTTTGAGTATATTTTCTTGAGTTTGCAAAGCAGATTGAGGAAGAATTGGTGGCTTCAAAATTTTAAAACTTTTCATGCACATATATTTCTAGGTTTACAGAGAACAAAGTCACCACTTGGGGCATAATGAAATCTTCAAATTTTCATGATTGAAGAAAATATTTTTTTGTTGGGATTTTTTATGTATTTATATTGTTGTTTTAAGACTAATCCCATTTGTTTTGGTTTTTAACTCACTGTGCAGGTTTTGATCATAGTAGTTGTATGGCAAACCAATCGACCTTGTTATATTATATTGTGTTTAAATGAGGACCAAAAAAAATTTAAACCAATAACTCACCTCTTACTTTGGTCTATGTGTTGGGTGGGACACCATCATTATTCTAAGATTATGTTTGTTTGAATTAATTTTATCAACTATAGCAACATATACAAAATTTGAAACTAGCATTATCAAGTTGTTAATCCATCTATAAAAAGTTTCCTCACCTATGATTAAGGTTGCCACTATACCTAGTCTAATAGTAGCCACTTTGTTTATGGCGCTAGTAATTTTCTTGTCAATAACTAGATCTTAAATCGGTTATAATAAACATTTATTGGATAATAAACATTAGTTATAAGATATTTTAGAGTTATACACATTTCCTCCTGGTCTAACGCCTTTTTTTGTAGGTCTACATAAACTCACTCCTCCGTAGGATCAAGAAAAACAATTTTGCCAATGGTTTACAAATGATTTACATGCTACGGATCAAACTACATGAAATTTCTAACAAGATCAACAACTTCATCATATTCAACAATAACTTTTTGATCAGTGCCTAACATATGGTGAAGTGATTGTAATCTATTTGAAAATGGTTTCTAATCATTAGCTAATCTATGTGTAACTATTATTAGTTTGTTTTCTAATTCTATTCTTTCAAAGACATAGAGATAAGCTAAACTTTATGGTTTTCATAGTAATTTTAGGGTTTTTGATCTATTTATTTATGCACTAGTTCTATATTTTTGTCTATAGTCTAAGTCACGACTAGTGGGACATCAAAACTCATAAAAAAATATGGTAAACCATTTCTTCTTTTTTGGGAAATTTAACTTGTCCTCAATCCCTTTAGAAGATTTGTATTCTTGTTATATAGACTTGTACAAAAACTATAAATTTTTAACCAACTTTTTAACTTGTATACCATTTGAATATAATAAATGTTTAGTCATCAACTAGCCTTATAACATGCTCTTGGTTTGCTTCTATATATCTAACATTATTTTTATAGAGTTTTACAAAGGTCTCCACTCTACCAAGAATGACATTAGCAACCTTGTCACTGTAATTTGGTGACTTTGTCATTCTGGTCAACATTCAGATATAATCTTTTTGCAGTCACATTGTCACCATTCCATAAGAAGTATTGCCATCTTGTCAAAGCTTTTTTCAGATTAAAAACCATTTTTATGATTGTGCCTTGAAAATATAATACTATAACTTGGATCCATGGTCTACTTTTGTTAGCTAGAAGTAAATTTTTATTAATGTATATCTAATTCAACATTTGTGTATATACCATTTCTCAATAACATTTTAATGATTATCTCTTAAGTGCAGTTTTATAATATAGTCTATTGAATAGAGAACATACTCTAGTTTATGGTCTATAAAAACAATGAAGTTAATCTATTAAAAAAGGGGTAATATCATAATTTTGATAGTAATCATAAGTTTATAGTTTTTTTTGGTATCATAAAAGTTATTATAATACTCACTGGATTGGATTTCCCTATTTTATAAAGCATAAAAAATAGGGGCAAAATTTTCTAACCTACAGGTACACCACTGTTGAATACCAAAAACTATTAAACTAATTAATTCTACTTTTTGTAAGTTGCCCGTCAAGTTTAATAATCAAAATTGCTAATGTTACAGGATCAAAACTACTAACCTGTGTGCTTGCCAGGATAATTAGTTAAAGGCCAATTGAATCAAACTATTAATCTCTTTGACATGTAGGTCGATCAATCCAAAAATGGCCTAAAAACCTAATTTTTGAATCATCATTCATCACTTGTTTGCATTGCTTGTCAAAACACTAAAATAAATGGGTTAAATAACTTTTTTGATTGTTTGTATATTTATCAAGGGCTATGGTTGTGTATGATATCTTCCTTGCATCTTTAGCGATGATTCTTGGAGGATCAAAAACAACTGACAAACCTTCTTATTTTTTTATTTCTCTCTAGGGCGCAATGTGACTATGAAAGTTACATCTACATGCTTGCCATTAGTCTATAGGGGTTGGTGACATGGATTCCATCACCATGCATTTAACCACACTTCACGTTTTGATAGAGTATAAATATCATAGACAATTTTCATTAGGCTAAGTGAGAGACCCCATACATGATCTCATGAAGTAAGGATATAACTCTCTAACGTCACGAATTAGATAACACCCTATATGGATTCGACCCTACTGTACCTCAAGGTATATCAATGACTTCCCTAGTCATCATGTCTAAACCTAGTTTAAGACCTTCAACTATAATAGGTAAACATTATTAGGGAAATAACATCCATTAATATTACCCACCAGGCACAGACGGTGAGAGAGGGTGGGAGACCAACTTCATTTTAATTTAATTAATTAACTCTTAAAATTTTCTTCTCATTGTAAATTTGTTAGGTGAGGTGGGTGTTGAGTTACACACTAGTGTCAGTCACTAGAAATAGGCTTGACATTTGTTTGATATTACTTGAATGTTGATAAGATCTATATTGTTTATGTAAACTTGTAACACACGTAAGTTAATCCCTCTCAAACCATCAAACACTTGTCCAATATAATCATTTCCACTATCATAACTTAATTTATCCCATCCATTTACTTATAAGCTTGCCTTAATAATCTCCCTCTATTAAACTAGATATTCTCACACCTAAAAACTACCCTTTTACCCATCCATATTACCTCTTTCAAGTCCCTTACCACATCATCATTTCCACCTACCTTGATAAAGTTATTTTCTTAAGTTATTAGAGATATTTCGTTACCACATATTGTCCTTATTGTTATCATCTCAAATATTCTCACCATCCTGTCATCTGTCACCCTATTGGCTTCAACTTAGCATTTGTCTTCTAGTTGTCCCATCATTCTGCCAAATTTGAGATTAACACCCATCATTATTTTGTTATATTTCTAATTTAAAATTTGAAATCATCGATTTACCATCACTTTGTTGGTTTAAGACCAATAATAATTGATACCTTGATAATATATATCATAATAATAATCCAAACCTAATCAAGGTCATACCCATTTATACACAACCCAACACATTAGCTCTAATTTATTAATCATCTTGCTCAAAGGTAGCACCTAATCAATTATTTTTAAAACCTTAATTACTCATCTAAAATCAATCATATCCTTTTGAAGGTAAGCTTATACTATTTATTTATCAAAATAATCAATATGGCACCCAATAGCCGACCATGAAATGTAAAGATAGGACAAGCACCTAAGCAGACAAATGGTCTTTTGGAAAATTTGGGTGAGTGACCTATTGATAATGAAGAAAACTAAAGTGATATGCACACCCTGAGAGGTGATGAATATAATCAAAGTGACATTTTTAATCATGACAAAGCCAAGTTTAAACAATATATCAATGACAATCAAGAATAACTAGTAATATATATTCTTGAAATTAGAACCACATTACCTCTAGACTTTAATCTAGGCCTTTTACAAAATCTTGTTTGAACCCCATCACATCCTAGTAATTCTCATAATCCTCCTTCCATTGCACAAGATTTAATATGACAATCAAGAATTAGTCGATACTGAATAATAAGGTAAAAGAGAACAATCTCCACTTTAAACTATTATTTCCACTGAAGTCGAAGCTAACAAAAGAAAATCCATTCTATAGAATCAAGTTGAAATGGATTATAAGTAGGCCACACTTGACTGCCTTAATCAAATAACCTAACAAGTTAATTCATTAGCCTCTCAACTTAATTATGAATTACCAAAGTCCAACTCACCTAAAAGGCCCACTAAAATTGTCTTGTCATCCACCCATCAAGATCAAAACAAACCTAAGCCTAGTCCATCTACATCTAATCCATTAATGGATCCATCCTTTGCCCACAGAGCCATGAAGGAATCTCTTTAGAACATGTATGCTCGAGCTTACGCAAAGAAGTATAAATATGAAGACTTATGCTCTTACCACCTTGATATGAGTATTCTTAAAGTGCCTTTTCCAACACATTTTAAGCCTCCTAAGTTTGATAAATATAAAGGAAAAGGTGATATTGGTGACCACATCAAAGTGCTTACATGATTAGACTATTTCCTCAAAGTATCAGAGGCCCTGTATTAGAATGGTTCATGTAATTGCCAAGAGGGTCTATAACATTGTTTGGGGATTTGACTAATTTTTTTGTAAAATACTTCTCTTATAATATAGAGCATGAAATAACTATGATAGATATTTACAAATTCTAAACAAAGAAATGAGGAAAGTCTATCATCCTTTTTGTAGAGATGGCAAATCCTAGAAAGTCAATTTCCTTGCTCGATTGCTGAGAAGATGTTGGTCACCATATTTATAAATAATATTAATTTGGAGCTAGGCTATCAATTGAAAATTCATTATACAACAACTTTTGATGAAATTGTGGAAAAGGGGATTCAGATTGAAAAATACCTTGTTGAAAAGGGGATAATTAAAATAGATTCTAAAAATGATCAAAATAATACCTCTTCAAATAAGCCTAAGTTCTTCAATAAAAATAAAAAATTTGTTGGAGATGGAGTCACCAACTCTAAACATGTGAAAATAGTTCAAGGCACTACCTTATCATCCAAATCTTAAAACACATCTAATATTACTATACCAAGAAGAAGGCCTAAGGCTTCCACATGAAGATGGCACTATACAAATTTGAGCAAACCAATATAAGATGTTTAAAAAAAATAACTAAAAATATGATCACTTTACCAAAAATTAATCCCCTTGATGAAAATAAACCACATCCTGATTAGTTTAAATAAAATTAATTTTTTCATTATCATTTCATCAAGGAACACGATAATAAAAGATGCAAGTGGCTAAAAAATTATATTCAAGACTTAATTAAGAAATGAGAAACAAAAGTAGAAGGTGAAGCAACATCTTATTCTAAAAATCAACAATTTGGGGATTTATCAAGATCCTTTCCCAAAACATGATCATAAGCAAAAAGGTACACTATGAGACCAAATCCAAAATTAATCCAATCAAATTAATTGCCATCATACTCCTTATCAATATAATATGTACAACTACAATTAAGATTATGGCTAAATTACTTGAAAAACTCCAAGACCCACAATGTCCAATTCTTAAAATCAAAGGGGTATCTTCTGATTGTGTTGCCACTACTCAATGAGGAAAAATCATTATCCTATGGGAACCCCCCAAGGTCCCATCTCAAAAGACTCCTATCAAGCTCAATGTCCCCAAGAAAGCCTCTAACACTCATGAAGGGAACTGTGATATTATCCAACAACTTGAAAAGATCCCTGCCCAAATCTCTATTATGGACCTTCTTAAGTCCTCATCTGTCCATCATGACATCCTAAAAAAATCTTTCATGAGTCTAAGGCACCTACAAACATTGATGCTTGTCAATTTCAAGCCTTGGTTGGCCATTTATCCCAGTCACAACATATCAATTTTTATCCCCAAGACATGTCACCCATTGGCCCTAATCATAATTACCTTTTGTACATAGAAGGCTCTATTGCCAATCATAAAATCCCTTGGGTGCTTGTAGATGGAGGATCAGTGATTAATTTGTGTAGTATAAATTTGATTAAAAAATTAGGATACTCATAATCATCCCTTGGGCCAAACCTAATTATAATTAAAGCATATGACAATAATGAATGACAATAGGCTAGGTCGATATACTTCCCTATCTCTATAGGTCTCGTGATACACCAAACATTAATTAATGTAGTAGCTTTTGACTTACCATAGAATATTCTCCTCAGTCACCCCAAAATTCATGAAATATGATTCTTTCCATCCACTCTCTACCGATGTCTTAAATTCCCTCACTCTAGAATACAAGTCATTATCCTAGGAGATTCTCAATATTGTCTAAAAATGGAAGGACTTGATCTTAATATACAATGCCCAAGTACAGAGAGTGTTCCATAGAATCCAAATTTTGAAAAGTTTCTTCCCCTGATGATTTGCCATCTACCTCTTGTCCATCTGAGCTAACTCGCATCAAAATCATTTAAAAAAGTTGTGGGGAATATGAATACCAAAAAATTAAAATTTTTAATCTCTCCTTGTCACCCCGAAGCTACGGATCCCCTACAAGGAGGGAGATACAATTGACTGCCTATAAGGGTGGGTTTATTTCATTTATAAAAGCCAAATTATTTTTAGAATAAATAGAAATATCAAATTATTATCGGTTAAACCTAGAAGGTTTTGTGCCCTGCTTTCAGAATCCAAGATATCTCACAACAAATCAAATTATTAAAAGTATAGATTATAAAGGCAAAGGTTTGGGCCTATATGAACAAGGGATTTTAGAACACATTCCAAAACTGGGATACAGGGGAAATCTAGGTTTATGATACAAACCACCTAGTGAGGATCTCTATGATGTTATCTCATATACTTCTTCATTTCTAAAGAGTCTGTTGGAGGTAAAAAATGTCGTACCAATGAATCAACCCTTTTACCTATCACGAAGGTTAAAATGGAATCATATCAATTTAATCGTAAGGGTCTAAGGAATGAGAATTGATTACAAAGATGTGTAAAATGGGTTTTCTAAATGATCTAAAAAATAAAGAGCAAGTCAAATATTGAATAATGCACAATTATTATTTATAAACCAAATATCTTTTAAATATTAAATAAAAAGAATCTAATTACAATTATATAATCTAAACTATTCGATAGAGACAACCTGTAAAAAAATAGTCTCTTGAAGGAAATATCTCTAACTATTTGTAATTATATTAAATCAACTTGTTTATGATCTCTTGATATCTCTTTAAACTCAAAATAGGTCAAAAGAAAATAAATAAAATAAATTGAAGGATAAATAAAAAAATTGAAAATGAAAGCCAAACAATAAAATAAAAATAAAGACTAACATAATAAAAACTTTAAATTAATCAAATAAAACAAGCTACCTAATTATGAAAGAACTAATTTATAAACTACAAAATAAAAATAATGAAAAAACAAACTTAAGACTTATACAAAATAAAAAACAACAATATAACCTAGTATAATCAAATCTCAACTAATAATTGAATCTATTAATTAAATAAAAGACTAATATAGAAATTCACTCTTAAGATTAAAAAATCAAAATCTAACTATGAAAACTAATTATTCAAAAAGAAAATTAACATTTATTTAATATTATTATCTTAATTTATATTTTATGTAATTTAATTATAAAATATAACTAAAACTAAACACTTAATCTATTCCAATGAAAGAACAGAAATAGAGCTTCTTAAAAAAGGAAGATGTTAAAAGATAATAAATAAAACTACAATCTTAATTAAATCTAAAAATAAGTCACAATAATTTAAAAAATGAAAATAAGCTCACAATTAAACCTAAAAAGGAAATGTAATGATAAAAAATAAAAATAATCATAAACTAAAGTGGAAAATAATTAAATTAAAACTAAAATAAAGCATATGATTAAAAAATATTATCTAGTTTTGATCTAAAATGAAATAAATTAAACTACAACTAGATAAAATCTAAGAAAGAAAAAAAGTAAACATAAGTGAGTGTGAGTCTTTAAACAAGAGTCGTCTTAGTAGAAAACTAAAATAATTTTCTTGAAAAATAAAATTTCAGTACAAATAATCTTCAAAAAGATAATTATTTACAAGTGAGAGATCAATAATTGTCACGCAAAGTGATGCATTCATCATTATTCATGTCAAATACATGATATTATATATATATGACTGTATAGTTATACTTATCAGAATATATTAAACAAGATAAACTTCAGATAATCAATTTATAAACTAAACAAGAAACATGAATATATATGTACTAAATAAGCGAGTTACTTTTCCGTCATAGAATGTATTGTTCGATCTATTTACAAATAATTATTTAATGTCATAAATTCTTTGTAAAAAAAATAAGTATTTAATGTAATGTTTCTCCCTTTTTGATGTGACTTTCATAAATTTATAAAATAATCTCTTTAAAGATAATTAAAAATAAGTTATAACTAACTTTTTAGTTAGTTATTGTTAACTTTAATTAACATAATAAAAATCAATTAGTTAACTTAAAATTTAAACTTTAAATAAAGTCTAAAAAGATTAAATCAAATTAAAATAATATAACGATAATAACTCTAATGGGTGGGGGGCTATGACTCATTATAATACATTTAAAATAAGCATTCAACTATGCAAAACAAACATTATAACTAATAATAATTATATAAAATTAAATATTTTAAACTATTAAATTTCATAAGTATTTTCATAAAATTTCAGTAAACATCTAATATATTATTTTACAAAAAATAAAAATATTGTCACATATATCAAAACTACCAAAATTATATGCACATACTCAGAAGTATCATCACATCACAAGTCAAAGTCAAAATATTTAACATGAACAAACACTTAATATGAGTCTGAAACATAAATTACATCTATAAATAGAGCTTTCCTATCAATTTGGTACTTTGTGTACTCCATAGATGCAATGAGAACTTCAACCAATTGAGTGCCCTCAGAATCATCAACCTCAAACTTAACTTTCTTTATCTTGTTAGTCACTAGAGGTTGTGTTATAGGGATACTAACACATTTTTTACTAGAAGAAGCAGGTCTTTCATGTTCATGTGAGGGAATTATAGTATTAAGAGGTACATGTGAATGATGATATAATTTTATAGTGACTTTAAGCATATTTTATGGTTGTTTAGGCAATTGATCATTATGTGAATCAGATTGAATAGCAATGTGCATATGATGAGAAGACTCACTTGGAGTACCTCATCCATGAGGAGGATATCTCCCATAGACTCTTTTCAAACCTCTATTACCATGAAAGAAGAACTGACAGATAATGAATCAAGTATATTCTAAAATTTAGGATCATAAGCCTTAAAATAAATGGATACACAAGTTCCATGGTTAAATGGCCGAGGAAAAGTGTTAGTAGTATTATGGCCACAAAAATACTAGCCTTGAGAACTACCGCGTGAAGGAGTACCCTCACTATGTTGATCATCACTATGATGCCATGTATCTCTCCCAAAATTATATGACTTTAGGGTCCACCCTGACATCTTTGAATCAAATATATTAAAAAAAGCCTTCTGAAACACTTGTTATATCCATAATTTAGTTTATTTATTTCCAATGTCAAAGTATGATCTGATAAATATATTTCCATCAAATGATATCATAAGTAAATAAAACTACCAAACATACTAGTTTATATATTCATCACTTTAAAACATGATAAATGACATATAACCAAATCCACACATGTCCAAATTTCAATCGACAATGCCTTTATAGAATTTATAAATTGTTTAAACTTCAAAAGATTGTACCTTTCAAGATAACTAAATCTTGAAACAATCGTATAAATGTTAATCTTGACATATATCATTTCCAATAGAAGGACTAAAACTACTATTTATAAAAGGTGCACAAAGAAATTCCCATGAAGATCAAAATGCGAAAAGAACAAGGTTTTAGTAGACAAATATTAATCTTTGTAATCCTTACAATATTCAGTATAATATTAAATCACTTTCTCAAAACACAAAACGTGAAATATTCTGCCAACTTATCCAAATACTAAATACCACAACTGAACTAAAAAACACATATATGCAAAGAAAATTTTGTGAACACTGAAAAAAAAACTATCAACTATATAAGAATATTTATTTCACCTGATCAAAACAAAATCTTTGAATATGTCTTCCACAACCATCATCACAAACTGAATATCTGACATTGACTATGAGTATGATTTTAACAATCAAGAATCATACTATTTATAACTTGAACAATCTAGATGCCAATCTCTTCAAATGATACTTTTGTAATATATATCAAAACCTATAAATACTAAAACACAAATTTTTTCATAAAATGAAAGAATAAATGCAAATCAACCTATTCTTTCCTTTGCATCTTCAAACTATTGCTCATATTTCAAAGAATTCTAAGGATAAATTTTAATTCTTCCTTTGAAGAAAATAATTATTACACACAACCATATTACTTCATATCAAACCTTTGTGCATGATAAATATCATTAACATGTATTTTTAAGAAAATTCACCATTAATCTCACTAACAAATGTATGTAGGTAGCTTATAAGAAACAATTTATTTCCCTTAAATCATTTAATCTCATTAACAAAATAATTCAAAATAATCTTTTTATCAACAAAAATGTGCGTGCAGAACTGAAACAACAAAATTTCCTTCAAACATATACTAGAAATACCCAAATCTCTTTGAAAAATAAAAAATAATCACCAAAAGGTCAAGTTCAAGTCACATCAAATCAAAACCAAATTTTTGAAATCATTTTTGACATATAAAACTAAATTATCAAAACCCATTTTCATGTGTATCTGATGAAACAAGAAACCCAACCACATGCAAAACCACACGACTCCCAAAATTCAAAATAAGATTCCTTAAAACACATAACTTTATCTTTCCAATCACGAACTTAGACATTCAAAACCAAAAGTTGTGATGTAGATTCATTCAAACAAAAATAGACATTTGAACCAAATATTCCATTATCATATCTTCAAATCGCTTTAAAAGAACAATTGAAACATACCTTGTAAAAATCTCTATGTATTTCTTCTTGACCATCTCAACATTATTCTCCCCCATAACTTTGCTTCTGCACCAAGCTTGTGATCAAATGAAATCAAACAATAAAACTCCCACTTTTATATTTCCATAACCACCATTTAATATCCTTAATGACGTCTTTAAATTTTATTAGATTACACAGTTTTGCCATCTTGCCAACCGATTATGCCAAAGTTAACAATTTACTAACCTCATTTGACAAACTATTTACTTGGCTACCAAATCGACTGCCAAAACCACAAATTAAGGCAAGTACTTAGAGATTAATGCCAACTTTCCACCAATCACACCAAAACTACAATGATCAAACCTCGGGTTTGATAACTATTTACTCCATTTGCTACCATATCTATGATGAATCATAGTTTTAAATTCCCAACTATGCTTCAAACTCTAAACCATTAACCATAGTCAATATTAATATCTACCAACTTAGGACTATGTTCAACATACTATCAACTCCAAAATTACTACATCCAAAGTGGACTAATTGAGAGCAGACTTATATCACTTAGTCGATGTTCATATTAACACCTAGGTAATAAAATGCATATGAAACTCAGGAAATGCATTTAGGTTTTCGATTATCAACAAATGTTTATAACCTAAGTCACTAAACATTAGGTTTTATACTTTCAAAGCATTCAAAGTATTATAAGCTTCATGGTAATATCAAGCATATTTCCTCAAAACATCCATGTCTAGCAATACATTGCTATTAAAATTGGAACAATCAACTATTGAATATACATACCAATTTCTAGAATTGTTTTAAACCTCTTATCAAAGCAATGTGATCATAAATGCTTGGAAATACGTGTTATGGCTCTTGAAGACAAACTGTGGTAACAAAAGAACTTCATATGCATGAATTGTACAAGAAATAATTGAATGTGCATCTTACTTTATTTTTGCCAATTCATATGCAACCAAGTGTTATAACGTAGTCTATGAGAATGAAATGTTGTTAGAATTGAAATTGATCATGTGTCTTATCAAGTTCATACAAAATCACTTTTGCAGTTTTGAAACACTATATACCTTGTAAACTGCAAAATGTTATAGACTAATATTAAAAAACAATGGTCATTAAGAACAAACTTATAAAACCACTTAATTAATATTAAACAAAAAAATCCATTTAATGTAGTAATTTAATTTCATGCCTATGTATAGAAAAATGCATATTCAAATATATGTAAATGAGTTGACCCCAACCAATAGTTTTAAAGTTCATGACGCTAGGTCACCTATATGGTAGAATTAGAAACATGACAAGACCTTCATAAAAGAAAGTTGTGGTAAAAATAGACTCAACAGAGTATTTGACTGATAAAGACATTGAAACAAGTTTCATCCATAATCTTTACAAAGATTTTTTATACCATAAACCTTTTCACTAAAATCTCCATTTGCACCATTGACATAGAACTTTGTTACCCTTCCCTCATCGACTAGAATCAACGTAATGAACCTTCTCTAGATATTTTTCAAAATGATGAAGCCATGACTGAATATATGGGAATTTAAGATCATATGTCATCTGGTGACCATAAGAAAGGGTTTGAGATCAAGCTAAATGTTTCTACTTAATTTGGAGAATAAGTCAAGTCATTAAATCAGATTGACTCCAAAAAATCTCTAAAAGACTTGTCTTCTAAATCAAAATAAATTTTGTATCCCTCATCCGTGATTCTCTTAGACCTGAAGAGTATAAGGTATATGATGAGCCATTTTAGGAACTTCATGACATCTTCCAATTGTCTAATGAGTATCACTTTCCATCTCCATTTGCGTATCTTCAGGATCAATCCCCATCTTTAGTAGAAAATTCATTGAAGCCAAAATTAGTATTGAGGAGGATCTAAAGATAGTTAAACTAGGGGAAAGTCTTACACTTGAAAAAAGAGAAGTTATTATCTTTCTTCTTAAGGAATTCATATACATTTTCACCTAGTGTTATGCTAACATGTCAGGTCTTGATCTAGCCTTGGTTGTGCATCACTTAATTGTTCATCCTAATGCCAAACTTATAAAACAAAAGCTTCATAAGACACACCCTAATATAGCTTTGCTAGTCAAATAAGAGCTCCAAAAGTTCTTGGTAGTAGGATTCATCTATCCAATTGACTACTCTAATTAGATTTCCAATATTATCACTATTGGAAAACCAAATAGAGGAGTTTGCATTTGCACTAACTTTGGGGATATTAATAAGGCTTATCCCAAAGATGACTTTCCACTTCCAAACATAGGCATGAGTGTGGATTCTACAGTTGGTTACAAAATCTTCTCTCTTATGGATGGATTCTTCATTTATAATCAAATTAGAATTGTGCTAGAAGATCAACACAAAACTACCAAAGTTACTATTCCACAGGGTATTTTCTATTATTAAGTAATGCCCTTTGGACTAAAAAATGCAAGGACTACTTACCAAAGAGCCATGAATATTATTTTACATGATATGATGCATGACATGGTAGAATACTATGTCTATGATATTTTGGAAAAGCCCAAAACAAGAGTTGAACATCCGATAATATTACAAAAAATATTTTGAAAGATTATGAGAATATAAAGTCAGACTGAATCCTAGGAAGTGTGTATTCAGAGTAACATCTAGAAAACTCTTGGGATTTATTATTTCCCATCGAGGCATCAAAATCAACCCAACAAAATTCAAAGCAATCATTGAGATGCATCCACCTAAAAACCTCAATCAATTGCATAGCCTAAAAAGGAAGTTATGATCCATTCATCATTTTATTTCACAACTTGAAAATAAGTGTCAACCCTTCACACATCTTCTGAAGAAAGAAGCATAATTCCACTGGAGTCCAGAATGTCAAAAAACCTTTGAAAACATCAAGCAATATTTATTGAAACCCCCAATACTTTCACCACCAATATTTGGAAAGGCTTTGTTTCTTTATATTTTAGCTATTCCACGTGCCTTAGGAGTTCTCTTAACACAACATGATGAAAATGGAAAATAAAGAGCTATATATTATCCTAGCATGACTTTTATCTCTTATGAGCTTAATTACACTCCAATTGAAAAAGTTTAACTAGCAATTATCTTCACTTATCAAAATCTTAGGCATTATATGCTCAATAATCAAGTTAAGCTCATTGAAAATATTGATCTGCTTAAATACTTGCTATCCAAATCAGCGCTCACTAAGAGAATGGATAAAAGGATTATGTTCCTAAGTGAATTTGATATTGAATATGTGAACTAAAAATCTATCAAAGGTCAATTCTTGGTAGATCAACTAGCAGAAGCTCCTTTTCTTGATTCAACACCGTTAATAACAACATTTCCTGATGAATCAATCATGGTCACTAAAGGATCTCCATCTTGGAAGTTATATTTTGATGGTTCCTTCACCACTCATAGTTTAGGACCCAACATCCTTAGCATCACTCCTCAATGAGATTTCATTCCTAAAGCTTTTAGGATTGCATTCCATGTACAAATATTTTTACAAAATATGAGGCATTAATCATAGGTCTCCATCTGGCTACTCAATGGAATATCTAAGAACTTCAAGTTTTTTGGAGATTCACAACTCATAATTAAACAAGTCAACAATGAATTATAGAAAAAAGATGATAAATTGATACCATACAAACAAATGGTTGACACTTTAAAAACTAAATTTCAGTCAATATATTTCAAGCAAGTTCCTAGGGGAAATAATAAATTTGCAAGTGCAATGGCTACTATTAGATCATTGTTGGAAATGACTCCTAAAATGTGTCAAAACCATTTCTTGATAGAATAACTATTAAAAATGACCCATCAAAATACTACATCAGAAAAAATATGTGATATCATTGATCCCAGTCCTCCCTAGTATCAAGATATATACACCTATGTCCGTGATAACATTCTTCCACCCAATCTTAATCATCACCATCGTAAGGATTTCATTCAAAAGGTTTCCTAATACACTATCCTTAGCAACACATTGTATCAATGAGGCTATGATGAAACCTTGTTAAGATGTCTAAACTCAGATGAAGCTATTTTAGTAATCAAGGAGGTTCATGATGGTATTTATGGGGGCCACGTTATTGGGATGGTCCTAGACAAGAAAATCCTTCGGATTGGGTATTATTGGCTTACAATGGACCATGATGCTTGTTAGTATGTGATAAAATGTGTAGTATGTCAAAAGCATGGGGATTTAATACATGCTACATCTCAAGAACTACAAACTATAGATAATAAATGGATTTTTTCTACTTGGGGATTGAGTTCATTATTATTGCCACTGAGTACTTCACCAAGTGGATGGAAGCCATGCCACTCACTTATGTCATTGATGAAATTTTTTATAAATTCATCCTTAATAACATCATTTGTTGATATGGAATTCCTGCCATCATTATATCTGAAAATGGCACATCCTTTTAAAACCAATATGTCAAGGCCTTATGTAAAAAATATCACATTCAATACAAAAGGTCAACACCATACTATCTGCAATACAACGATCAAGCTGAGGTGAAAAATAAAACTCTCATCAATATTATCAAGAAAATCATCAATGATGTTGATTGTAATTGGCATCTTTAGTTTTATCCTGCATTATGGTCATATCAAACCAATGTTTGTACTCTTACCGATGCTACTCCATATTCTCCAATCTTTGGCACTAAGGCTGTCTTGACAATTGAGGTTGAGCGCCCTTCATTATGAATATCACTTCAAGGAATTATTACTGAGGACTTATATAGGATTACTCATTTGCAGTACTTGAACTTTTGGATGAGAAGCATCAACTGGCCCTAGATCATCTAAGATTGTATCAAAATAGGCTACAAAATAATCCCCTTCTAACTACATAACCCTCAAATACTCAATAACACATCTATCATTCACCCCTTCCATCCATTTGTTTGTCATTAATCATAATGCCATCCTCATGTATTTATCCTTACTCAGGGCAAACAAATATCGAGAACTCAGAAAATGCTAGAATCATGGGTTGCTCACCCATTGTTCAAATTTTACAACTTGACTATTTGACTATTGAAAACCGTATGTATTTGATTTTGCATGTTTATGTGATGTAAAAATGGTGTGATCAATTATATAAGTTGACTATATATTCATATGTCTTGGATAATAATCACTTTTGCCATTTGTTCCAATAAATAATCCTCTTGTGAGTCATTTTTTAAATAAGTCATTTTGTACATATTCACTTTTTGTGTTTTGTTAAGATCATTTGTACATTTGACATAATGCCACAATGCTACTTTGTTTAAAACTATACCAATGGTGCACCATGGAGAATGTCATTTTAATACAAGTTTTGTGTCAAAAGGTCTCTTTACATACTTTGGAAAAATGACAACCTGATTGAACATATCCTGGTGCAAACTACAGAGTGTTACATTTAAATGGATTGCTAAGACTACGATGGGATTTGTGGTAGAAATAATGGATTTACAATAGAAAAAGTTCTCACCATATCCTTATCCCATCACACAAATCCTTATCTCTTGTCTAACTGCCTAATATGATCACGTCGACCATGTCTCACTTATAATTTACAATCTTTTCTCAAGTCTTATATCCTTCGTCTATTGATAAGCTACCCATTACACCCTCCTAATATCTAAGTCAACCCACCTAACCCAAAATTAACAATGTCCAATCAAGCCTAAGCCTGTTGTCTTTAGGAGAATTTCCTCCAACATCCTAACATGCATAAAGGGCAACGCACGTGGACAATCTAAGCTATATGAGCACATCCATGTTTAACTGATCATTTAATAACATTCTTATCATCATCATCTCATAACATTATGCATATAATTAAATTTTTTTACTAACCATCCAAATATCTCATACATCATGTCATAAATATAGGCTATATCATTACATTATGAGTCTAATTAAACATGTCATATATATAAACATAACACAATCAAACATTACACATCATAGATACCATGAGCATCCACATAACTATCATAATAACATCCATAAAAGACCATATACAATCATACGTCATATGACACCAATAACTATATATTGTCCATGATTATAACATGTCATAGGCCTAACAGTGCTAGAAATGTCCTTGTTGGGTCATGTGTAGACTGTGTCAATGATCGAGAGTGTTTTTCACTCTCTGATCGACTGCTCTCTCAAAATATGAGTGCCCTTTAAATGGTTGGCACTAGTTTTTCATATAACTCTCTTCAATACTCAGTCTCACTAGCTATCTAAGCCATTCGTCTCTCTGCATCCCTCCATGTTAATCATGCCTGACACTATACCAAATGCATTTATTATATCTAGCTCTGTAGCATGGTAATTTGTGCATCATGTTGAACCACTTGTCCATGTAGAATTGACACCTGAGATAATACTAGGGTTGTATGCATATCTCTCTGCATAATTTACCCTTATAAAAATCTCACTTGTCCTGCACTACTGCCAACTAACATTGGAAGTCATCCCTTTCCTAGACTAACTCTAACTGCTCCATCTCCCTGGCCTAAATTTCCCTTTATAGCCACTTTATAATCACTTGTTTCACTCCTCTCCCAAGTAACCACAATGGTCCTATCATGTTTAACCCTATTTGTGACCCCTATACTTCTCTCTCCATTCTTCTCCTCTACATTGGTCGCTCAATCCAGGGCAAGTTTTCCTGCACAATATCAACCATGTCAGCTAATTTTCTTTCATGAATGAATCTTGTCTCTATTCCCCACATTCTTTTGTGAATTCCATTCCTACCTCAGCTCTAAAAAATTTATGCTTCAAAGGCATAGATTCATGATCAATTGGTCCACATTCATGACCTAACACACTCAAATTTGCTTCCCTTGCACCCACATGGTTATCTGGTACCCTAACTAAACCAACAATTACCATTCCCATATCTTGTGATTCATATCCTCAACCTCACTGATTGCCTTTGCCTAAACCCATGGCTGCCATCTCCAACCCCACTGATCGTCTTTGCCCTACCCAACAATTTTCATCCCTAAACCTATGGTTTTCCCATAATTCACATTTTCTCTACCCTAACCCTCCTAAATTCATGTCTTACCCTCCAAACTCATGTGCATACAGCCGCTAGGAGGTATTCTAATGCCCTAACAAGCCCTATCTTCCCTTTCCTAAACATCCTCATAATTAATCATAAATACAACCAAAGGATATATGCACAAACCAAAGGTACCTAACCAATTTACCTGATCTTTTGATTTCTAGTTCTCAACCTCCCTCTCTCCACGTCATCAATCACATGGATTTCCCACCATTGCTCTTGCATCGAACATCACTTATGCAAGAAATAATACCATTCCTACTATGATACTAATGAATTATTTTTTCCACCTTCTAGCACTTTGCTTATCCCACCTGTTCATCCCACCTTCACTTCTCCATCTCACTTAACCTACTAACTCATCCTTTTTCTTCTTTATTCTTTGTTGTTCAACTAATTGACCCTGTTGTCACCGTCCATCATCATCTCTTCGCCAAAACTCCTTGTCTAACTTCTTATTTAAGGATAACTACATCGGCTTGAGGTCTATTAAGACTATGTAGGCAATGCTCAGACAACTCCACGTGCCAAAGGATAGCTTAGCCACTCATTTCCATTCATCTTCCTTCATCCCATGGTCACTTAAATCTTTATTTTGACCTATCATCTACTTTATCATCACCTAACAAATGCTTTGAGCTATAATGTCGACTATTTAATCCCATCATCATCCTCTTTTGGCCTACAACTCTCCTTGGCATGTGTCATTGCTTGAGATACGTTAAAAGCTTATGGCTTTGGTTTGCAAGTTCTCCCTGGCATGTGTCATTCCTTGGGATATGTCAAAAACTTGTGACCTTTTATCATCCCATTACGGTTGGTTCCCGATGGAACACGCTAACCACTATAATACCATTTTTCTTGGCCAACACGCTCTCCCTGACATGCTTCTTTGCCTGGATACGTCAAAAGCTTGCAACCACTGTCTTATCATCATCCCCTTATGGTTGGTTCTTGTTTGGGACAAGTCGACATCCATGACATCATCATTTTGTTTCCTTGCACATGTCTTTACTAGGGGCATCATCTACTTGTAGCTCATTGCTCGCATTGATCTTTTTATTTATTACATATATCTCCCATCTAACTCATCCCCTCTTTCTTCTATTCATCACATCCCACCCTTTGTTTCCTCTTTCAAGTGGCCACTTGTCTTGTTCCTCGACGTACGCCCACTCAAGGGGGCATCGTGTGTCCACTAATCCTACTAACATCCATGATAGTCTGTCTTCTTTGAAAGACCATTACCCCTTCCATTTCGTTCAGTCGTAATACCCTTTCAAAAAGGGGCAAAATGTATACATCTAAAATTTATGTCTTGTCATTAATTCTATTAATCAACATTAATTATCACATCATTATCACTAATAATCATATCATTGTCATATTAACACTATACCTAGTCCTAACATATCACCTTCATTATTCTTCACTAATATACTAACCTGGCCTCTTTTTCCATATCAATTAACCACTCGTTAACATTATTTATCCCTTTCTTATCTCTCCATTTAACTCCATAAAAAATCTCCACAATATTGAATTAATTCACATGAATTCACCCCAACTACCTTCAACTAGCATCATTTATCCCTTTTTATCACTCCATTTAACTCCATAACAAATATCCACATTTACGAATCAATTCACCCCAACTACCTTTAACTATTATCATTTATCCCTTTTTATCACTCCATTTAACTCCATAACAAATATCCACATTTACGAATCAATTCACCCCAACTACCTTTAACTATTTTCATTATCTTCTTTTACAAATATCTTCTCTAATTACTAACTAGCCTTTATTAACCCAATTAATGAAAATCTAGAGCCTCTAAAATCCTTCACACTCTTCTTTACAATTTTTTTCAAAAAATTTAAAATTCTTGAAAAAAATTCTCAACCCTTCATCTTATTTCCACCATAACTTCATCCTAACCATCCATCCTATCCATTACCCTCTATAAATCAATCTTCATCCATTCACAAACCAACTCTTAAAAAGTAAGAATCTGTATATATCAAATTATCACAAGAACATCATCTACCATTGTTATATGTTGTCCGAAATTCTGTCCATTATCCATCAAGTGAAATTATCACTTCGTCATTCGGGCACATCCTTGCTTGTTGGTGATAAGTTGATGGCAAATTGAGGTAATATTGTTTCATTTCATTTGTGTATGGCATTCATCTTATCTTCCTTGGCCAACCATGTGGGTTAGTCGAGTTTGGAGTTAATTTTAAGCAATTGGCATGTTTATATTGTCCTTCTGTATTTGGATTTTGACTTCAAATTTCTCCTAACTACACGACGTGAAGCCATCCTCATTTGGCCCTTTCAATAAATCGCCCGACTGAATTAAATTGGCCTACCATAGTTTTTCAGTACGCAGTTGTTTTACCTCGGTAAGTGACTGAAAAGCGAAAATGTTGAGGGCGAGGAATTTGAATTGCCCGCGAAAGTCCTTGCAACAGAATGGGTCTCAGAAATTCTGTTTTATATCAAAGCCTAAATGGAATAAGGGGGTTTATTCTTACAGGGGCTCCTTTAAATTAGAGATTTGTGCCAATTTTCAGTCAACTGCCAGAATTTGTGATGAAGATTGGAGGGTGCAAATTGAAAAAGAGAAGAAAAGCCGCACGAAGAGTTTGGCAGATCGGCTGAGGCCTGGCGGGCTTACTGCAGACGGACTTTCTTATGTGGAGAATTTTACTGTGAGGTGTTGTGAGGTTGGAGTTAACAGGACTGCTAACATTGAGGCCGTTGCAAATCTGTTACAGGTGGGCACATTCAATGTTGCTTTTATTATGTGTTTTTCTCAGTGGTCATGAATCAGTTTGATTTGGGTGTTTTTTTTTTGTTCTAGTGGGTGTGAATCAACGTGTCATAAAGGATGTTGTGGTTTTACAAATATCATGGGCAAATTGGGAGTTTGATTTTTAAATATTTGGGTGTAAAATTGGTGTTTTTCTCAGGTGGGTATGAAGCACCTTTTAGGCTATAAGCCTAACTTGGATTTGAAGTTTGAACCTGGGTGTTTTGGTTGATATACTGTCTTAAATCACTTGACATTGCCGCTTGAAAAAGCTTTTCTTGTTTTTGAGATTTGATTTTGGGTCTTTTCGGTGATATAATGTTTTAAGCACTTCATATTGTTGCTAATCTATTACTTCTGTTATTTTTCAATTGAAACTGTCTTTTGGGTGACGCTATGCCTTAACTACTACACATTGCCCATTATCAAAATAAGGGTATTTTGCTTTTTTGAGATTTTGGCTTCTGAGATGGTTAAAACTTCCGATTATGACGTTGAAGGTGGACAAAAGAGGGTATTTTCGTTTTTGAGGTTTATGCTTCCGAGATGGGTAGACTTCTGATAATGATGTTGTAGGTGGACTTTGAAGTCAAAATTGGGTTATTGTGATGAGGGTGACTTTAAGGTCTGTTATTGTAATGTTGCTGTATCATGATTATCGTTACACTGGAAGTAGCCGTGAGGGCAGGTGTTAGTTTGCAGTTAAATATGTTTAATCATTAGAGTGGACGTGGCTGGGAAGGCAGGCTTTCATTTGCAGTTGAATATGTATTCTAATCCGTTTAATCTTCTTTGGATTGTTTGAGGTTAAATTTGTAGTTATTGTTGTCAGAGTGACTTATATGTACTATTCTAACGATTTACAGTTAAATATATCTTCTTATTCTTTTTAATCTTCTTTGGGATTCTTCGAGGTCAAATTTGCGGTTATTAATATGGAGTGATTATTGTGTAACATTGAACCATTGATATATTTATGATTAGATCAGGTAAAGCTGAAGCCAAGAAAGCAGGTTGGATAAGTTGCTGTTCAGCCCTGTTCATAATTGTTTGTGTTCAAAGTTTTGGTTATTGGAATGGGGGTGACTTAGTGTTATATTATTACAAAATTGATTGATACAGTTATAACTAGACTGCATAAAGCCAAAGCCAAGAGTGGCATTACATTATGGAGTGCCTAGCTTAAAAAAACATCTAAATCAATTATATCAACAACCTGAGTGTTGACATTTTGATTGGCCTGTCTGAAGAAGCGAGTTTACCAAAACAGCAGATCAAGGTTAACAGTAGAAGACCCAACCTCAAGAAAGAAATGGCAATATCACAAGCTTAGTTTAGCAGCCCTTGTCCTAAGTGGTTGTTTGTGCACAATACATCCTAGTTGTTGAGCAGTGGTCACATAGACTGTTTGGTCTCATGGACATTATTAAAATCTTTCATTCATTCATCGGCAGTAAACTATTTTACTGTTCATTCTTTTTGGGCATTTGGCTTTACTGATATGAGGATGATTTGTCCATTCTTGTAATACTGATAGATTTGTGATTGAACCCTATGAATACTTAGCTGAAGGGACAGGTTGTGATCTTCAGTAAAATGGTTAGCTGTTCACTCTTTGGGATTGCTTGAGGTCAATTATTTGGTTATATTTATGAGGGTGACTTGTGTCCATATTTGATGAATATACTGATTTATTTTTTTCTTTTTTATTCTTAATTCTGTTAAATCCTCTTTGATATTCTGTCACTTTGAGGTCAGATTTGTGCTTATTGTTAGGAGGAAAATTTGTATTCGCTATTCTAATATTCATTTATTTATGATTAGAGCACATGAAGCTGAAGAGAAGGCATGCTTGCATCTATAGTAAATTCTGTTCAATCCTTGTTGGAATTATCAGTTATTTCAGGTTAAACTTGTGGTCTTCATTAGGAAGGTGACTTGCGTCCATTATTTTGAAGCCAAGAAGGCAGGTTGTGATCTGCAGTAAAATATCTTTTGTTATTCTGTTTATTCATCTTTGCAATTTTGAGGTCAAAATTATGGGCATTGTTATGATGGTGACTTGTGTCCATTCTTGTAACATCTACGTATTTATGATTAGACCTGGATGAAGCCAAAGCCTAGAAGAAAGGTTTTGATATGCAACAAAATATAATTTTTTATTCTGTTATCCTTTTTGGGATTGTTTTATTTATCTAGTTGGTTAATATTTTCAGGAAGTAGGATGCAACCATATGCTGAGTATGGGCTACTCCACAGATGGATTTGGAACCAGTCCCACCATGAGGAAACACCATCTCATCTGGGTTACTACACGAATGCACATTGAAGTCTACAAGTACCCTGTCTGGTCAGTAAGACCATTTCATTTATTTAACCTTATGTATGTGGGATTAAAGCTCCTGATATTGATTATAGGCAAAGTTACTAGAACAATCAAGTTGTAGAACATTAATTTGCAATGTGTATTCACGTTTGGGAGATGAATGTGTGGACGAGGGAAAACATTCAGGAATCATGGTATAATGTAGTTGGGTTTTGGAAAATCTAGTAACATTTTGTATAAAATATTGGTTTCTTTTTGAGAACTTTTAAGATTTAGTAAATTTAGTCTTGAGGGATTTTTCTCAGTAAACCAGAATGATAATGTTATAGACATTAATAAAAATCAGTTTAGAAATTAGGTTCATTATCAATTAAAAGATGATTAGTGTTTATTAGAAATTTTATTGATTGCTAACTATTTTTCTTCCAAAAAACAACTGGTATAAAAATTAGCTGATTGGCGAAGATTTGAATGCCAAATTGTTGGATTATCTGTTTATGAGAGTTTTCGAGATTTGTCACAGTAAACCTGCTTGATAAAAATTTGGGCACTTGTAAAAATCAATGTAGGTGCTTTTTGTTTAAGAAATTGCTGAATGTTTGAGTCATTCTGTCAATTGGAAATTTTACTTTTTTGAAAATTGGCAAAAGAATTAGACAACTGATGAAAATTTGGATCCTAATTGTTAGGTTCTTTGTTTCTGATATTTTTCAAGGTTTTTTCATGCTAAACCTGCTTCATTAGGTTTTGTGTACTTGTAAAACTTGGGTAACTTTTCAAGAACTTTTGTGATTTGGCAAATTTAGTCTTGAGGGATTTGTCTCAGTAAAACGGAATGATACTGTTTTAGACACTAGGAAATATCAGTTTAGGTTCATTTTTAATAAAAAGATGATTAGTGTTTCTTAGAAATTTTATCAATCGCTAACTATTTTTTTCCCAAAAACAATTGGTAAAAAAATTAGCTGACTGGCGAAGACTTGGATGCCTAATTGTTGGATTATCTTTCTGACAGTTTTAGGGATTTGACACAGTAAACCTGCTTAATTAAGATTTGGGCACTTCTAAAAATCAATGTAGGTAATTTTTGTTTAAGAAATTGGCAAAAGATTTAGACAACTGATGAAAATGTGGACCCTTATTGTTAGGTTCCTTGTAAGTTGTATGTGATAGTTTTCAAGGTTTTTTCATGGTAAACCTGCATCATTAGGTTTTGTGTACTTGTAAAAATCAACTCAGGGACATTTTGCATAAAACATTGGTTAATATTTTTGAGAAACTTACTCAACCAATGATTTTCAAAAAATGGTGGAGATATGGCAATGGTTAAAAATATGGAACTTAATTGTTTTGATCTTTGGTTCTGTTTTGTTTGGAGGGAAGGTTCTAGTTATTTGTAAAAATTAATTTTGGTACAGTTTATATTAAAACATGATTAATGGTCATTGGGGGTCCAGTCTGACCCCCTCGGCCCTGGGCACTCCCTGATGAGCATTATCAAAACCTGCATTGGCCCTTTTACAGTGATAGATGATAACATGGATGATTCCTTTGGCCCAGGCCTTGATAAAGATGTATGATGGGACTAGCATCCAGTCTTTCCGACTTTCATCAGCCCATGCTCTTTGAGGGGTCTTGCTCCCTCCACATAGTTATTTGTGTTGGTACCTCAACCACATGGTTTGGGGCTTTACTGCTTTGTCAATTGTTGAATTTAGTTTTTTATTTTTATTTTTTTAAAGGTAAATGTTTAGCCAATTGGTAAAACTTTGGACCCTAAATATTCGGTTCTATGTATCTGTTAGTTTTGAGGTATTTTTCACTGTAAGCCTGCTTGATAAGGTTTTGGGCACTAGGGAGATGAAATAGTTGTGTAAGTCCAATGGATGCAGGGGTGACGTTGTAGAAATTGAAACTTGGTGCCAAGCTGAGGGCAAAGTTGGGACTAGGCGCGACTGGATTCTCAAGGATGCCACAACAAAAGCTCTTATTGGTAGGGCTACAAGGTAATAATAAAAAATGACACATTATTTTCATATTTCTCAATGGTGAAGATCATTTTTTTCTGTTTTCAAGCATTGATTGATCTGTGGACTGCAGTACCCAGGTTATCTGACATTCTTGTCAGCATGCAGAATCCAAATTTTTTCTCGTGCAAATAGACAAAAATTGTTGTTTTAACAACCTGATTGTAATGATTCTGTTTGATTTCCGAGAATGTCATACTTTGGTTTGAAAAATTCTGACTAAATAATCTGTTTGTCAGCACATTTGTGATGATGAATCAGAACACTCGACGCCTTTCTAGAGTAATTGACAATGTAAGGGATGATTACATGATTTATAGCCCCAAAGTACCTAGGTATGGTTCTATTTTAATTTTTAAAGGCTCAAGTTTTCCTTGTTGATGAGAATTTCAAGCATCATTTATTTCGAGTGATTTTTCTTAGAGAATGACAACCGGGGGAGTTTTCATTCTTCAGGTTTGCATTTCCAGAAGAAATTAGTACTAGTTATAAGATACCCAAACTTGAGGATCCTGCACAGCATTCTAGATCTGGTCTTATGGTAAGCTTTTATTGAGCACAACGTGATGGTATTCTGCAATTCTTTCTTGGACGATACCTGACAACACTAAATGTAGTCATTAGTCATTGGGATGTTATTAATGTGTGTTAATTCAGACTCTATGGGACACAGCTTTTGGTTTTGCGTTAAGGAAATGTTCAATTAGCAAGCAAATAGTACGAGCATACAAACTTTTCTCGTAGATGGTTTGACATTAGTTTTATGGTAGTTTGGGAGAACCTCTGTGAGCTAATGCATGTACACATTGGAAATTTATTCACCAGGGTAGTGAGTACATGTATGCACATGCATGAAGATATATACTGCTGCAAATATTTATTCAAAATTGCTTACGACCAAATATGTTCAAATTCAGTTTCTACCTTGAATTAGTTATTCTACACATATAAAGACTGATCCTTTTCGTTCTATTAAATACAGATATTGTGATTCCTGAATTAGTACCATTTTTTTGGTGCTGATTGGTTTTACTGTTTTAATGATTATACAGCCTAGGAGAGCTGATCTGGATATGAATAAACATGTTAATAATGTTACCTACATTGGCTGGGTTCTTGAGGTTTGTATTGTCTTAATGTAGTTTTTTGGGCATTGGTAAATCCAAACTTTCCTCGTTTGCATATTTAATTTGGGTGCAGCTTTTCATATTTCATGCATAATTCTGAGCGAGGTTCGTTATACATGGATTCATTAAGATCATATATATTTTATATTGTAATTATTAGATTTATTACCATTTAACTGCTTTTTGTTGAATATTCAAATCTGGTAGTTGCAAATATGGGTTTTTATGATTGTTTTCATGGGTTTGCATTTTGATACATTTATCTAGAAACAACTGTGTTCTATCCTCTTTTCTTTACCAACACAGCTGTTTCCAGATAAATCTACAAAAACTGCAAATATATTCCAAATTGTGGAAATTGCTTTCTATTATCTTGGATTTAGGAAAATTGAGATCTACATAGTGCATTTTTACAGATATGGTTTCTCTTAAGTGAAAAAATGCTGAATTAGTGATATTTGTCCATGGTAGAGCATGCCCCAAGAAGTTTTGGAGTCACATGAGCTGCATACAATCACTCTTGATTATAGGCGAGAATGCAACAAAGATGATGTTGTCGAGTCTTTGACAAGCTTGGAACCCAGCATTTCAGAAAATAGTGCAGTGGAAGATGGTTTTGTTGCATCCAAAGGGATTACTGCTGCTACAAATAGATCAGCTGCAGTTAAAAGTCCAGTTAAACTTTCTTCAGGTACTGAGGATTTTGAATTCTTACACATGCTAAGATTGGTTGATGGCCGTGTTGAGATCAATAGAGGTCAGACTGTATGGAGGAAACTTGTGATATGATATATATACATATATTGATAATCAAAATTTATGTCACAAGGTCTCCAATACCAATTACAACTTCAAAAGGCCATTCAGTACTGGAAACTGATCTTTAATGTATTGCAATTTGCAAGTGCATGGCGTTTTTGTTCTTTATGGATCGGAAATGCATGGTGTTTCTTGAGTTCCTGATTTGGGCATGAGTGGCTTGTATATAAGAAGATGAGTGTTAAATGCCACTATTGAGAAATTTCATGTGTGAGCTTGACTGGTATTTGTCTGGAGTGTGTCATCTTACTATTTAACAGTGTTATATGTGTTTCACCGTTTTAAATACAATCCTATGGATTATATTGAGGTGAACGCTTTGGATTGTAACGTTCAGAAAATAGATATCTTACTATTTTCATGATTCAATGTCCATACAAAACAAGGTATGAATAGCCATTTGTTTTCTATAAAAAGCTACACTACCAAAGGAATATCATTCGCAGATATGCAAATACATACCCCAACTTAGCATAGAAGAACCTGAGAGATAAATGACTTTATATCATAAGGTAGTGCATAGAACAATTGTTCAGTGCAGGGAGGACCTGTCAGATCATGCCCTTACCCTGACATGCATCATTCTATTTATATGACAAAAGAATCAATGGTTGTCTGTTAAAACACAGCTGTCGATGACAACCGAACATAACTAAAGATTCGTTTCAATACTACCGAAATCTGACAAGAGAGTAAGCATAATATGGTTGGCTACAGAACACTGTATTTTTTAAAGGTTGATAACAATGGGCAATACTAACAGGACGGTCTGCAGTATCCCGCCTTCAAAACTAGTTGGAGTGCCTTTCAACACAACCCATATACTACATGATTAAAATGAGATGGAAGAGTGAAGACTGAAAACGTTTATGGTGGGGTGATTGTTGTTGTAGAAGTTGTTTTGCTAAAAAATATAGGTAACTGGGCTGAAAATACTTGTGCAAAAAGTCTGAAGCTTAGAACAAGTTCTGCAGTTGGATTTTGTCCTCACAAAATTGCTACATGAATTTGTTGGAGGAAACTCACAAATCCAATAACGATATTTTTTTGTTTGTTTGTTTCTAGCAATTCTTCTTGTTGGTTGTTGCACAAATAGGAGTTTATAGTACGACAAAAGAACTATACGGCTGCAGAGAGGGGCATATCGCTGAAGAGAGGCGAGGGCCGTGCGACTCAATATTATCACACATGGACGTACGGTGGTCAATTGCAATGTACAACAGGTGAGGTGTGGGCAGGGTGTACAATGTAGAAGTGTATGGTGTAAAAAGGATGTTTAGGTTGGATGTTGGTTGGCCACAAGGGACTGCTAGTGGTCGTACTGTAAGAATTTAGGAGTGTTTGTCATTGTTGAGACATACGGTGAGGTAGCTGCTCGGGTGTACGGTTAGGGAGAATGTTATGCTTGAGCGTATGGTGGGGGAACATGTAGGAGGGCGTACGTTGGGGGCACATCTACGAGGGTATACATTGGGGGTGCATCTATGAGGGCATACATTGGGGGCGCATCTACGGTGTAAGAGCTCGTCTGTGTGGGTGTATGGCCTTTCTTGACATTTGACTTTGCTTGCATATTTATCTCTCATATTATTTTTTATTTTGCCTTCAATAACCATACTTTTCTTCATACCCGTGTCTTTTTGTCAAGCGGGTTCCTTGAGTAATTTTCCATCCATACATAGAAGCTCGATATTAATCCTAGTAACCTCAACCTAAATAATTTTAATTGGTCCATTCACTACATCTTTAGATCCCATACTATTTGAATTTGTTAGTTGTCCGACCCGATTTTTTATTATTTGGTGGATTTTAAATGGCCATGGCTTGAGTACTTGAAATGTTTCTAGCTTTACTTCCCGTTGACCATTAATTTTTAATATAAATACCCTCAACTTAAAATTTATGTGCCTCAAATACTTATCATGTTGGTACTTGCTTTCTCTTTAACACAAGTTCTCTCAGTTTAAACTTCAAGCACCACAAGTATTGGTTTCGACAATACTTCTACCTTGACATAGTCGCGATCGACCGATGTGCCATGAGTCTCAATTCATCCAGGGTCATGACTCTTTGTTCATTTAGAGATCCGATCATACTTCAAAACTAGTCCATGTTTTATGAGGTTGTACTTCACCTTCTATTATAATATTATCCTTAGACCCTATGTTCACAATCATTGTAGACTTTGTGAACTTTCATGCCAGCTACACTTTCAAAATGGTGGGCTAACTTATTATTGAACTTTGCATCTCTAACATTGTATGCTATGAACTCGGGTGGGTAATTCGATGTTACGCCCTTAACCATTGGTGTGTCTAGGGATATGTGTGGCTGACTTGTGGCTTACATCTTTTTTATTTATTTGTTACATTTTTCTATGTTCTTAGATAAGTCGGCTTGTGGAATAACCTTGGCTGAGTAGACTATATATAGGAGGTAGTGGTTAGTCTTTATTCATTATGTTAAGTATTTTGCTATTAGTGCATTGATGTGGAGGTTGCCCCCTCGAAGAGGCTTTGCTATATTATCCAATATTTTGTTTTGCTGTCAATTATTGCTGTGTGATCTCTCATATTTGCTTATTCTGTGCAATATAAAATCATTTTGTGCGAACATCTAAGTAATTTCATTACATCCGACTATGATGTTGATAGTTCAAGACTTGATATCATCGATTTTTTTTAATCATTTCTTTGCAGGGTTCTTTAATCTTCATAATATCAATGCTATTGCAATCTAGCTGGAACAAACCATTAAGGGATTTCATCTTGTCTTTGGATCATGGCTGTAACTCCAATAGGTTTCATTGTTTGGCTCCATAGAACCCTAGTTTCCTTCTTTTGAGCACACTTCCTCGCTTGTTGCCTGACCCTTCAGACCTATCATATATTTCATTTTATATTTCAATGGAGAGTAAATTTTTCTTCTCATTGTGGTCAACTTTGGCTACTATCAACCAATCTCAACCCAACAATGCATCATAGGCCTTCCTTCGTACTAAGATGACTACAAAATTCAACAAAAAATGTTGGGTTTCAATAAATATCTTTTGTCGCATCAATACACCCAATACCTAAATGCCATATTGGTTTGCTCCCACTAGTTGGAATGTCGTAGGCTTGATAGTTGGCTTCTTGAGACTTTCCCAAGTGTCTTCTAGAAGAGCATTGACACCCAAACCACCATCCACAATGGTGTTCATTAGGGTTCTCCCAAGTATCTCCATATGCACTACTGTTGGCCATTAGGCTAGATTCATTATCAGGAGCATGGGATTGATCGCGTGATCACCAAATAATGGGGGCTCAAATATGGGTTCATTCTTTTGCTTGTACTCCCCATTGTTTGTTGTTAACTCTGACATTAGGTGTGTTGGCACATGCTCTATGTCGAGGCCATTGTTAACTATGGTGGTAGTTATTGCATTCTTGAGTTCAAGAATACTTTTCAATAAATTTGCTACCTTGATGAGTACAATAGGTTGAAAAACTTGTTTTGCAATTGATTTGTCTTACTCAAGTCGATTGTTCATGGCCCTTATGTGTTCATGCGACTGTCATTTTGCTTCAACCATGCCCCTCTCGACTTTCACCATTGCTTCGACAAGTCTTTTCTTTGTTTTTGGCTCGAGGTCGATAGCTTTTGGTGCTTGTGGTTTGGTAATTGTTATTACCTCCTCATTCTTGGGTACATGAATCATGTTGATGTTCACTTGCTTCGAACAGTTGGCATCATTATGATCCTTGGGCTCGCATTATCTACATAAAAGTCCTATGTTATTTTGGTTTGTAGGGCAATCTCTTTCAAAATGCCCCCACTTGTTACACTTCCAACATTATACAATATGTCATCCTAGTGAGTCATATTGAATCCAATACCACCACCTCTATTATTTTGATGTCGGATATTGATTAGCTTTGTTGGCATGGTGGGTGGTATCAATTGCTCCCCTTCTGTGAAGAGTACTTGGGCACTCTTGTTTTGTAAATGGCATGGGCAATCCTTGACTAAATGCCCTATAACTTGACAAATCTCATATAACATCTTCTTTGGGAAATTTACCTTGGTGTAACCTTCTACCTTGCAGTCAGCATATAGAAGATCCTTGCCTTCGTTCTTAATGTCTCCCTTTAGCAACCTCATCATTTGGAGCATGTCTCTTTTTAAGTCTCGCACCAACCTAGGTTCACTATTAACGTTGGACGATGAATCATCATCTTTGCTCCTCGAGCGTGAGGATGTCCTATTTTTACTTTCATATCCATTTCTCTATTACATGCATCTTTGTAAGAACGTGGACCCACCAACATCTTCCTCTGCAACAAGTCCCTCAGTGAACCACTGCTTCTTTAGACTATTGGTTGGTTCCTTCTCGTGTTTTCTTGACAATTACTTGAGCCTTCTATTATAAGCTTGTACATTTTCATGTTTACTTTGCAGGTATTATAGATTTATGTGTCAATTTCATTTTTTGTTTCTAAGGAACTTAATTTCCCTCTCGAATGCTTTACGCATTCTCTCCCATGATGAGTTATGAATTGTTGGTGCCTTTGTATACCGATCAATAGCCACTCCTCAAAGCTTGTCTAGGAAACAATGCAACGAATGACATTTATTTATCTACCCATTGGCAATCCATATTGAGATGTAATTCCTATAGCGTCGCACTAGATCTTTAAATCCATTACGAATAAACTTGGCAGCTTCTGCTTTATTGGAGATGGAGTTAGTTGGGAGCCCATGGTTGGGGGCATTGGGTTCTTCTGACGTGGCATCCTCATACACAGGAAGGTCTACGTCGGATGTTCCTCTACTCTCTCAGCATTGTTAGACACATCACTATACTCGACCCTTCCTTCAACAATGATCCGTACATTGTTTTTCTCACCATCAGGTTTCCTTCTTGTGTTTTTGACTCCAACTTGTTGTTTGGGCTGCTCTACTATTGTTGGCTCTATGTCTTCAATTAGAAGATCTTCAACTCTATGCATATTTGTCTCATACACGACTCTTTCTTCTTCCACGAAGAAGTCATTCTCATACACGACTCTTTCTTCTTCCACGAAGAAGTCATCATTAAACCGTGTCTCGGAATAAAGACTTCCCTCTAAAGGAGGGGGCTCAGTCGAAGCCTCATTGGATTTTGTGGACTCTTCCGTAGCATTTACCAATTGTATCTAGTCGGCAAGGTATTTACTTCCTTTGGAAGGGGCAGTCGTGTTGCCATCTCTACCCACTTCTTACTCATGTAAGGTGTACTTTCCTTTGGTTTTGGCTGAACCATTTCTTGGTTTCGGCTCTAGCTCCGACTGAACCCTTTCTTGGTTTTGGCTCCAGCTCTAGCTTTGACTTCTGCTTCCACTTTGACCTTGGCTTTTGCTTTCGCTTTGTACTTATCATGATGGATTTTTTGGAATTGGCTGCCTCTCGCAGCCTGTCTTCTTTCTTGTTCCACCAATCGAATAGACTATTTGATTTATTGGTCTACTCCTTGAACTTGATAGCTTCTTCTCTCACCTTTGTTCAGGGTCAATAACATTAATTATTTCTCATACGTCGTTAGTCTTCTTTTTCTTCTTGACAACACATCTTTTCGTATCATTGTAAAATCGTGTTTTATTGTGCTCCACTTGTTAGGCAAGGAGATTTTATAAGATAATGTAGTGCCCCATCTTCAGTGTTTATTGTTGACCGAATTCCACTTTTGACATGATTTCAGCTTGACCCCACTCCACTAGGGCGATGACACCATAAATGTTTGCTATAAAAACTACCAAAGGAATATCAATTGCAGAATTGTAAATACATACCACAACATGGCATAGAAAAACATTAGAGAATAACAACTTTATATACTGAAGTAATGCACAATAAATTGCTTGGTACAGGGAGGACCTATCACACAATCACCTTACCTCGACATGCAACATTGTATTTATATGACAAAAGACTCGACAGTTGTCGGTGTAAACATAGCCGTCAGTGACAACCGAACATAACTGAAGACTCCTTACAAAACTACCTAAATCCAACAAGAGACATTGTTGGCTATAAAACAATGCTTTTATTAAATGCTGATAACAAGGGAAATACTACACCATTTGTCATTAGTTTTATGTTGAATTGTGCTTCCACAGTTTTTGTTGTTGTAACCATTTAGCTGAAAAATGCGTGGAGAACGTCTAAAGATTTTTCCTTTTAGGTATGCATAGTGGCAAAAACTTCCGAATTTAAAATAAAACACATTTTTTTTAATTTTTTCGGTTTTATATGTTAAATCCTTATTTTTTTGGAGAGAGTGGGTTAACATCGACCCACAGTCACTAACTTTAGTTGGCCCTAAATTGAAAAGTCTATGTGAAGTAATATGTAGATACTTCAGAATTTTTCCTCAGAAAGACCCTTTTTTCTGTTTTTTCTGCTCCAATGCCTATCACGCATTTTTTGAAAACCTCTCATATTTTGTCTTTTTACGAACATGGCTGCTATGGTTGTATGAATTGCTATGACTTGGGAGTGTGCTGGAAATAATAATATGATAATATGCATTAGTCGGAGATAAAACTGAGAGGGATATATAGCTATAAATCTTCAAAGATCTTGAATTTTTTGAAGGTAAAATAATAAAATATGTTATGAAAATTCCCCTTGGATTATAAATCAAGATAACCCTGATATTTTAGGGTCTCACACTACTTCTTTCAAGGTGGGTAAATATTGCGGATTGCTTCTTGAAGTTATAGATTACTAATTTCTTCAAATATTAGACTTGCAGTTGGCTAGAAAATTTTCCAGGTCTGATCCTTTTAATCTGACTTTTGTTTGGTCACCAGGAAACTTGAGTTCTGCTGGAACACATGCTTCTTAAATATGGCATGTGTGCTGAAGTAAATTGTGCATAATATGGTGCATTGTGCTTTGAAGCAATCATCAAAGACAAATATTGCATAAAATTGCCAATGAATAATGTTAGATAAAAGGACGAGTCATTGCAAATTCCAAGCAAATTTTTGATCGAATGGATACCCTTTAAACCTGGCACTTTTGCCAAAGTAAATTATGCATAATATGTTGCATTGTGTTATGAATATATTATTGTAAACAAATATTACCTAAGTTTGCCAATGACCCACATTAGATAAAGGACTTGGGCTGGCTGCAAAACCCATGTGAATTTTGACAAAATAGATACCTTTTAGACTTGACAGGTATGTTGAATGAAGTTATGTATAACATTGTGGGTGTGTTTCAAAGAAAACATCGGAAGTCTGCCAATGACTTGCATTAGATAAAGGAATGAGACTTGGTCCAGGATGTAGGCGAATTATGATGAAATGGATACTCCCTAAACCTGGTATTTATGCAGAAGTCCTGCATAACATGGTGCAATGTGTTTTCTAAAACAATTATGAGATCAGTTTGTCATTGATCCTGTGTTAGATAAAGAAATGAGGCTGAGTGGAAGACCTGTGAGAATTCTGATTCAGCAGATACTCCTTGGGCATGGCATATGTGGAAGTAGGTTTGCATAACATGAAACTGTGTGTGCTTGAAGCCAAATCCTAAGAAAAAATTTAGGTAAGTTTTCCAATGACGTGTTAGGTAAAGTAATGAGACTGCATGCAAAACCCGGGTGAAAATATATGGAAGAGATACCCCTTAAACCTGGCATTTGTGCTGAACTAAGTTCTGCTTAACTTGGCAGCGTGTGTTTTGAAGCAGACATCTAAAAACAAAAATTAGGTAAGTCTGCCAAGAGCATGTGAAAGGATGAGGCTGGGTTCAGGATGGGGGTGATTTTAATAGATTAGATACCTCCTAAACCTGGTATGTATGTAAAAGTTGTACATGACAAGGTGCAGTGTGTTTTGATCCAAGCAGCCAAATACAAATATTAGTTAAGTTTGTCAATTATCTGTTGTATATAAAGAAATGAGGCTGTAGTAGATACCCTTTTGGCCTGGCATTTATGTGGGAGTAAGTTTCACATAATATGGTACTTTGTGTTTTGAAGCAGAATGCAAAAAAATACAAGATAAGTTTGTCAATGACTTGTTGGATAAAAGGGACAGAAAACCTGGGTGAATTTTCATGTTATAGATACTATAAAGCCTGAAGTTTAAGTTCCACAAAACATGGCGGTGTGTGTTTGAAGGAAACATCCAAAAACAAATGTTAGATGGGTCATGAACATTGCATTGATATTAACAATCAGCTGATTCATGAAAAATGATTTTACACAATGTGCACTGTGGGAAGACCCAATGCATAAAAATGAAATGGTTCACAAGATCACAATACTAACCGAAGATTTTGCAGATAGGGTAGCAAGCAAAGTGTCCTTTGACTGGGGGCGACATTCTGTCATTAAGTGCACATGAATCGGAGTAGTACTGGGATGGGTGACCTCGTGGGAAGTTTCAATGCTTCGTCCTCGTGAGCATCACCTAGATGCAAGGAGTGCAGAGTGGCTCATTCAATCTCGTGAGAGATCTGTTCTTGTGAATCATTACTCATGAAAATGGGCCATGAAGATTGACTCGATATTAATAAGCAGCTGATTTCCAAAAATGATATAACATAAATATTAGAAGTTTGACAGTGTCCTGTGTTAGATTAAGGGAAGAGATTGGGTCTAAAGATCCCGGGTGAATTTTATTCTTTATCAAGTTTTCTGCTTGCACGTCTTGTTTATTATGTTTCAAAGCACACACCAAAACCAAATATTAGGTAACTTTACCAATGCCCTGTGCTAGATAAAAGGATGAGACTGCATGCATGAATTTTGATGTAATATGATCCGAAAGGGATCGAATTCATGGTTGGAAAAATGACATTTCATAAAATGGCCATAAATCTTCATCCAAAGTTATTGGCATGAAAATTGACACCGGCCATCCTCCTATAGTCATTAAGTAAGTTTCAGGTCAAAATTCTACCGTTTGACCTCAAAAAATATGAGGAATCAATTAACTAAATCTTGGCCATAACTTGGTCGTATGAAGTCGAAATGACTTGAACTTATAAAGTTGCATGGTGACATGGATCTCCACATGCACACAAAAATTCATCCATTTGACCTTTCAAAATGGCAAAACACGCTACTGAATTTCTTGGCCAAGAGGCCAATCTAGAGTTAACTTTCTGGAAAACTGACAATGGACTGGTCGTCTAACAAACCTTTGGAATTTCTTTTAAAATTTTATTTGATGCCTTATCGAAGTAGTGGTTGCTTCTCATACTCCTCTGAATGACAATGAGCGATATCCAAGGGTGCAAACTTGTAACTGAGTGCCTAAAACAGATTATAAACATGAACTATCAATAGGCACGGGGAAGAGGAGGAGACACAAGCACACAATGCACGTAAATGCCTTGATACCACTACCCATCCCACCTGTCTCCCCATTTTATGATAGCTTCATATGACACCGGCGCTCTTTGTTTTTTCATAATGATAATGCTTTGTCATTGCAGCTGTCATTTGATCTGTTGGAAGGATGGTTAGCAAAGCACCCAGAAATATTAGTTACTTCTAAACGGGAGTTATTCAAAGACTCGGCACTTTATCAGGATTACCACAGATTGTCAGCTTTCAAAAAGGTAACAGAATATTGCAAATCCCAAGAGATTGAAAGATGAAAGTTTTATCGTCCTGTAGGTCAACTTTGTCTGTAGGACCTATCGATATAATGTATTTGTTTCTATATGTGATTTTCATTACAGGCTATGGCCAATTTCATGGCGGCCGTGAGAGGAAACAAAGTGAAATTTGAGTGGGATAGTAAATACTGCTGGAGCAACTGCAGCCAACGAGGTGTTAATGTTCTGTCTTGCTGATTTGAAGATGTCTTCCTAGTGCCATCTCATATTACCTAGGGTAAGTTAGATATACTTTATAGTCCTATAAGGTACATTGGTCTGTAGGGAAATGCGTCTAATATGTTATTTTTACGGCATAAAAAAGATTTGTTCTCAAAAAGTATGTTTGGTGAACTTAATTGGATGTGTGGCTTGGTTTTTGCAACCATGATGGGAAAGGAACAGTGTTTTTCTAAAGCATTGCTTTTGCTGCAGGTTATAAAGAGATCTGAGATGGCACACAGGCATAGAGATTGTGCCAATCCATTGTTAGTGCTCCAACAATTTTCAAATCACCAAATTTGCAGTGGAAACAGCATACAAGGAAGTCCAAAAGCGAAAAAATAATGTGAAAGAAATTCTCATAACAAATCTTTGTAATCCACTGGGCACAACTTCAAGTGCCAAGACATTGAAACTGTCGCTAGATTTTTCTCAGAAGAAGAAAACACCTCTGGTATGCGATGAGATCTATTCAGGATCAGTCTTTTCTTCTCCACAGTTTTACAGAGTTGCAGAAATTGCGGCCAAAGAGAATTACATGCCAGAAATTTGTCTAAAGACCTGGGACTTCCAGGCGTCAAAATTGGCACCATATATTCCTATAATACTACTGCAGTGACTGCGGATAGAAGAATGTCCAGTTTCTGCATGGTTTCTTCACAGATACAGTATTTAATGTCTATTATGCTTTCAGATTCAGAGTTTGTTAAGTATTATATAGTAGAAAATAAGAAGATATTAGAAGTGAGGCATAAATTGTTAATCTCTGGGCTTGCTTGAGCTGGCATTAAACATGTCGAAGGAAACACAGGTCTTTTCTGCTGGGGTAACATGAGTCATCCGCTTCCATCACATGACCAAGAAGAAGAGTTAAAATTATGGAAAAACATTTTATGCAAAGCCAGATTGAACATATCTCCTGGGTTTTTTCTTCAACTGCATGGAGCCATGCTGGTTTAGAGTCTGCTTTGTTGATATGAACATATCCCCCATGGGAGTGGCCTTGCAGCGATTTCAGGGCTTTGTCAGGGAATACAAAGTAATGCGCGAGCCTTTGCTAATCTCACATTCTCACAGCTCTTCAATCAAAGAGTGGTGCTGGGATTTGCAGTTAAATTGTGTGTTCAGAATATTGAAGTGGATAACTCTGGCAGCCACATGACATTTTAAACAGCCTTTTATTCCATTTTTGTCACAGAGTTTGTTTGGAGTGTAAAACAATGCTATGAAATTTTACCAGTGGTTTTATTTTTTAATTTTTTAAAAACGAAAGTGGTGGATTACATTCATAATGCCACCCTACTAGAGTAACAAATGCTTATGGTACGTGATCCCTGATCCTTGCAATTATACTGAAATTAGACGCTACATAATATGATCAAAACAATGACTTGTCAAGGAACTCATATGACTGACATACAATACTAAAATTTCACAAAAATTAGTGACCAGAAACACAACCTAAAGGTGCATGCAAACAGTGGATAAGCGCCAGTATTTATAGGCTTATCGGCCTAGCCCTGCATAGAATTGCTTTATAACAAATGAATGTGCAAGGCCAGGCGAATAGACCTACAAATACTGGTGCCTATCGGCTGTTTACATGTGCACCTTTAGGTGCTGTTTCTAGTTTATATAATCTGAGCAAAAGGTGCAAATGACTTGAAATTCAAACTAGAGCATCTTGACACAAATTTCCATGCTCCCATTAAAAATGAGGTCATAATTCACCATTTGATAGCGTAAATATCTATATGAGGATCTTCAAGGTCAATAAAAGATTAAAAATTTGAAATAAACAAAATGGTCTCACTGAATTCCAAATAGGGACTGTTCAGCTACCGGAATGGAAGAGCAAGAGTTGTCTGTTCAGTTCTCATGCACAGCCATCAAGGTGAAGGCATAAAGTGAAGGCTTGTGAGAGTGAGTGGGAGAAATAGCCAGATTTGGAGCATCCCAGCTGCACAAGTTAGTAATGGAGTCTGCATACAGCATATAAAGGAGTCTTGAGGAGTTCTCATTGAGTTCTTCACCCATATTGGGTCACATTCTTGTTGAATATGAAATGTACCTAGCTACTGGAGCAATAATATCACTCGTATGTTTGTTTTGTGGTGATGTTTCCCAGCGAGGGTTTTACACTCTCTGATGTGTGTATTTTATTTTGCGTGTTGTTTTATTTTCTGTTATTTTTTTAACACACTAGACCGAGTACTATGCTGCTGCAACTCTGTTTAGGTGCACATTTATGCAAATGCATGAATGAATGATGAATAACAAGTTCTGAATCCGTATTCAGGTCTATTTTGAGCAAAGTCTTGAGCAGCCTGGATCATTTGGTAATAGTGTCAAGTTCCTTGTGGCTTGTATGGAGCTTTGCTAACACATTTGGTGTTTGTGTATCAGCAACTACATGTCAAATGTTTAATGAAAGTACTTCAGATTTGTAGAGGGTTTCATTGCCCAGCCACAGGAAAAACTAGGGAGCAAAAATACTACTGAGGAGAAGCCCAAGGCTCAACGCTTGAAGAAAGAAAATCAGTTATATGCCCAAGGGATTGAAAAATCGAAGGAAGAGAACCAGGGGGTTGCACTGCAAACTCAAAGAACAAGAGGAATTTATTGAGTGTTGGAAAAGGTTCGCAATGGCACAAAATCAGTTTGTCCAAGGCTACAAACGAGTTTGAGCAGAGCTCATTCAAAAAGAAGAGAGGTGTATGCAATCTCTAGACAAGGTGCAATTAAAGATGGCTTCTAAAGAGAAGTTCTTTAGCAAGCTCCAAGCCCAATGTGAGAAGGTTATTCTACACCAAGCAAGCAACCATCACCACTTCAAGAAGAGGAGTAAATGCTCAAGCAGGTGGTATTTCACTTAGATAGGAAGAAAGAAGAGTTGAAAACCTATGCAAACTTCCTTGGTGGTGCCAAAGAAGTATTGGAAAATAGTAGAGTCGATTTGTTGCTAGGAGTAGAGTCCATTCTCGTCAAGAGGGATCACTTTGAGAAGAGCAATGCTCAATTAATGGAAGAAATGCTATTAATCATGGTTGCAAGCGAGAGAAATTTCTAAGCTTTCACTTCAAGAAAGGCTTGACTCTACAAAAGAAATTCAAACCCTGATAGAAGGAAGCATGGTAAATATTTCCACAATTGCTCATTCTTTTCATAAAACGTCATATGAGACCATCTGTAGTTTTGGAAAGTATACTTATGCAATTGGCTTCAAGTTGTTGAAGAAAATAGGACCTTGAAGGAAAGGAATTGGCAAGTATGGCCAAGGTAGGAAGAAGCTAATTGAGGTAGAAGCTAGGCCTCATCATGTAGGTTTAGGATGTGTTGGTAGCATGGAAGTTTAGAACACTCTACTGCAAGAAACAAACTTTCCAGATAGACCAAATAGTTACCATGCCAAAAGCAATCCTGTTTCCGAGGACTTGTTTTTAGTATTGTTAACCAAATTTATTGGTTGCAGAATCACAAAGTGCTGTCAGTGGAAGAGGAACAACCAACAAGCAGGGTTCTGGTGAATTAGGGTTGCAAAAAGTTTGGTACGTTTCTCTATAAGCTTTCCCTAAATGGGGTACTACTCTTGCTTCTATTATTATGAAGCATGCATTTCTTTGAGAGAGTTTTCCTATGGCTTGAATGTTTCCTTTGCAGTGAAACGTGTCTCCTGTAGTTTTGTGCTGAGCACAGGTGCTTCTTGTAGTGATGTCCCAAGTTCAAAACCTGGGGGGTCTGTGTCATGTCAAAACAGCAACGCATGTGGAGGAAAGCCTGCTACTGAATAAATAATAAATAAGTGATCGCTTGTCATGGATCTCAATTGCAGATGGAAGTGTTTTGGTGCTGTGTTAGTTGCTTCCTAAGCTTTAATCTTTAATGTTGACTTATTTTCAGTTTAGATTTTTGGATTGAGTGAAAGGAGCTCTCCACTTGCAACTACTTTCACAACCTATAATTTGTGGTAGCATTCACCTGTAATTCTAATGATATGTATTGGGTGACTAAAGTTGAAACCAAATGACAATTAGTAGTATATGCTTAGGTATGAATAAAACAAAAACAAAACTTATTGGAAGGAAAAGGTTTAATCTACCAAATAATAGAATGGTTAATCGAGACTGAGGATTCAAATTGGGGGACGACACACCAATTGTTAAAAACTAGTGTGTTATACTATAGCCAAACTCCTCTATACTGAAGTGACATAAATTTGCAAAAGTAATAAACAAAACTTTATTGTAAGATAATAAGAGATTTTAAAAAGAAAATAATATCTGTGGAAGGTATATCAGTTATCGACTTTGAATTACACAAGACGAGCTCTTTTCTTCTAGCTTAAAAAAACTAATAATATTCAATTGTTCTAAATTTAAACATAGTTAATAACATCCACTTAACATGCATAGGTATTCAAACAAGAATTTTATTCAAAGCCAAAACAAAACTAATAATATCCTTTTTGCATTCATTGGCATGTGAATTACACAACTCTTGAGAATAAGAGGTCTATTAGAAAAAGAATTGATAATCAGGAACAAATATAAGAAACTTGCAAAAAAAAAAGTTATTGATTGGGTGGAGAATTTCATTGGAACAAGATTTGCTAGGGTGGCGAATCCTATAAAATTGGCCTTTATGATTGTGGCAAAAATGAAAAATTGTAGATATTTGTTGTGGATGTAAAAGTGAATCTTGCCCAATATTAAGAATTTAGTGATATTGTTTGGTAAATTGTGATATTGTTACAACAAATCTACATAAGCGACGCGTTTATGCAAAAGTGTCATGAGCTTCAAAGGCATTGTATCGCTGAATAACACGACATGCTTGAGAAGCGTTGCATGTATTGAGAAACATCGAAGATCGAGGACGATAAATTTGAAAAGCACAAGACTTGTCAAGCATCACAAGACTTGATTAGCATTCTAGAATTGACAAGCATCACATGCTTGAGAAGCATCGTGTGCCTTGTAAAGCATTGTAGGGCTTGTCAAACATCACTTTACAATGAAGCATTGCAGTGCTTGACAAGCATCATGTAATTGTGAAGCTTTGTAGGATTTGGTAAACATGTTTGTGAAGCATCCTAGATAAAAATGTTGTAGAAGCATCATGAAAATGCTGCACAGACCAAAAAAAAAGTTCGACAAGAAAAAATTACAATTAACGCAATCGATTTGATGGCTAAAGAGATGAAAATTGAAGATAACATCATTTTAAGTTTTTAATATCATTCTAATTGAATTTTGGTGGAATGGTTTAGTTGGATTTTGTTGATGTCACCTTTGTTGTGATTTTGATAATTTAGGCTTTGATTATAAAATTATTTGTCACTTGGGTTTGATTTGACATAAATTATGTTTTTTTTGCCTTAATTCCCAATAGAATTCGTGGTGTCTTTTCTAAAATGAATGAATGAACCTAGGTTTGGATGAGGTTGTTTACTTTTTTTGTCACCCCTATAAACAAGGAAAGTACAGTCCTTGGATTTGATAAGTAATGTGTATTTAAAATTTACGTCAATTAGAAAATTCATGCTGTGTGAAATCATTTTTCTTGGTGTGAAATGATGGGTATCATGTTGCAAAGGAAGATTGGTGTGATTTTGACATTAACGACATGATTGAACGGGGTTTCATTTAATGGAGTTTAAGAAATGATCATACCTTGGCTTTTTTGTAGATTTTTTTTTTCCTTGCTTTCTAGAATTGTGTCTTGACAATTTTGCAAAACTTAATATGAATTGTCATTCTGGGCAAAACGGTCATCAATTTTATCTAAGCCGTGGTGTGAGAGGTATTGCTCGAATACTCAAGTCATTAGGCAACACTATTAATCGACATTAGCTTCCATGTACTTAACAAGTATATTGGAAGCGTACATGTTTTTTGTTTTTTTAGGCATATCAAGTCTTTCGATCGTTTGGTATGTAGTGCCCCAGTTAGTGGTTATTCTTAAGAAGTTACTCCCAATATACTTCATATATGGTATGGTGCGACTACGGGATGGTAGATTTTTTCACTATTTATGACTAATATTAGTATATCCAAGAGCCTATAATTCAAACACACCTTGTCTAATTACACCTTTACTGCCATTTGCAAAATCTAAAAATTTAAATATAATAAAAACGTTTAAATGAATAATGTATAATCTCAAGCCTTCCTCAATTCTCATTGTTGCAATATCCAATCCTAGCTATTACCTGTCACCACCAGGGGCTAAATGGCATTCATGACTCATTTTGTTTCTCCCGTCTCTAGACCTCAAGGATATCTTGTGTCCCACTCCTATTTTTTGTCTGCGGCTTATATTATATTCCACTATTCATGTTGTCAACACTAGATGAGGTTAGGTCCATCCTATACAACAAAATGAAGATGGTCAACATGTTCCTTTACAACCCCTTCCACCTACCTCAAGGCAACTCAATAAATTTGATGTGTACGATATCATTGATAAACTGTGGAATACCCTTGCTAAAATTTATGTTATAAAATTTTAAAGAGATCAACAAACTACAAAGATATCTTATATGAAATTTTGTACAATACACCTCTTCCTAGTGATACACAACTAGCATTATTTGCTTATATCATGATTATGTTCAAGTATATTAAAAAGGTAATCACCTTTGATAATGATGACTTACCTCATAAATGTATCATAGATCAAGATTTCCAACTATTAATTCAAGTTTAGGGGCATGAAAATATAGTTAAACATATGTTGATTGACAGTGGTTTAGGTAGCTTTCCGTTCTTACAAAAACTGGGTATCAATATGAACAACATTAAAAACTCAGAACATAATGTCAAGTGATTGGATAATATTCCTCATCAAATAATTGGAACTATCACATTGGATTTATTAGTAGGTCCCAAGATGGTGCTTACTGTTTTTCTATCATGCCTAACCATTTACACAAGTTATATTTGGGGAGACCTTCAATTCATGCAATGGAGGCTATACCTTCTACATTTCATAAATGCATCAAATTCATATACAATCCCATTAGACGATACCCCTTTCATATATTGGAAAATGACACAATAATAATCTAAGGATTATTCTATTATACCAATTGCATGACCTATCCCACTTGATCAAATGCATACATTTCAGGGGGGTGAATCAAGTTGAGAGCATGACAAAGAACTAACCTTAAGAATTAAAAAAGATACACAAAAAACATTACCAACTACCATATAAAAGAAGGAAAAAATGCTATATCTTTTGGTCAATTCCGAAGATCCTAATTGCATAGTTACATATTGGTATGATAGTGATGACATTGATATGTAAGATCCAATAAATGACAAGTTGCATAAGCTGAATTTTAATCTTATTGACCCAAATACATATTCATCTCATACTTTATTCACACTTATTGGAGTTGAAACACATCGAGATGATTCATATATAATACAGAAAAACAAACAAAAAAATATTACGGAAACACAATCCTACAAGTACAAAGGAAAAGTTATAGTTCAAGGTGATATGACCATGTGAATACATGTAAATGGTAAGATCTAATTGCATTTGATGATATTTAACACAAAGGTAAAAGATTAATATTCAACTAAAAATATTTACAATACTCCAAAGCTTTATACAATATTTTAGGGGATTTACACAATGGGACCAACTACTTTATGGGTTCAACCCGTAAGACAACTTTTACAAATTAACATTATTTAATTTATCTACTAACATTATTAACTAACTAGTAGAAAATGGGTGTATGTGCCCCATTAACACACTAAGCAAATTAATACTAATCAACCATATAAACGTAAAGTGACTATGGATCAACCGACCCAACAAACCCCTCTTGATCCAACAGGGGATATAGAAGATTATTTGGAGCTATGACTTCATCTAGAGTTATGGCTATGAATTCATCAAAAGTATCCACCTCACCTACAACTAGGACATTATATATCGTGGTACTGATCAACTGATGTCACATCCAAGAAGCGTGCCCCCATGAGTTGTGGCATGAATGATGAATACAATCAATGTTTGCTCATCCCATCTGACCATTTTGTATTGTACTGCAGTAGAATATGATCAAGCCTATTTAACCACATCATCCATATAAGGTCTCACATAGAAACCTATCCAAGTGACTATTTAGTATTATGTCTGGTACACCTCCCTTAGGGCCAACAAACACTGACGAACTTTTGTTCAACACTATGATGTTAACAATTCCTATGTCAACTCGTATAATAACCGATGACTGATTAAAGGCCATGTATGTTATATCTTCCCCCCATCATGGGAGAGATGAGAAGCCCTTACAACATAAAAAATCAAATCAAAACTACTACGTCTACACCTCATCATGAATATCAATGAAGTGAATAAAACCAAAACTGAAACTGAAAGCAACAACAAATTGAAAAACACACTCCTGCTACCAAAAATGCTATTCAAGTATTTGACCCAAACTATGAACGAATAGGTAACTAGAGAAGAGGAATTATCCTCCAGTCTCTAACAGATCTTCTAACCTCCAGTTTCACACTTATACTCTTTCAATCAAAAAGACTCTGATAGAGCTATGATGGATGACATGTTCTTTGATAACACAAGCACGAGATGAAATTATTTTCATTTTGACAGCGTCGGCTTCTACTGAAAATGTACCTTTATACATCATTTTCAATAGATTTGCTTTAAAAATCATAGAAAAACTGTCAAGATCACAAAACTAACCATTTCAATGTGTTTGTAATGTTTAAGAACCTATAGATTGACCGGTCACACGACCACCTTTAGATAAAATAGTGACTACATACAAAAGTTGAAAAAATGTCGTAAATGTCGAAAGTTGCACTCATTATACCTAGCTTTAATTACAAAATAAAAAAGAGAGAATATTCTAAAATGATTCTCTCGTTGATTTGGGTTTAAAAGAAGTTGACCAAAAAAAATGGTTTTGTGGGGTTTTGAACTCTTAACCTCTCATTTTGTAAATGACTTACAAAACAACTTTAACCAATTCTTCCACAAACACTTTTGAAACATATAGATAATATATGTTATTTATAGTGTATTTTTTGTTTTTCTAAAAAAAAAATATGTGCATGTAAATTTTTTTTACCCAATAAATCATGTTTAAGTGAATATAACTACTCTTTCTAGTGGGGCCCATAGAGTAAAATGAAACTATATAAAAAATTAATCATGAAGGTGCTACACCATGCCACTTCTGGATCATGCCATTATAGTGCTACAAAGGATAAAATATGATTTGGAGATCGTACAAACAACTTGGCAAGTGTTTGGAGGTCATACAAGGTTGTACACCATCATTGTGATAAGATTTGAACTTGCTTTGAATTGTTTTTAACAACAAATACTATAAATATGCATCCCTAGTGCGTACCTCTACATCTCCAGGCTGTACTTCCACATGGGAGAGGTTTTTATTGGCTCAAAATCTAATTTGGAAGAGTTTAAGTCCATACCAATGGAGTTTATTATTGCAGTACGAGATGGAGGCCGTACAAATGGATTATCTTACTATAGATGGTTGTACAATTTGAAATTTTAATTTCATGAGATGTACAAACTATGTTTTGATCATATAAATCATCAAACGAGGGTTTTAATGAAATATTTGGGCTATACAAATGCTTTTATTTGAAGCTTAAGCCATATAAAATCAAATCTGATGACATAAGAATAAAATTCATGTTGACCTAGATAAGCCGAGGAAAAATTCAGAAAAAAAATGTATTCAATGAAAATCTTCTATATATTTGTTTTGTACAATTGTTGACCAAATTTTGGTCCTATAGGCCCAAAATTTGGTCTCCTTTCTTTCCTTGTTGTCCTGAGCCGTTAGTGTTTGATGTATTCACCTTACTGCAATTGTGACATTTCCCTTTTGCAATAGCCCTGTTCTTATAAAGAGTTAAGTGATCTAAGTTCTGTAGGTTCTCAGTTTGATCTGGGGCTCATTCTGCTTTAAACAAATTGCCTTGGACAAGCCTTTTTGGCAAAGAAATGGGCCATTTCAAAGAAATGCAAGTCTTTACAAAGACTTCGAAGGTCAAGTGCCCTTGCGGAAGGCAGGGAGGTGGAAAATGGGGCTGTTCAAGCAAGCTCCGAAGGACATTTTTTGACCCAAGGTGCCCTTGCAGAGGGCAGGGAACACATTTGAGAGAGCTCAAAGAGAAGGCTGAAGGGAAAGTTTCCTTTGGAAAAGAGATCAAGGCAAAGGATTTCTTCAGACTTTTTATCCGAAGAAAATCCAAGGAAGAGACAAAGGTAAAATTTCTTCGGACAAAATGCCGGAAGGAATTCCTTCGAACATTTTGTCCGAAGAAATTTACAAAGAGAAAGTCAAGACATTGAAGGCACATTTCCTTCAGGCAAAATGTCCGAAGGAAATGAGAACACGAAAATGGTAGAGACTTTAAAGGAAAGATTTCCTTTGGGCAAAATGTCCGAACGAATTCCTTCAGACATTTTGTCTGAGGGAATTGAGAAGACAAGGGAGCCCGAAGGGCAAGTGCCCTTGCGGGGGACTCTCGGGTGCCAAAAATGGACCCTCTCCTCTCTTTCGAAAGGTCACCTTCCCTTCAAGAAGGTTTAATTGCAAAAGGCCGAAGGAATTTGCAAAAGGCCAAAGGTTCAGTTGCAGAAAGCCAAAGGAATTACCAAAGTGATGACGGGCCCGAGCACGTCAAATTTAGCATGATGAACTAGCCGTTGGCAGTTTAAACGTCTGGTGATGTCCCTGTGGGCATCAAATTTGAGATAATGAAATAGCCATTAGTTTTTGGATGGCGACGGGCCCGCAGATGTCAACTTTAACGAGGCATAAGACCCGAGGATAAACTCAGTGACCCGCTAGAAAAGGAGCTCAAAAAAGGGAAAAGAATACCCTGAGAGCTCAAATTGCCAGAAAGTGACAAAAAAATAGCAAGGAAAGAGGAAAAAAAATAGAGAATCCAGAACATAGCCACACACACATATGACAACATTTGGAATGTTCCAAAAGACGCACCCAGCCAAGCACATACATGAATTACGCAGTCCAAGTGGCATAGAAAGCATCAGCACATGAAGTTATTCATAGTGACCCATGCTTTCATAGTGACATTTAATACACTTTAAGCATCAAAGTCAAGACCTGTGACATCTACAACATGGTCATTTCAGAGCGTTTCTAGAAGGATGACACCGGCATGAGCAAATTTCCTTTTTCTAATGTATTCAACGCAGCATAGGCGGCTTATTCAAGAAAGCACCAACGTCTTTTCCTTCATGATATATATATTGTAACCTCTCAGTTGAGAAGGATGTCTCTCATTTTGTAAGGTGAAGCCCTGCCAAATTTCACCTTTGATCAATAAAGATGTATTTTACCTCTATCTGACTGGTTATGATTTTGAGTGTTTGTGTATCAATTCTGTGTTCAGTCATTTTAGCTTGATGCTTTCACAAGATTGACACCAACATACTTAGTATAGCCAAAGCCATTCCTGTAGGTTAGTTGGAAGTGCTTCATTTGGAGCGTAGAGACAGAAGAATAGCTATCAAACAGTGTGTTTTCTACAACGCCTGTGGTAAGTTCCTTTTTTTGTCTCCATTGAGCCCCCTGTTAAAATACCCCTACAGTCTGGTTTTTTTTCTAGATAAAGTGTATGTTCGCCCCCTTCTTGTTTGAAGTGTGAATAGCTGAGTAGATCAAAATCATTTAGTGTATCACCACTTAGATTAGTTTCTGTTTTAGTTGTATCCTTCTCCCTTTTCACCCCCCCAATATTAGCAGTAGTAGTAAAAGACTTTAGAGATGCATCAAATGGAGCTAACCCTTATCTAGAGATTCTCCCCTCAGTTTTTCCAGACCCACAGCAAGAGGGGAGTCTCTATTGTACCACATGGAAGAGAGAAGCCCAACCTTCTTTCAAGGGTGCAATCCACAACGTCAACAACAATGTAAGCCATTAAAAAACTTACGAGAGAGAATTTGGTTAAAGAAAGCCAACTTGTGGATAACCAACCTGCTAATTAATTAGTACATAAAAAAATTTAAATAAAGACTAATAAATCTAATTTTGAATCATAAACCCAACAAACTCCCCTTTGATCCAAAGGGGTATAGAAAGACTGAAGCAATGAATTGTGAGTCATCCAAGTAGACTCTGTTGCAACTGCAATTAGTACACTCTGCATTCTGTGTTAGGGGGCACCAAGAACAACAAACATGCACTGATGCCCAACTGCTAGGATCTTGCTCTCCACAAATAAGAGCACAATATGATTACCTTGTATTAGCAACTAAACATGAAATTATACCAGAATGAACAAGTAACTAGAATTCACACAAATAGCATAGAATATGAGAGACAATACACTATCTTGTATTAATACTCATCCATGAAAGAAAATACAATAAAGAAGATGCCGCTTCTTCTCCACACCTCTTCAGAAGCTTCCCACACTTCAAGTGTACACAGTAATTTTCTCCAAGAGTTCACTCTCCTACCAAAAACGGTCCCAACACACAATTCACACATAGAATTGGTGTTCACCTCTCCAACTAGTCAGTAATAACCCTGCCAGTACACAAGTACTCAAAAGTACTTCAAGTAGATCTCAAATGATCTTACTTACACATGTAGATCTTCAAACATGGCCTTGCACACCTGCTGACCAAGATCCTACAACTGGAAGAAATCATTTTCTTGCCTTAATTACAATACATGCCAATGGGTCTATAAATAGATCCCATACTTAAACAATAACTTAGAATTCTAATTTACGCAGCTCAAGACTCGAAATAGCCTTTACATGTAAACACTCGGTTCAACAAACTAACTGTTCGTGCAACGAACAGTTCTGAAACCGCACAGGCGACCGACGTCGGTCCCTATCTGCCTGGAGGTGACCGACATCGGCCGACATCCTGCCGATGTCGGTTGCCCTTCTGCATTGTGGATGACCGACGTCGGTCCTACTGCCGACGCCGGTATCTCTGAAACTCAGCATCCTCCTCCATGTCTACAAAGTTGAAGCTTTTAGCTCCACAACCTAACATTCTGGACTGATCAATGCCCTGATCATCTCTGCACTGAAGTAGAACAAGATCATGCTATGTCCAACTACATCAATTCTCACACAAAATCTGTCTAACAAGTGATTGCCCTAGTACTATGTATGGTACATCTCAAATTGATGCCCAACAATTGCCAACATCTATTGTAGGCTTTTGCTCATCACTAACAATGCTAGCAACTCAATGTTAACTTGTACTACAACCACTGATGACTGATCAAAATCCAATATGCAATATTTTCTCCCCCATCAGGCGAGAGGTGAGGAGCCATACAATGAATAAACCAAATACAAATCACTAAAATGCTCCACATCAAAGATCATATCAACACTAGATCTATGAAAACAAAGTACACAAGCCAAAAAAATCTACTACATCAAATCCCAATCTTGAGCCTAGCAGCTCACACAAGATGGGTGTGTTACCATCTCAGAATATATAGTCATTAACTACGGAGCAAGAAACTTTGCAGTCACTCATCCATCAGAAGAATATGCAAAAGAATAACCAGAAGAGGAACTAGAAGAGTGACCAAAGTGACCAACAATGTTTGCTTCTGCCTTCTATCGATGTCGAGAGGACTTCATTTTGGAGGGGCACTCTATAGAAAGGTGTTCTATGCCACCACAATTGTAGCATGTTCTCTCACGTCCATTGGAACTAGAGGAAGACTAGCCACATGAAGAAGAATGTATGTGCTTGTGCTTGTGTCCATGTGAATGTTTGTGGTGATGCTCATGCTTCTGAGAACTAGAGTGATGTCTATGTTTCGGATAACTAGAATGATGTCTATGCTTCGAAGAACTAGAATGATCTCTATGTCCAAAATGATGCTTATGTCTGGAAGTGTGTCTCAGAGAGTGTTTCTATCTGTGAAAGTGATTCGAAGAATGCTTTCTGTTGTACTCATATAATGAATTACCTATTTTGGTATAGTAGGCCTCCTCAGTAAGTTTTTTTCTTCTTTATAAATTGTCACTCATGTTGAGTGAGCAACTCACAAATAGAATAAAAAGTAGATTTGTTAAGCTTATCACCAAGCTATAACATTCCTAGAAAGTTCCTTTAACTAGGACTAAGGTCATTCAAAACAATATAAATTAGCATTTCATCATCAATTTTTTATCAGTAGTGTCATATTCTTGTTTCAAATTCTGAATTCATGACACATATTTTGAAACATCTTCCTTATTTGTTAGTTTAGTGTTGAGCAACTGCATAAGAATATCGATTTTCTTGTAAGCAAGTTATTTATCATATAAGTCTTTTAGAGTTTTCCATGCTTTCCACGCTTCAAATTTAATAGCCTCTATGTGAATTATAACTTGTGCACTGCAAGTTGATTTCAATAAAGCAAAGGCACACTTGTCACGTTTATGAAATTCTATAAGCTTTGTGGCATCAGTGGGCAATGTTAGTTGTTTTTCAACTACTTCCCACAAGTCATTGAAGATTAGTGTATTTTTCATGTTCATTGACCATTCTTTATAATTTTTATGAATTAAGCATCCATTTTAAAAAATTAGGCTCATAATTTTAGCCATGGTACGAAATCAAAAAATAAGGAATGCTATCGAGATTTTGCCTTTACCTTTGAAATAACTTCCGATTACAAGAGATTCCTAGAACTTGTAAAAAAAAAATTATACCTTATAACTCCTATTACACCCTTATTTCTCCATTACAGTTTGTCCTTTCATTACTTGTTTTATTCTTATAACTACGTTTATATATATAAAAAATAAGATCAGAAATAAATTTTGATCTCTTTCTTGTAAAGTGAACTAACAAAACTACTATGACCAACTGTCCTTCAACAAACTTGAATATAAAGTGGCAAGATATTATATATGATCATGATTTACTACAAGATAAAAATCAAAATATTACATCCACTGTTATATTTTATCAAGTCTTGCACTTGTATTTTGTGGAGATAAAAAATGACAGGGCATTGAATCTGGGGTCCACCATGCTTCTCCACCAACCACATTTCTGCAACGATCCACCACGCTTCTACAACAATCCACCATGCTTCTACAAAAACTTTTATAATACCATGATTTCTGTAAAACTTGTTGGATTTATTTTAATACATTCTTTCATAAAGCTTAGACATTTCTTTGTTTCTTCAATATGTATCATGGTATCTTGATCCAGCAACAAGATTTCACACAACATTGTTTGGAGAGCTTGAGAGAGAGAAATTTGTAGTGGTTAAGTGAATCTTCTTGTAATATTCTCAATTTTTGAAATACTTATAAATAGAAGACACCTCACTCAAGTACAAAACTCATTAATTAATTACCTGTATCACTAGTTAACAAACCCTATTGCACTAGGGTGGGGTGAATGGTAGAAACGCAACACAGATCAAACCCTTGCTAGATCACGCTTCCCCAGCAGTCGCTAAAGCATCCGTATGCATGATACATTTGTCTTAAAAAATAAAATGTATTCCCTTCGCTACTAGCAAAGAAATTACATTGTGGTTATGATAATTTTTTCTTTCATCCAACTTTGATACCACAGTTGGTCCAAATAAGCGGAGGAAAAATTTAGAAAAAAATGTATTCAATGAAAATCTTCTATATTTTATTTTTGTACAATGTAAGCCATTGAAAATCTTATGGGAGAGAAGTTGGTTAAAGAAAACCAACTCATGGGTAACCAACATTTCAACTAACTAGAACATAAACAAATTAAAATAAAGACTAATAAATCTAATTTGGATCATAAACTCAACAATTCAAGAGTTCCAGAGACTGTACAAACACTGTGAAAGTCGTACAAATGAAATTTGTGGTCTATTTTGACTTTTAAAAATCATGCTCAGATTACCTCATATTCTCTTCCCATTATGTTTTCTTTTCAACCTCGACTCATAATTTAATTTCACCTGGCTTTACATTCACCTTCAACTTTTTCACCAACAAATTATTTTTAACTGGCTCTGATATCACTGATAAGACCATGTGAATACAAGTAAATGGTAAGATCTATATTACATTTGACAAGATTTAACACAAAGGTAAAAGTATAATAATCAATTAACAATCTTTACAATACAACATTATAAAAGATTTTACGGGAGTTACATAACGAGATCAAGAACTTTACGGTTTCAACTTGTAAAACACCTAACTTTTACAAATAACATTATTTAATTTATCTATTAACATTATTAACTAACAATTATAAAAGAGATGTATGTGCCTCATTAACACACTAAACAAACTAACACTAATAAACCAAACAAACATAAAGTGACTTTAGATTTGAATCAATCGACCCAACACAAGTTAATCAACATACCTAACGTGGGGTGAATGGTAGAAACGCAACACAGATCAAACCCTTGCTAGATCACGCTTCCCCAACAGTTGCTGAAGCATCCGTATGCATGATACATTTGTCTTAAAAAATAAAATGTATTCCCTTCGCTACTAGCTCAGAAATTACATTGTGGTTATGATAATTTTTTCTTTCATCCAGCTCTGATACCACAGTTGGTCCGAATAAGCGGAGGAAAAATTTAGAAAAAAATGTATTCAAAGAAAATCTTCTATATTTTATTTTTGTACAATGTAAGCCATTGAAAATCTTATGGGAGAGAAGTTGGTTAAAGAAAACCAACTCATGGGTAACCAACATTTCAACTAACTAGAACATAAACAAATTAAAATAAAGACTAATAAATCTAATTTGGATCATAAACTCAACAATTCAAGAGTTCTGGAGACTGTACAAACACTGTGAAAGTCGTAAAAATGAAATTTGTGATCTATTTTGACTTTTAAAAATCATGCTCAAATTACCTCATATTCTCTTCCCATTATGATTTCTTTTCAACCTCGACTCATAATTTAATTTCACCTGGCTTTACATTCACCTTCAACTTTTTCACCAACAAATTATTTTTAACTGGCTCTGATATCACTGATATGACCATGTGAATACAGGTAAATGGTAAGATCTATAGTACATTTGACAAGATTTAACACAAAGGTAAAAGTATAATAATCAATTAACAATCTTTACAATACAACATTATAAAAGATTTTACGGGAGTTACATAACGAGATCAAGAACTTTACGGTTTCAACTTGTAAAACACCTAACTTTTACAAATAATATTATTTAATTTATCTATTAACATTATTAACTAACAATTATAAAAGAGATGTATGTGCCTCGTTAACACACTAAACAAACTAACACTAATAAACCAAACAAACATAAAGTGACTTTAGATTTGAATCAATCGACCCAACACAAGTTAATCAACATAATCAAAACAAAAACACTTGTTGCAGTATTAGTTTAAAACAATGGAAAAAGAAAATTCACACTCTATATTCAAGAATTATATCACTTGAAGATAATATCGCACACACTTACAACCCTCAACATGTTACATTTAATGTTGTACCTTCTAAGGAACAATTGCAAGTAAAACAAAATGAATATTTTGAAAAGTAACGGTTACAAAGGGAACTATTATTAAAGGACAAGTAATTAAAAAAATAGATAAAAAATAAACGATTGAAAACAAAAAAAATAGAATACAAATGGTTGCAAAAGGCAAAATTGGAAGAATAAAGGTTACAAAAAGATCAAGATAAAAAAAAAGGTTACACCAAGAACAAATACAAAATGTACAAATTGAAAATGAGAAATTATTAAAAGAGAAGTTACAAAAATAAACTCAAGACAAGAAAGAAAGTATCCTCAAGAAAGAATTTCTTACTAAGGAAAATCAAAAGCAAGACATATCGAAAAAGGCTAATGTCATCAATGCGATTCTAAAAGATACAACTATTTTTTTTCATATCTAGAGCCTTTGATTCTTAGCACTCACATTGATAGAAATAAATGTACTAATTTTGAAATTGTATATTTTCATGAAGCCAATATATGTAGCATGGCACTTCTTTAATATTTTGGGTACGACTACCAACATTTGGGTAATAGTACTAGACTTTAGTGTTGTACTGGATCCATTGAGTTTCTAATAACACTTGGGCTAAAAACATGTTCTATTATATTTCACATCGACCTACCTTATATCAATACAATGCAAAACTACAAAAATTATGGTTGAGAGCAATGAGGGCCACATAGGATAAAGGGCATGACTATGTTACATTTGAGAATGAGTGTGTGATTGTTACCATTTCAAGTGAGGATGGATCTATAAAGAAAGAACAAACAGAGGGAAATATCTCTTTAGCTAATATTCCATCAATGACAACTAATATAATCACAATATAGGCACATGATACAACACATATCACAAATCATATAAAATCAAAAAAAGTCAATACCATAATATAACGCAGTTGATTTTACATATACAAAAACAAAAGATGATAAGAGTGGCATATCATAATTTTAGGACTAAGAGGATGATTATGATTATGATTATTTAGAAGATTAGCATGATATTTTAGATGACACAAGACCTACATTTCAACATCCTATCTCAATTGGTGGTTTAAAAAAAAATTTAGCAGGTGATTACATAGGCTATGAAGGAACTCCATGAGAATGTCTTATTGCTAAAATCATTGGTTATCATTAATATTTTCTATTTATAGATAACTTCCTTATGTCTGTGTTTGATTATTCATTTACTTTATTCTCCTATCTTGGCACACATGTTCATAAACATTTGAATAGACATTTTTTCTATCCCTTGACTTTATTTTATTTTTTCCTTGCCTTTTAATTGTTTGTCATGATCTGAGCATATGTGACACTTTTCTTGTAATAATTCTTAATGCACATCTTTTGCGGCATGCTATTTGTTTTTTCTTGCATATTGACTCTTATTTTATCCGAAATGTGAATTAATGTAATATTAATCCTTAAATAGATAAACTATTTTGAATGTTGATTTACATGCAAAATGACCGAAATAAGCAAATATGATTTTGGTTCAACAAGTTTGCATTTCGACAAGGAAGTTTGACAATTTATAATGAGAAAAACAAAGGGATAAATAGAGATTTATCTTATTTTGAATACTTCCTTAATTTATGTGAGTTGATAGACCAACTGAAGACTGTGAATGATGATTGTGTTCTATTCGATTTTGTAATAGTGACTATTTTTGAGCTTAGGACATGATTGACATATTGGACAGGAATGACAGTCAATCTTGTCTTGTTGGTCAATTCTAACCTTTGACATGAGGGTCTGGAATTTGGTTGAGAGGTGTGGAGGATTCTAAAATGTTCATTCCTACTTTTACAATCTTTGTTTTGTGTGTGCATCAACTTGCAATATCAAAACCCTAGTTTTCTGCACATTCACTAAATGGATGATTATTTAAAAAAGTGGGTAAGTGAGAATGGCCAAGCTAACTTTAGAAAACCTGTATAATTGAGTGTTTCCTACATAGTTCATATAGACCTATATCGATGTAGTTCTCCCTTTAAGGATGTATCAAGTAAATCTAGATACTTGTTCTCCTAGTTTAACCTTGGCATGTGCAAGTGTAGTTGTACTTTAGAATATAGTTCTATGCAATGTTCTTTGAATAGCTCTTGAAAATGTGAGAATGTTTTGTGTAATGAAAATGTTTGCTTGTATTTTCTTGGTGTTTGCTCATGAATATGTCTAGTTTGTATCATGCCTATGTGAGAACACTTGCAAGTGCATACATTCTAATAGCTTTATTTATATATGGATTTTTAGAATTTAAATTAAAAGTTTAATGGTGCACACAAAGAAATAAAAAAGATGAGGATTAATAAACTTAAAAGACTCAAAGAGGGGATAAGAACTTAATAGACTCAAGGAGAGGTTAAAAAATATTAAAAGAGGGTTTAACAAGTCATAAAAGCTCATAAAGTAAAAAGAGAAATATAAGACAAGTCATAAAGTGAAATGAAAAATATAAGAAAAGTGCACCATTAAGTATTTAATTATTGTTTAAGACATACATAAATAAAGTAATTAAAAGACATAAAAAAAGTGTTGAGCCAAATTTGGGTGTCTACAACTATATACACATATTTTAGATTCCATTTGAGGTTACATGATTGCATACTCTTACTTCTACATACTATGTGAACATACATTGATTCTTGTCAACCGAGAGCATGCATATTCTTATCTTCACATAAGTTATTCAGCTACATTGTATTTAGTCATAGATAAAGTGGGAGGCATGTAACTATGTTTGACTTTCTCCACATTTTCATAGTTACATGCTATCACATCTAGTGTACACTATACCTTGACACATGAAGTGGATTGTTCGGATCCCTCACATTTTTCTATTTTCAAAGCCTTGCTTATTTCCTTTGAAAATATTTCAAAAATATATAAAAAAATATTTCCAAAAAAATTAAAAATTAAAATATAAAATAATTCAAATATTTCATTTTTTTCAAAAATATAAAAACATTCAAAATATTCTAAAAAATAAAAAATAAGACTTGAGCATGATATGAGTTGCTAGTTTATTTCTTTACATATATTATTTATCACATGTTTGGTAGATAAAATATTATTTTTCATAAACACATGCATTTCATGAAATATATTAGTGTGATACAAGACATACATATAATACATAGATTCTTATATGTTATATTCCCTTCTACCTAGTGGCCATGCCTATATTAGTGGCATACTATTCTACAAGTTGCATTATCATAGGTTATATCTATCTATGAAATTTATACCATGTTGAGTTACATATCTTACAAGTCTCTTGATAATTACTCATATCTTATACTTTGTTGGATAAGCTATTTTTCTATGATATGATATCGATACATATAAGTGGTGTAGACTAGTTTTTGCATGTTTTATGATCCTTCGATGTTGTTACTTTCTGACATGATAGGCTAGACATTAATTGCTTATTGTGTGTGGCCACTTGGACCTATGCATGCAACATATTTATGTCCCTTGATTGAGACATTATCAATGTCCTTTGCATGTGGCCCTTATCCTTGGTTATTACGATATATTCATATCTAATGTATGTGGCCCTTGGCCTTATGTGTGACATTGCATAAAATTATGTGTTATTCTTATTATTCATGATTAGTGGTGCCATGATACATATCATGCAATTTTATTATGTTTTATTAATCAGAGATAGTTACTTTAATTCATGTCTCACTGTTATATCTAGATAGATATACAACTTGTATGCCTGACATTGTATGTTTTATAAATGTTTTGATGACATAAACTATACTTTGATAACATATTCTCCACATGTTATGATTATATATTTATTACATGATAAAATTAACTCTTATTTTGAGATGAATGACTTGTTGTTACAACCCCTCAAACTGTACTTAGAATAATGAAGCAATTTTTTTTCCAGACTATTACTTAATATTCATTCCACTCAACCACAATTATACCAAAAACTTTAACCAATCATAATCAATAACGTCGAATAATAACATTTCCAAAATTTCAATACAAAATGTAATATAATATATTACAATATTAAGGAAAGTAAATACATTAGGACTCAGTGACAGTTGGTCCACTAATACAAAAACTATTGTTCAACATATACAAATTAAATATAATTACATTTCCTTTAGGTTTTCAGTTTTAATAAAAAAATAGATACCAAGTCCTCTAGAGCTCATGTTGAACCAACTCGTGTATCTCTGAGTAAGTAATACTACTTAAGGGAGGGAGAGCATCATCCAAGCATTTTTTCACACCAACCATAGACCAATGATCCCCTACATAATCTTCTATCAGAGAATGACTCTCCCTTCATAGATAGGTAGATAGAACGGTGTAAGAATCTAGAGAACAAGCAAGCATCCAAATGTGTATGATAAAATTAAACATGCAGTGTATCATAGAAAACCTATTCTATTACAAGATATCACACTGACATGTAGATCAAACATACCAAAAGATAATGTCTAATTATAAATTATTTGACCATAAGATTCATACTAAGTATGTCCTCTTAAAAATCATATCACATCACATGTTAATCATAAGAGTAAGCAAAATATATTTTTATTCCATCCACACATGAATGAATCATACATTATTATTTAACTCAAATAAAAATTAATGCCTATAGTTCATACCAATTGAGTATGTTTCATATTCATAATAAATTATAGATTCCCAACTACCATATAAAGATATAAACCACTACACCCCATGATATCTCATAATATCATAGTTTAGTGTTTTAAAACACAACTACTAATTTTCTTATGATTAATCATACTAAGTAGTCATAAATACATAAAAACATAAATTTTTAATCAAATAAGTATATATAAAAAACAAGTCATACTAGCACATAAAAGTCTAGCCTAACATTTATTTATACTCTCAAAGTTGCATGCATACATACATGATGTCATACTAACTGCTACAAATATACTGCTCAAATAATATCTAACACATACATCCAATCAATCAATATCGATGAGAGTTTAAATATATAGTTACAATATGTACCATCTAGACATATACGTTTAAGCTGAAGTATTTTATGATATCTCATACTATCATAACTCATTGTGCATGAGTACTTTACTCAAACATGATCAATCAATTTTTTTTTATAATTATTTAACAAGCAATGATAAGGTTATATCACATGGGTATATCGTAATCTATACTGCACAATTTACTAATTTTAGATCAACTTATTCTAAGTTAGCATTTTAGGATAATTCAAATCTTTGAGAACAATTAAAATATAGGTAGTTAGTTAACTAATGGATAAATAGTTTTCTAATAGTTTTCAAAATAAGATAATTGAATAATTAATTATTATTCAATGTATCAATTAAATATTTATTTCTTGATTTATTCTTAAAAATAAAGATAATTAAATTAAAGAAATCTAATGCATATTAAGAACTAAACTTACACACTAATATTATCACATAAAAAATTTCTTTAATTACGTACTAGTATTTAAAACATATTACGTCTAAACATTTTAAATCTATTGTGCGTGTGTGTAGGGTCACTTAGTAATTTCTCTGTCATCGCCCAATCATCCCACCTAGCCCATCCTCTCTAATGATGGTCTCCCTCATCAAGCTCTGAGGGTAGGATCTATCATGCATCCACCTCGCAACAAGTAGGTAGTTAGTCCGAGTCATCATATGTATCAACCAATGATTCAAAATCAATAAATATACATTCTTAATGTATAAAATAATTAAAATACAACTGTCATATTATGTATACTAATCAATAATATCACTGTCTCATACCAGAATATGCCAAAAATCTCAAATCAAAACAATAATAATCAGTTTAATAACCATATTAATCTACATATTTAAAGGTTATAAATTATAAGGTAAAATCAGGATGTGACACTTGTAGGCTACATCCCTCATCTCAAAGGGATAATTATAATGAGCTTGTTTTAAAGGTTCAAGCCTCCATGAGGATAAAAACTAGATTTTATGATAGACTACAGGTTTTAGAGATTTAAAATAATTAAAAAAATAGATACATGACATATATTGACACATTGATATAAATTATGGGAACATATGACATGCATATGTGCCCACTTTACAAAGACTTAAAAATCAAATTATACACACTTGGATGCATATGCATGGGCATTTACAAAAATAGTTACACAAATAGGAATTACATGTTTTACATATAATTACAATTGAGCATATAGATGCATGACATTCTATAACATTTGACACATTTTCAAAGGACAGATTAGTTGTTCATGCACATATATACATTTTTTAAATTTCAAATGGTATGATATTAGTTCATGCGCATATGCCCTACAATACAATTTTTAATTTGCAATAGAGATTAGAAAATTTGAAGCAAATTTTGAGAAAGTTAACTATTCTCTCTAATTTTGTAGCAAAGTTGAGGAAGTTAGTGATAGAAGTCCACACCACTAAGAGGGGTGGCGGGCAGGGTAAATTAGTGGTGAATCATAATGCAAATCAATTCCCAAATCTTCAAGCTACTTAATCAATCAAATCAATATGCAAGATAGATGAATCAAAGAACAAACATGAATGTAACCTTTACACAAGATTTCTGTGAAAAACCCTCATGAAGAAGAAAATCCACTCTCAAGTCTGCAAAAATAGACTACAGTCTTATAAAAATATCACAAACATGAGGCTTTAGTGAAGCACCCACTCCACAAGGATCACCAACCCCTACATTTGACAAGCACCAACTTGCCAAAGATGTTGAGCACCAACACAACACCTATCAAATGAACAATTCTTTAACTCTGATTACTTCTCAATCAAATAGAAAAACCCTACAAGAACATTCTTCTCCAAGTTTTCAACTCCACACAAGTCACCAACACCAAGCTATCTCTTCAACACAAGCAATAACCCCTTTACAAATCTTTTCACTCATATACAAATATGCACGCATAAATCTTAGAAAAATAATCAATAGAATCAGAAGATTATGTTGAATCTAATGAAATATTCATTTTCTCAATCTCATACAAACATTTTTCACCAAGACCTCCAATAACCTTCACACAAGGTCTTCAAATATCAACACACACACTTGCTTGTTTACCCCTTTCACACACACAAAAGGCATAAATCACTGTGTATATATACCACTCTTAATTATGGTAATCCATCTCTCTTTAAAAAAATTTAAGAATAATTATTCATGTCTCCTAAGGTTATCCATGATCATCTGCATAAGCTTTTTATACCATACCATGAGCTCATATCATAAATACTTCACAAACAAAGCATAGCCCCACTTGTGTGACTATATTTGACTAAATAAAGATTAGTCAAAACTTCAGAATCACTAAAAAATATCTTCAAGAGATCCTAAACACTCTCTAATCATCAGGAACACTTGATATGATCATCTGCCTTGCAAACAAACTTAATCATCCAAAACAAGTTTCTTTTGCTAGCAAAACCATCATGGTCAACTATGAGTCAACCATTCAATCAACTCCAAGTGACTAGGAACAATACTAATATCATTAATAGAGGGAATACATCACCTTTAAGATTTTAGACACATTCCTATTCACTGATTAGGCCTTTCAATTCCTCTTTTCCCTCTGATCACTCTTTCTCACTTAAGACACCATTTCCTTCATATTGACTAGTCAACTTTAACCTTCTAAAAATTTGACACAGAAAGATGAATCTCACTAAAAATTTTCTTGGACATTTCGGAAAAGTCTTGATCTTCAATAATCATCCATTTGAACATCTATTCATGTTGATGTTGTAGATTTCACCCTTTAAAACAAGACTCAGCTTCTTTCTTCCATGTGACACAATGGAGGCATTCCTCTTGTTGTGAGATTGGAAAATTTGAGGAATGAATCTCTAGATTAAGGGCTAGCTCCCCTTGATGCACCTTTGAGGTCCTTAACTGCTACTACTAATAATGGAGGGGGGGTGAAAAAAGAGAAGGATGTTACAAAAGCAGAACCTAACTAAAATGGTGATGCACCAAAATGATTCAATCTACTCATGTTTTATCAACACTTTACATCAAAAGGAGCAAACAGACACTTAATTTGAATAAAAGACCAGAATGCATGAGTGTTTTAACAAAGGGTCTTAATGGAGATACAATGAATAAGAACCTACCATAGATGCTCTAGAAGCACGCTATCAGATGGTTGCTCCTCTACCTCTATGATCCAACCTAGGCACTTCCTGTTAACCTACAAAAGATGGTCTTGGATATACTAGATATATTGGTGTCAACCTATGAAAGCATTAAGATAAAATGACTAAACATAATGATAATACACATGCATATTCAAAAGTATAACAATCAGATGGAGGTAAAATATGCTTCTTTTGAATAAAAGTTAAAATTGTCAGGGTTTCACCATAAACAAGTGAGAGATATCTTTTCTAGCTGAGAGGTTACAATTTATAGAATTTAGAGAAAGACCATTAGTCCTTTCAAGGAACTGACAGACCATACCACATTAAACACCTTGGTAAGAGGAATCCACTCATGCTACTGTTATCTTTCCATAAATACGTCTAGAAGAATCATGTTGTATATGTCACAGACATTGACTTTGTTGCTCAAACTGCGTTTAATGTTCCTGTTAAAGCATGGGTCACTTTATTCTTTTAATGACAAGGTCACCTCCCTTTAAAACTCGTGCAAATATCTACTTATTAATTCTAAACAAAGAAAAAAGGACCACTCTATTGAATGCTCTCACTCCCTTTGATGGTTGTTTGGTGGAGAGTATTCCATCTGCAAGCAATTACTTCTCCTACAGACGCCTCTTTTGCCACCTATGTTGATCTGGTTCGTGTCTGCGCTTGGATGGATATGTCTTCTGGAACGTTCCAAGCATTGTCTTATGTGTACGTAACTGCATTCTAGATTTATTCTTCCACTCTCTCTTTCTTTGCTACTTCTTATCTTTTCTTGGCAATTCCAGCTCTCAGGCTATTCTTTTCCTCCTCTTGGCTCTTTTCTTGGTGGGTCGCTCAGCCTTCAAATTTCTTCAGGCAAAATGTCTGAAGGAATTTATTCAGACATTTTGTCTAAAGGAAATGTCTTTTAGCTTTTCTCTGACGATTAATCGATCTTCTTGAATTTGATGCTCGCGGGCCCGTCACCAGACGTTTGAACCTTCAACGACTAGTTCACCATGTTGAAGTTGATGTTCTTGAGCTTGTCATTATCCTTTAGCAAAATTTTCAGCTTTTGCAAATGAACTTTTCTGCTGGGAAAGTGACCCTTCAGAAAAAGGAAAAGGCCCTTTTTGATGGCCAAGAGTCCTCCGCAAAGGCACTTAGCCTTCGGGTTTCTTTGCCTTTCAAATTTCTTCAGACAAAATGTCCGAAGGAATTCCTTCAGACATTTTGTCCGAAGGAATTCATGCCTTCAATGTCTCAGCTTTCCTTTGGTTATTTTCTTCAAACAAAATGTCTGAAGGAATTCCTTCGAACATTTTGTTCAAAGAAATTTGCCCCTTGGTTTCTTCATGGATTTTCTTCAGACAAAATGTTTGAAGAAATTCATTGTTTGACTTGTCACTTTCTCTAAAGGAAACATCCCTTTTGGGCTTTCTACCCTGATCTCTTACAAATGCACCTTTTGCCCTCTGTAAGGGCACTTTGGGTCCAAAGTTATCCTTTAGAGCTTGCTTGAACGGTCCCATTTGTTACTTTCTTGCCCTCCATAAGGGCACTTGACCTTCAAAGTTTTGTAAAAGACTTGTACTTCTTTGAAACTAGCCCATCCTTTTATTGATAAAAGACTTGTCCAAGGTAATTTGCTTGAAATGAAATGAGCCCCAGATCAACTTGAAATACCTGCAAGACTCAAATCACTTGGTTCTTTATAGAAATGAGCCTATCACAAAGGGAAAACAGAAAATTATAGTAAGATGAATTCATCAGAGAATGGCTAACAAGTCTATCAAGGAAAGAAAGAGGGGAGCCTGATTTTTGGCCTGCAAAACCAAAATTGGTCAATATATTTGGTGATTCACAGGGGAAGCATGCCTGCTATGCTTAATAAAATTGGTGGCCTACAGGTCTATTAGGCATGGAGTCAGGATATAGCTTGAAAGGTTGGCAATAACATTGAGAAACTTAAGAATCAACATGAAGATTTTACCCTAAAAGGTAAAGAAAACACACACAAGGCTAAAAAACTAAAAACATGCACAAAAGCACTTAGATAAAATGAGAGAAAAAAATAGAGAAAATATGTACATAACAAGAGAAGGCTTAGTGACAATGTTTAAGATATCTCCCATTAACTGGGATATGTAGTTCTCCACCATCCAACCTAGAGAGTTGGAATGCATTATGTTGCTTGCATTGAGTGATGACATATTGACCACTCCACAAGGCATCAAACTTCGTGTGATTTCCAAGTTTAACTCAGTCTTCATCCCATTTTAAGACAATGTCACCTTCTGAGAAGTCTTTTGATGAGGATTTTTGGTCAAAATGCTTCATTGTTTGTTGTTGATGGCTGGTCATGGAAATCATGGCTTGGTCTCTTGCCTCCTAAAGCTCCATTAATTCACAAAATATGACTTCCATGCTATCACTTTCGTCCAATTGCAGCTAGTGGGCACGATCTAAGGCTGGTAATTCAAGTGAAATAGGAAGTCTAGCTTCTTTTCCACACACAAGTGTGTATGGTGAATTACCAACTACTCTTTTTAGAGTGACCCTGTCTACCCATAGGGCTATTTTCAGCTTGGCATGCCAAGTCCTTTGATTCTCTTCCATTGTCCTTCTAATGATCCTGATCAGATTCTTATTGGTGGTCTCAACCAACCCATTTCCTTGTGGGTAGTAGTTGGAAGAAGTACTAAGATAGATGTTGTATCCTAACTCCCACTCACTTGTTTTGGTTCCCAAGAAAGCTTATGCATTATCTGAAATGATGGTAGTTGGGACTCCAAATCTTGTCACTGGGTCTTCATAGAAGTCTAGGACTGCACTCTTGTTGGCTTCCTTCAAAGCAACAGCTTCTACCCATCTCATGAAATAATTTGTAGCAGTCAAGACCCACTTGTGGCCAGCACTAGGAGGGTTGATAATCCCTATGAAGTCCATACCCCATTGCATGAATGACTATTCTACTTGAATAGGTTGTAGAGGCATTACAACTAGCCATTATTTTCCATCAAAGAGAGCACATTTATGGCACTTTTTTACCCACACATGAGTATCTCTAAATGAAGTGGGCCAAAAGTAACTAGCTCTCATAATCCTTGCAGTTGTGGGCTTAGGATCAAAGTGACCACCAATTGGTCCATCATAAAATTTGGATAGTACCCTGTTGACCTGATTTGTGTCTATGCATCTCAAGAGTACCCCTAAAAATCTTTTTTAAATAACATTCCATCAACTAAGACATAAGGAAGAGACTGGAGCTTGAAATACCTCCTCTTAGTCCTATTAAGGCCCTGTGGGCACTCACCAGCTAGAAGGAAATGAACCATGTCTTATGCCTAGTTCTTTATGACTGCAGGTTCTTCTGTTGCAGCTTCATCATGGAGTAGTAAAATTCCCTCATATTATTTAAGGGCTATAGTGAGGTGTTCGCATAGACCTCTTCCCCTTACCAGCTTGGTGGTTTTGATCTCCACATTGTATTCCATTACCTTGGTGATCCACCCTGCCCTCTTTTCATTTAAATCAAAGCTCAACAAGAAATCCTTGACACTAAGATGTGGTACCATGATATGAATCTTGTTGTTTGACAACATATGTCTGAATTTCTTCATGCTTTGTATAACTGCAAGTGATTCTTTCTTAACATATGTGTACCTAACTTCATAATCTTGGCTAAAGAATGCGACAGTTTGTTCAAGGTTTTCATCATTTGCTTGAGTGAGCATGGCAGAGACTACCTCTTCATTTACAAAGGTGTAAAGGTTGAAATCCTTGGAGAAATCATGACTAATCAAGGTGGGAGCTTGGGCAATATCTTGCTTAATCCTTTCAAAACTATTTTTCCTTTGTGTTGTCCATGTAAACATCTCATCCTTCTTCAGTATGAAAGTTAGTAGCTTGATTATTTCAACAAAATTAGGGATAAATATCCTAATAAAATTTATTCTACCAAAGAAGCTTTGCAGACCCTTCTTGTGTTTAAGTAAGGAGAGCGCTAAGATGGCGTGTACTCTTTCTTGATGAATGGTCAAGCCCTTTTTTGAAATGACATGACCTAGGAGTTTGCCTTCATGGATAGTGAACACACATTTCTTTGGGTTGAGATAGATGCTAAACTCTCTACTCCTCTCAAAGATTTGCCTCAAGTGTTTCAGATGTTGTCCTACATCCTTGGAGAAGACTGTCACGTCATCAAGATAGACCAATACAATACTATTTATCATACCCTAGAAAGCCATATCCATGGCTCATTGGAAGGTAGTTCTAGCATTTGACAGTCCGAATGGCATCTTCTTGTAGGCAAAAGTTCCCCACTTGGTGGTGAAGGTTGTCTTATACTGATCTTAGTCTTGTACCTTGATTGTACCTAGAATACCCATCCATGAGGGAGAAATGTTCACTGCCTATCACCATCAAGAGGATCTGATCCATACTTGAGAGGGGATAGTGATCTCTTAACGAGACTCTATTGAGGTCTCTAAAATCAACACATAGTCTGATCTCCCCATTCTTCTTCCTAACAGGGACCAGATTGGCTAGCCAAAAAGAGTGTTTGATAAGAAGAATGATCTTGGACTCAATCAGCTTGGTGAGCTCCTTTCGCATGAGAGGCTCAATCTTTGGATTGATGGGCCTTTGTTTTTGTTTGATGGGTTTTTCACATTCTTCCATCTCAATGGTGTGTTGGGCCAAGCTTGGGTCAAAACCCTTCAGGTCGCTATACTCCCAAGCAAAGACATCGACAAACTCTTGGCATAACAAAATGAAAGAATGCCTTTCATCATTTGTACATACCTTCCCAAGTGCAAGCAACCTATCCTTGAATATTTTGACTCTTTCATAATTTTTCTTCTTGGTTGTGATTCTTGATTTGTCATTTTTGAGTTGGTCATCTTCATTAAAGATGCTTTCAAGAGTGACTAAACCTTTAAGAAGTTTGTTGTTCTTCAGCTAGACAATCTGGCCATTGTACTACTGTTGCAGCTTGGATTGATTCTTAGAAGTGAACTTAGCCTCCTCTTGTAAGAAGAGTGCTATCTGCTGGTCACTATCAAACACCTACCAATTGGTGATATTATCATGTATGGAGGGTCTTATTATCACTTTTAAATGGTGCTGACTGTTGTCCTGACTTATTCCCTTAGGAATGTCAAACTAAGCACCAACTGCTGCTAGTCTGTCTGCTTGCTTATTTTGCTCTCTTGGAATAGAAATAATGTTGAAAGCAAGGAAATTTTCTATTAGGTCCCACACCCTGTGCTTATAAGACTTAAGAAAAAAATTCTTGGTTGAGTTTTGACCTCTTACCTGGTTTAAAATTAACTCACTAACTCCAAAAACTTGCAATTCTTTTATTCCTCTTTTTCTTGCCCACTCTAAATCATGAATGAGAGACTCATATTCTATAATGTTGCAAGTGCAGGAGAATTGGAACCTGAAAGTTTAAAAGTATCTTTCCTTTGAGGGTGAAACTAACATTGCTCCACCACCAGCTCCCAACTTGCTTTTTGATCCATCGAAGAAATGTTACCATAAACCATAGCTCTCTTGGTTTGCCTTCATCAAATTTAACATGAAAGTGCCTTTTTCATGCATGAAAGAAACTTCAAGACCTAACTCTTTGATGAAATTGTATGGGTCATGTTCAAAATTGTCATTTACCCATTCATCTAAGAGCAGGTCAGCAACTCCTTCAAGGGAAGAGGGTGGGGATTGGTCTATTTAAAATTCTTCTTCGTCAATGATGGCATAGCTGACATTTATCACCTTGAGTGAGTATGGCTCTAGATGATCTCTGTGGATGGGCTCTGACTCAATCTTCACTTTAGTTCCATATTTGGTCCTAAAAACCATGTAAGACCAATTTGTTGTTAAGTACCCACCTATCTTGGATGTGAAATCCCTGGATAAGCAAAGAGCAAAGTAAGGGGAAACATCCACCATTACCACATCATGGGGAACAGAGAAGGTTGGACATATGTGAAGCATTAGATTCAAACCTCTTACCACTCCTAATGTTTTGGCTAGTGATTCATCCAACTGCAAAACTCCCTTGGTCATTTATTCATATTTGAGTCCTAGCTTGTCAGCTATGCATTTAGGCATTACTGAGGTGTTTGCTCCACTGTCAATAATGCAATTGTGAACCAATAAATCTCCAATGACCAAGGATAGATATAAAGGAGGAACCTTTTCATCCTTCTTTTCTTGACCTCCCATAGAAGGATCCCCATTCATAATTAACACATTATCAGCCTTTGTTGGGATAATTTGTTCACTCAACGCATGTAATTCCTTTGGAGTATATCCTTTTGTCTTGGCATTGATAAGGAATCCCATATTGAGATATTCATGTGCAGCTTCTTCATTTGGTCCACCACATTGATTGGAGGGTTGCCTCCTTTTTAATTTTTTTTGGGGGCATTTACAGCTTGAGGTACAACCTGAGGAGTTGAAGTTACAACTGGCTGCCTGTAATTGGAAAACTTCTGGTTCACCTACAATGAAAAAGATGTTATAGATGCTTGAGTATCTGCTTGATCTTACTCCATAGCTCTCTTTTTGGACCCGGTATTGGTTGCAACATAATCATCCTGGTTATTCTTACTCCCCACATAATTAACTGTATAGAATTATCCTTCTAGGTGGTTCATAAGAATGGAATCAGATTGAGCTTGTCTGTTGTCCATTTCAAGTTGTGTTGACACCTCAAAACTTGGGAATTGGGATGTTTGATTGCCTTGCGTGTTCATACATTGATTTGGCAACTCATTAGTATAAGCAACCTATTCTTGACCATACCCCAGGGGTGGGTAATTAGGTTGTTCCTATACCAAATTATTTTGAGTGGGAACAAGAGCATTGGACGATGAAGGGGCACTTGGATTATAACATTTATAAGGTCTAACCTGGGTAATCTGACCCTATCCTTGATTATAATTTTGGAAAGGAGATCTATTCGTTTGTCCAAACTATTGGTATCCTTGATTTGGTCGATAGCTTTGAGCTTGTTGCCTCTTGAGAGCCACCAATTCATTGGTAAAATTTTGTAACACACTCTTAACTTCATGGAGGTCATTTGGTGAGGTAGCAGTCGGCTTTTCTACACTAGGTAGAGGAGCTAAAGTGGGTGCAGTAGTCTGAACTGAGGGTTGCAATTCAGGAAAGAGCGGCATAGGAGGTCTAGGAGCTATCTTTCCTGCTTACACCAAACAATTTTTGGTAGCTATTACTATTTCATAGGCAGCGGGTAACACTTGTCCTCCCATGGACTGTATCATGACAGAAATTTCACTGTTCAAGGCTTTTAAGTAATAAAGAAAAACATAGATTGGGGTTGACCTCACTAAAATGGGGATTATGTCCCAAGTCTTTTGGAACCTAGTATTAAAATCCTGCATAAATTTATGTGGAGCTCTTTTCATAGTGGTCAATTGTTTAGCTAGAGAGAGATGGTCACTCTTCTCTCCAAATCTATTTGTCAAGAGGGTGCCTAATTCATTCCATGAGCCAACTGAATACATAGGCAAGGTCCCATACCAGTCCAAAACTTTACCTTTAAAAAATAATGCTAGTAACTCGATGACTATGTTATCTTCGGTGACATTATGAATGTTTCAGAGGTTGGCTATATTTATGATATGCTCAATAGTAGTATTTAGCCCCTCTCCATTAAAAGGAGGAACATTCTTAAGGTTTGTCCCTAGGATTGGGTCATACTATAGAAGGTTTAAAGGGCTTTGACCATTGAAATCTATAAAAGGTAAAACCATCACGATGATAAGGTTCAACCTGGGTCTCCTTGTGTAGATATATTTTATGGCAGGTCTGGGAAATTGATTTGCTATGTAAGGATGAGTCTTTGCAAACCTTAACCACTTTGTTGAGTTTAAAGGCAACTCAATGAATTCGAAAGGAACACCCTTGGAAAAATATCTTGTGGTGACCTTAGGCATGGGATGCCAGGCTAATCTCTGACTAGAGACTGAGTTCTTAAAAATGGAGTCACTAGATGTTGGGTTAGTTTACTCACTCTTGCAGTAACAGGACCAAAACCAATCCTGAAACTTCCCAGAGCATAAAAAATGGTCCCATCGAGCATGCCAAAAATTGTTGATGCTATGGATTGCACCCTTTAAAAGAAGACTCAGCTTCTTTCTTTCACGCGGCACAATGGAGACATTCCTCTTGCTGTGGGCTTGAAAATTTTGAGGAATGAATCTCTAGATTAAGGGCTAGCTCCCCTTGATTCACCTTTGACATCCTTAACTGCTACTACTAATAATGGGGGGGTGAAAAGAGAGAAGGATGTTACAAAATCAAAACCTAACTAAAATGGTGATGCACCAAAATGATTCAATCTACTCATCTTTAATCAACACTTTACATCAAAAGGAGCGAACATACACTTTATTTGAACAAAAGACCAGACTGCATGAGTGTTTTAACAAAGGGGCTTAATGGAGATACAATAAAGAAGAACCTGCCATAGGTGCTCTAGAAGCACACTATCAGATGGTTGCTCCTCTGCCTCTATGCTCCAACTTGGGAACTTCCTGTTAACCTGCAGAAGATGGTCTTGGATATACTAGATATGTTGGCATCGACCTATGAAAGCATTAAGATAAAATGACTAAACATAATGACGATACACAGGCATATTCAAAAGTACAACAAATCAGATGGAGGTAAAATATGCTTCTTTTGATTAAAAGGTAAAATTATCAGGGTTCACCATACACAAGTGAGAGATATCTTTTCCAACTGAGAGGTTACAATATATAGAATTTAGAGAAAGACCCTTAGTCCTTTCAAATAATCAGTGGCCCATACTGCATTCAACACCTTGGTAAGAGGAATCCACTCATGCTGATGTCATATTTCCATAAATATGCCTGGAAGAACCACGTTATATATGTCACAGACATTAACTTTGCTGCTCAAACTACGTTCAATGCTCCTGCTAAAGCATGGGTCATTTTATTCTTTGAATGACAAAGTTGCCTCCCTTGAAAACTCATTCAACTCTCTTCTTATTAATGCTAAACAAAGAAAAATGGGCCACTCTATTGAATGCTCATGCTCCCTTTGATGGTTGTTTGGTGGAGACTATTCCATTTGTAAGCAATTAATTCTCCTGTCGATGCCTCTTTTGCCACCTAGACTGATTTGGTTCGTGCCTACGATTGGTTGGATGTGTCTTCTGGAACATTCCAAGTGTTGTCTTATGTGTGCATATCCACATTCTGGATTTACTGTTCTGCTCTCTCTTTCCTTGCTAATTCTTGTCTTTTCCTGGCAATTCAAGCTCTCAGGCTATTCTTTGCCTCCTCTTGGCTCCTTTCTTAGCGGGTCGCTCAACCTTTGAATTCCTTCGAGCAAAATGTCTGAAGGAATTCCTTCAGACATTTTGTCTAAAGGAAATGTCCTTTAGCTTTTCTCCAACGATTAACCCATCTTCTTGAATTTGATGCTCGCAGGCCCATCACCAGACATTTGAACCTTCAATGGCTAGTTCACCATGTTGAAGTTGACATTCTCGGGCCCATCATTATCCATTAGTAATTTTCTCAGCTTTTGCAAATGAACTTTTTTGTAGGGAAAGTAACCCTTCGAAAAAAAGAAAAGGTCCTTTTTGATGGCCAAGAGTCCTCTGTAAAGGCACTTATCTTTTAGGTTTCTTTGCCTTCTGAATTTCTTCAAAAAAAATGTCTGAAGAAATTCCTTCGAATATTTTGTCTAAAGGAATTCGCGCCTTCAATGTCTCGGCTTTCCTTTGGTAATTTTCTTCAGACAAAATGTCCGAAGGAATTCCTTCGAACATTTTGTCTGAAGAAATTTGCCCCTTGGTTTCTTCATGGATTTTCTTTGGACAAAATATCTGAAGAAATTCATTGTTTGACTTGTCACTTTCTCTGAAGGAAACTTCCCTTTAGGGCTTCCTGCCTTGATCTCTTGCAAATGCACCTTCTGCCTCTGCAAGGGCACTTTGGGTCCAAAGTTGTCCTTCGGAGCTTGCTTGAACGGTCCCATTTATTACTTTCCTGCCCTCCACAAGGGCACTTGACCTTCAGAGTTTTGTAAAAGACTTGTACTTATTTGAAACTAACCCATCCTTTTGCCGATAAAAGGCTTATCCGAGGTAATTTGCTTGAAATGAAATGAGCTCTGGATCAACTCGAAATACTTGCAAGACTCAAATCACTTGGCTCTTTATAGAAACAGGTCTATCACAAAGGGAAAACCCAAAATTGTAGTAAGGTGAATTCATCAAAGACTAGATAATAGGTCTAGCAAGGAAAGAAAGAGGGGAGCACAATTTTTGGCCTACAGGACCAAAATTGGTCAATAGTTCATTAACGAAAATCTTCCTCAGAAACAAGAATATTGTTATCAACCCAATTTATGTGAGACCCACACACTATCAAGAGACAAAAAATAATTTATCAAAAACTTGAAGAAGTCCTCTACAACCTCCAATCATTAAATTTGATCACCTAATCTGTTCTGAGCCCAAACCATCAATATCTTCTCTATCGGGTCTAAGACTAGGGTTTTAGCACATTAAAACCTGCGTACCTTCTTAACAATAATTCATAAAGATATTCCCCTTAATCTATGAAATAATGCTTGGATAATCTTCTTATGGACCCTAATCAACATCTCCAAAAGGCTCATCTCCCCATGCAAACCTTGTACATGCTAACAAACACAAGAAAGTCCTTCTTGGGCTCACTAGACACCTTTCTAGTACCTCTTGAAGCTTCTAAACCAACTTTCTAAATTTGTAGCTCAATTTTTGACCTAAAAATTTATCAACATGCTGGAACAAACTTGCCTAACTATCTCTCATGTAAAAAAAAGCTTCACCAACTTGAAAACACCCTTTGACCCTTCACAAGGCCTCACAAGCCCACCTAGGCCAACTAGGCCAATGGCCAAACTGTCATGCAGATCACTGTCCACCTTTTGAAAACCATTTTACTTGTCCTCTTAGCACCCTATAAATATAAAACATGTATATTCCAATCATACTAATCCTCTCATCATGATATAGCTCTCAAGGTACTCAAAACCCCATAGGCAACTACACATGGTCAAGCCCACAAGGCATATGATGACTTGCATTCCACCTGAAGATTACCTGAAAGGATTCAAAATGATCTCTCAACCATATGGACATACCATGTACTCACTCTCCATGATCCATGCTATCAACCCATGCCTCTATAGAACTATCTGCTCCCACAAGCTCTCATTAGCAACCAAGTACTAAGATCATGCATAATAGACCAAGAGCACTCTCATGTCATTTTGTCATCACCAATGGCACTTGGCATCAATGACAACATGTCACTGCCACCAATCTCCCAAAAATGTCCCCCTTTGTCATTGATGGCAACACTCATTTTCTCTCTCCCCCTTTGCCAAAATGACAAAGTGGACTCATCTACCAAACAAGCTCTTCTATCTTTAATCAAGTAGTTTAAGAAGCTAAACCAAGAACACAACTAAGAGTACATACCTTTCTTATTTATCCTTTGAAACTCAAAGCACACTAACTGTCATCATTAGATCATAGAGCACCCATAGTGCTCCCCCTTAGACCAAGCTCCCTTAAAGAACCAACTCAGGTCATAGCTCCAATAAGCCTATAAGATCCTTGGACCTGACTACCTAGAAAAGCACATTAGCTCCCCCTCAAATCACTGCCACTTGAGAAATAAAGAACTCAGACCTCTAAGTCTCCAAGAGACCTCGAAAACACTGAAGCACACTTCCTTCCTAAATCCTTGGACCTGTCACCAATTGCTTAGTAACACAGCTCGCCCTAGGACCATGCTTCATTTTGAAGGCTCCCCCTCAAACTATACACCCCATGCATACCTGTAGGATCTTCGAGAATAGCTACCATCAACTTATAAAAAAATATGAGCACCATAGTACCATGCAAGCTCACATACCTTTGAATTCAAGGCACTTTATAGATGACCAAAGTCACTTCAAGTATAGAACCAATAATGAATTATGCTTAGAATAGACCAACCTACTCATCTGAAACCAACAAAGCCAACTTTCTTTGGAAAGATATCACAAAATTGTTCAAATTCTCTGATAGGCCTACTTAGACCTCTTGTAGCCCTGTCTGGCCATTGCAGACCTCATAAGCCTCCACTACCATCCCCCCACAGACATGCCAAGAATAAGCCTCCAACTCATCCTCCTTAGCATACTTCCTTCTTTAGCCCTATTGGCCAATTAGGCCTCCTAAAAAATAAAAACTTGAATAAATTGAAATATGCTTACCTTCAGACCACTGTAAAACTTGTTTCAACTACCCATTTTACCCTTTCAATTGATTTGAAGCTTTTAGCCTCCAACTCCAAAGATAGACCACTTTTTAAATCATGCCTTAAATGACTAGGCCTTCAAGGTAAACCTTGGTCAAAAGTCAACACAAACACTTAAGCTAGATACCACACCTAGAGACTATCAAAACAAACTACCATGCCAAATTACAAGCCTCCACACCTTTGGGAACCATGACTTCCTTTATGCCACCAAACGCATGTTCTTGAGTAGAAAAGCTAGTGACCACTCAAATGCTCCACTTGTCACAAAATCATTCATCCACTTGTGAAACCACCTAAACATGTCTTAAACACATGTATAGACCTTCCTGAGTAAAACATACTTCATGACACATCTTTATTCTTTAAGTGACCCTTTGAAACCAAGCATTCTAGGCATATAAAGTCATCATCTATAGCAGGCACCTTGACCAAATGGTCAAAATCACATATGGGCATGTTAGGAGCATCTCCAATCTATCTAACCTTATTTGATATGTAAAAACCAACTTGAATCATCTATTAGATACCTTTTATCCACCTTGGAACACTTTTGGTGCTATATTGGCACATTCTAGACAGTCATCACTGCCAAAATTTGTCAACACAGTCTTTTGACCATAAAACACATACCCAAACTTATCAAAACCTCAAAGTAGCTGGAAATGACTCATGACAATCTCCCACAAGATCTTATACAAACTTCTTCCTTCTCCTTCAAATCATCACCCAAACAAGACATCAAAAATTGATCAAAAAGACACTTTAGGATCAAAAGACCTGAACATACCTCTTGGATAACCAATCTTGCTTCTTCACCTACAGGAGTCTCTTGTGAAGCATAGATAAAGAGCTCCAATCCTTCAAGACTGATTCAGAACAGTGTGAAGCCTGGAGTGGTGCACATATTCTCATCTTCTTCTTCTTCTTTAGTTAACACAGTCTTTTTCTTGTTCTTTTTCTTCTTTGACTTGTCTATGACTACCTCTTTTGTTCTTGAAATTTTTTCCTCCTCTCTCATATTTGAAAAAGCAATAAATGAAGATGCCACCATGTCTTGATTTGATCACAATTAGTCAATGTCATGAGGCTGAAATGGTATGTGTAGAGATGGATTACAAAGATGATTAGATCAAGCATTAGTTGTGAACACTACAATAAATGCATAAAGAACTAACAATCTAGGCCAACCTATTCAACGGGGTATGCAAATGATAATTAAGAACTCAATGAAAGAAAGAAAACATACATTACCTTCCCAAGAGCATCTCACCATCCATATACAGCTCAAAATATGTTTTTCCCTTGATTTGGTGCTCAAGTCTTCAACACTGGTGTAAGGCAAGCTCCACCATCTCAAGAACACCAACCATAAAATAGGTTCATGATATGAATACCAATGCTATACCTATCAATGAAGCTATCACATTGCAAATAAAGAAAAATAATCAACACAAAGAAAGGTTGTGAAGAGAATCTTGCATTATAAGTTTACACAATTTAAGCTTAATCAAAGTGGTCTAGGCCCTCCTATTTATAGATTTTCAAATTAATCAAAATCAATCATGACTGTCTATCTCAAAATCAAGATGTATGGCCATGAATTAATCCAATTATGTAAATAAAATCCATAAATGTCCTTATAATGATTTGGGAGGAAGAGGCATTAAAGAGGCATGAGAAGTCATAATCCTTATATTTGTTGTATTTATGGCTTATGGATGCCACCCCATAAATGACCTCACTTGATGATGCAATTAATAGAAATCAATTTCCAATAAAGAAATATTCAATAACTTCCATGGAATTCTTCCTTAAGCTCATAATTTGGTTTAATTTGCCTAAGTAAGATTAATCAATTTTAGTATAATTCTTTGGAAATTGGTGCACTTCATTAATCAAACTAGTCAGAAAGTCATATTATTGTTCGTAATTTGATTGGAGAAGAATTAGAAGGCGATGTTAGTTGCATACGGATTGTTATCCCATTTAGGACGTTGTCAATGCAAAATAATACATGCACATGTCATGTGCTTCCAAATTAGAATAAAAGAGTGATCTAGAGCACCAAAATGCATTTTCGTCATTTTGATTTGAAATAATTTGATCAAAGTTAATAATCACATAAAATGCATTGCTCCATTTAGGGATACATTAACCTAAATCGACACTTGTATACAACAAGCTCGAACCATTTAGCGTGTTTAAGGGATTTTGGCTCAAATTGTACATTTTCACAAATTTTGAGTAAGATTGATAATTTCAATACAAATGGTGTTAGGAATTGGATGTCTACAATATCATCAAAAATACCTAGTCATTGCCCTTCACCATCATTGTCCATCTCACCTTGAAATCTTTCACTATTTTCCAGTTCTATATGGCCTTGCCATTTCTTCCAAGGGTCTTAGTAAGACATTTTTATATGTTTGAACCTTGTTATAATTACTCTAGACGTCAATATATTGGCATAATCAATTAATGGAAGCTACATGATAGACTCTGGGACCTCAATGTCTTGCTTGGGATCAATGGCCTTGCATCATTGATTCGTGTTACACAAGACTTGGAGCCCTGTCGTAATTAAATAATTTCTCGATATCATTGTCCACCCTTGATAATAGAAAATGGCCAATCAAAGATGCTACCACCTTGTAAGCTACAGGCCCCTTTACAATGCATGTTGGTCATATGAATCTAATAGTATCACTAATTTCGAATCCAGTGTACGATATAGGCCCCTTGATGTATGATATCAACTGAAATAACCTATCATTTCCCTACCACCAGTGCCCAACTCACTTAAATTTTTTTCACTACTTACATGTTTTGTACGAGTTTGCCTTTCCTTTTAAGACTCTAAATACGATATTTATGTATGTTCTTAAACATGATGTATATTATTATCAATATAAAATTCTATTATTAATTATAATTATATATATAATGTCTATTATTATTATCAATATATTTATTTTTTAATTTACTATCAAATTTATATTTAATACAAGTTTTTATATGGCGAGTATATACTTTGTCATAAATGTTAAGATTGTTTATTGTTTTTATATATTTAAAATGAACATATTATTGGTGAGGATGATGACAGAGAAACCGCAAAGTCTAAGACCCCCTGCAACTGTCAGAGCCCCGCAAACCCCACAACTGTCAGAAAACATATTCATGCAAGAAAAGAAAAAAAACATTCTCTCGTCAAACCAAATGGATTATTGAACTTACTTTTATTTCGAACGTGGGACTGGGAAGCCACAACCAACCAAGAAAGATTGATGCGTTAATGTGCCTGCTGGTTTTATGATTGACTTTGGCAAACCAGGCGAGGATTATAAGGCGAGCGGCTGATAAGGCACATATAACGTGCCTGGCGTAGCATCACCACCATCAGCAACATCAAGAATTTTAGGCTCGCCTTGGCCCTCACCACATTCGACACCCAAACCCACTTTGCGTTATCCTTGAATGCCATCGATATTATTGATCACCCAGATGATAGGTTAGGCATTTGTCACATATATATTATTAATCTCCCGACAAAAAGGTGGACTTCAAATCACAATGAAATCAATGTATTCAGGGATCCGTAATGACTCACATTAAAGACTCATCTATGCATAACATCTGTCAAATCAAATGCTTCAAGAACTAAAGGATCTCCAAATGTTTCAAGAACTAAAGAGTCACATTCCTCTATCGTTAGGGTACATCTATGGTTACAGTGGGCAAAATTATCGATTAATGTAGATTGACGGTTTCAAAACTATCACTCTGCAAGAATCAACGATTATGTAACCGTCACCCACATGAAGCGGTAGTTTTATCACCGAGTAAAAAATACTCCCGTTGAGGCTCTATTTTTTATTGAAATCGGGGTTTGATCTTGTTTTCTAACGATGGATTGTTTTCCATGATCCCTATGGAACATAATTCCCTTTTGAGAGGTTTTTGGTCCCATAAAAGCTTAGTGGTAGAGGATATGTGGAAACAATTCTCCCATCTTCTTCTTGGTTGATTTGTACGCCACCTTACAACCTACCTCATAGTTTCTTACAACTTCACAAGCCTCCTCACTCCTCTTATAAAACTTGAGCTCTTCATCCTTGCAATGTCTTATGGCAAGTATGCAGCCTTGTAGTTAAGTGTGGTAATGACGCAACACCTTGCAACCTCTCGTGTGGCTTTTCTTTGATTTACAACTCACCTAAAACTTTACAATATTTTTTAGGTGTAATGATACATTGGTATATTTCCCCATGTAGTCCCATGCATGTCACACTCTTTTTTTGCATCCCTCGCAATTTCTATAGTTTTGCACAACCACTTTTCAACAACGTAGCCTCTACAATATTGCACACCTCATGTCATAATGATCACAACTTCTACAATCTCATGCAAAATTTTATGCATTGTGCTCACAAATTTTTTAATATTGTACCTCATATGTAGCTTAAGTGATGTTGGACATCATCTCACAGCCTTGCGGTGTGTCAACATACTTGCACATTACTTTTATGTATGTCATGAGTTACCAAAACCCTAACAAAACCATTATACATTGTCATTCACTCGCTAGAACTTCATTACCATGAAACACACCAGATGACACACTCCACACATGCGCCATGTCAAAGCATCTCTAAAGCATACCACTCATTGGATATAATCATCACTTAGTTAGGGAAGATGGAATTTTTTTTAATTGTTCTCCAAATAACCATTATCAATTATAATTGCCATCTTGTAATCATATATGTATATATATGTATTTTAACTACACACATCAACATCAACCTTACGCCTTCACATCTATGCATCCTTGGAAAAGAAAGACCACACACATACTAGAAAAGAATTTATTGACATTTTTATCTAACCCTTAAACACACATGTAGCCTTACATTATTTTGCAATACTCTCGCCGATCGGTAAGGAAGGATTCCACTTATAATAACAAGAGCTTGCACTTAGCTTTATTGAATTAATGTACATAAATGTACTTACCCTATTTTGCATACTGAATAGAAGTTGAATTTTTACATATCGGTATTCTGCGTATCCCAAATGTATTTGGATAGATTGGTCTAGTTAACCCTTCTTGCTCATTATACAAACCACCACTTATCTATGAGTGTGGCTTTATCCGCCGCACACCAATCTTGGGCACCATCATGCAAATCATTGATATCAAAGCATAGCTCTTTCTTATGCATGTAAACACACATGAGCACAATGGGAGAAAGAAAAATTACTAGTCAACTCTATTTTAGCCTAGTCCTAAGAGAATCATAGCAAGAGTAAGATGGCTAATGCCAAGAAACATGAAATGCCCCCTTATTAATTTTTTTTGAATTTTGATTTGTAATTAATTTTTAAATTCACATTCAAATATCAAAATAACACATGCAACATGGAATATTGAAAACCCAACTAGTATTTGTATATCAGTGAGCTAATTACATAAAATAATACTGGGAAAATAAGTGCTGAAATAATAAACTACAAGAATCGATAAATAATTTATTTTTGGGTACCAAAATAACCCTCCGAAAACCTGTGTTATTGCTCTAATGGTAGCGATCTACATCTAGATGGTGCGCAACTGCTCAAAGGATAGAGATTTGCATCCTATGTGGTGATCCCTTGTATAACAATCATTGCACGAAAGAAAAAAGGGGTTATCTGATCCAATAACCCTCACCTAATTTTAAAAATTGTCAAACCCTTCTAGCCAACTAGAATACTAAAAATGACCTAGTTGTTTGTTGAAATGTGATCTTTGTATGAAATCACTAATTATGGGGTTGAAGGGTTTCCATCCTCTAATCCCCAATAAAAACATGTGGATTTTTTGTCTTATAGATCTGAATGCAATGGAGGGTTTTCATTCTCAAATGCAAAAATTGGAAGCAAATGCCCAAACTCAAAATATATATAACAAACAAGATGATCCAAAATGAACCCAAGGCCCTCTTTTGTAACTTTTTCTAGCCCTTTTTCTCAAGTTGGCCTCTTACTTTACTTCAATAAAGTACCCTTGTATTTTTACTTTTCCCTTTTTTTTAATTTCTATTAATAATAAAGTAATATTAAGTTGGCACTTTTTAATAAAATAAAAAGTAAGTCATTTAGACAACTTAAAATATTAACTTTATTATATTTCACTTTCTGGGAAAAGGGGACATGACACTCTGCCCTTCACAAAAAATGCTTGTCCTTAAACAATGTTTGAACTATCCTGTAAATAATTAGATCCCAAATCATTCTTTTCGATTCTAGTCCAAATATGAACAACTGAAGTTGCTTTACTTGTTGATCTTCAATTCCCTATAAAACTTTTTCAATTGTGCCCAAATTAGTATTTGCAACTTCTAGCTTTCTTGAAAACTTTTCTTCATGGAGAATGATCTCTCCATTCCGTTTTTGTTGCACTACTCTGATTTGACCTTTATATAAATCATTGTTTGCATTAAGAGTTAATGTTTCTGAAGTCTTGGCTTGTTCTTTAATTGTATCCATGCATCCCATTTTAACTTCATGACATTGGCTAATTGTGATCAAATTAGCATATAGTTTATTTATAATCATCTTGCTAATAGCGCAATGAATCCTACTAACTTCCTTAATTTTTATTGTAAAATTAGAGGGAATAGTTGACTTTCTCAATTTTATGCTACAAATTTTTAAATCTCTACTGCGAAGTTTTGTGAGGTTGCTTTTGAATAAGTTACCTTGTTTGTTTAGTTGTCATTTTTGTTGTCAGGTATGGCCTCAACTTTCCTTCACACTGATCAATCACATCTTTAGCTAGTGCATGCATTGTTGGTGAGACTTCCCACACCCTTTCTCATATTATCTAACAAAACTGATAGGAGTGGCTAACAAATATTATCACTCTCATTCAGAATCAAAGACATATTTTTTTGCATCGAGGTAATGATATTGTTCGTATGATTATTACTAATAATAGTAAAGAAATGTTGAAACATTTTAAAGAATAAGATCATCACAACCAATATCTATCATCAAAACACAAGATATGACTTTTGCAACCATTTCTAAAATATTAACCCTCTTAGCAAAATAAGGGCTTTTGATTTCATCCATACCTTGAAAATTTTCCACAATCAACTGAAATATGTCCCTTATTGTGTCATCATTATATCAGAATTCAGGGAAAATTATTCGGATACTTTCGTTAATGCAAGTGATAACCATAAGCCTTACATGTTTGTCTTGATGTCTCAAAAGTTCTAGCTTTCCCTAAGAAATAATTAATGGAGCCATAGCAAGATTCACCATACCAGAGGGTGATTGTTCCACCATAGACAAGCAATTTTCCACTTCCTCCAAAATGATGAGGAGTGTACCCTTCGATTGAGGTGGATGCTTGAGGATTTTCCATTCTTGGTAAAGTTTATTCTCCACATCCTTTCCTATGAGCATCTCATAATCATTATGAATTGGTTTCAAAAGATGTTTCATATATTTTTCCTTTGATCCACAAGTTGGTCCACAGGCTGACAAAATCAATGCTCTGATACCACTGAAATATCCCCTTATTAAAATTACCTAAATTATGATTTTATAATTGATTTTGAAATTCACATTAAAATATCAAAATAACACATGCAACATGGAATATTAAAAACCCAACTGTATTTGCATCTTAGTTAGTTAATTACATAAAATAATACTAAAAAAGTAAGTGTTGAAACAACAAAATACTAGAATCAATAAACAATTTATTTTTGGCTACCAAAACAACCCTCCAAAAACTTGTGTTATTACTCCAATGGTAGTGATCTGCCTATAGGTGGTACGCAACTGCTCAAAGGATAATGATTTGCATCTTATGTGGTGCTCCCTTGTACAAAAATCCTTGCATGGAAGGAAATAAGGGTTGGATGATCCAATAACCCTCACCTAATTTTGAAAATTGTCAAACCCTTATAGCCAGCTAGAATACTAAAAATAACCTAATTGTCTACCCAAATGATCAAGAAGAGTTTTTGTCCTTTAGATCTGAATGCAATGGAGAGTTTTCATCCTCAATTGTAGAAGTTGGAAGCAAATTCCCAAACTCAAAACATAGGTAATAAACACGATGATCCCAAATAAACCTCGAGGCCCTCTTTTATAACTTTTTTTGTCCCTTTTTCCCAAGTTGGCCTCTTACTTTACTTTAATAAAGTACACTTTTATTTTTTAATTTTAATTTTTTATAATAATAATAATAATAAAGTAATATTAAGTTGTCACTTTTTAATAAAACAAAAAGTAAGTCACTTAGACAACTTAAAATATTAACTTTATTATTTTTCACTTTATTGGAAAAAGGGGACATGACAACCCGCCCTTCCTAAAGATTGTTTGTCCTCAAGCAATGCATGAATCATCTTAAAAATAATTGGATCCTAAATCATTCTATCTGATTCTGATCCATGTAATAAAATTACTTAGATGATTCGTGACAATAAAATTATATATTGTAAAATTAAAAATAGAGTAAACAGGTCCACAACAATAATTGGTGAAAGAGCACAATACTTGAATATTATGACTAAACCACTTCGATGGGGTAACCTCTACAGCAATATAATAAAAACATAATTCATAATTATGATGATAAAAGGCTAACCACTACATTCTATAAATACTCTATTTAGCCATGGTTATTCCATAAGCCGACAACACTAAAAACATCAAGAAATGCAACAAAATAATATGAAGGCATATAAGCCACATGTTGGCCACACATATCCGTATATGTACTATAGGTTAAGGATGTAGCATGCCCCTCCCCTTTATAATAACATTGTCTTTAATGTTAAATCAAACCAAGATGTTACTGCAAGAATGCTTCATCCTTCCATGTTGCATCTTTAGAATGTAGATTCTTTCATCTGATCAAATACTCCTTAATCACTTTGGTTTGTAGTTACTTAGTGCGTGTTAAATATCTCTTCAGGATCTACAATGACCTGGCCTTCTTCATCTAATTTAGGTAACTCAGTCTAAATGGAAACTCAATTTCCAATTACCTTCTTTAAACATGATACATAGAATATCGGATGTATGCAAGTGGATGGGGGTAATTCTAGATTGTATGCCACACTACCAATTTTCTACAAGATTTGATAAAGGCCATAATACTTAAGTGATAACTCATTATGCTCTTTCTGTTGATTTAGAGATATTTACTTATATGATTGCAAACTTATAAAGACCCAGTCGTCTATCTCAAAATATTTCTTACTATGGTGTTGATCTACTTGTTGCTTCATTTGATTTTGTGTTATTGCTAAATTCTCTGGTAAATTGACCAGTACCTCATGTTGATGGTGAATGTGTTCCTCAATAGCTCAAAACTAGGATGCATGGTCAAATCTAAAGTGATGGATGGGGGGTGATGCCCATATAATGCCACAAAGGGAGACATCTTAGAAGAAGTGTGAAAAGAATTGTTATACCACAATTCAACAAGTGGAAGCCAATGAACCCATTTGTCCTATTTGTCAGAAACAAAATAACGAAGATGCCCTTCTATACATTTATTGACTACCTATGTTTGTCCATAAAATTGAGGATGATAGGATGAGTTATGAGCCAACTGGGTGCTTGAACATTCAAAAAATACTAGTAAATATGAGATCTCGATCACATACAATGATATTTGGAGTACCATGCAATTTTTTAACTATATTGAGAAATGCAGAAGCTATTATACTTGTAAAAAATGGTTGTGATAAGGATAAAAAATGAGCATACTTTTTGAGTCATTCCAAAACTACTATGATAACATTTTTACCCTCAGATGATGGTAACCCCATAATGAAATCCATGGAAACCTCTTCACAATGTCGGCTAGGAATGGATAAAGGATACAAAAGACATGAGGTCTTAATGGTTTCACCTTTATTTTATTGACATACCATGCATTCAGCCACATATTTATGGACATCCCCCCTTGAGTCCTTCCCAAACAAAATTCTACTTGATTCTATGGTATGTTTTCAAAAATCCAGAGTGACCTCCAAGTGGAGAGACATGAAGTTCCTGAATAATTTTATGTTTGAGGAGGGAATGCTTACAAATGTATAATTTATATTTATACCATAATGTGTTCCCCTTTCATATAAATTTTCTAATTCATTATAACACTGCTAAAGATTGTGAATCAAATTCTTAGTAGCACTATCATTCTCTCATTTTGATCTTGCTTCCTCTAGTTAATCTGCCTACCACATGGTCATGGCATATAACAATGCCTCAATTGATTCATCTTGCCTAGAGAGGGCATCTACTATGACATTCTCTTTTCTTTTATTATACACTATTTTAAAATCATAACCTAAATTTTTAGTCATCCATTTTTGTTGTTCTTCAGATGACAATTGTTATACCAACAAATATTTGAGGCTATCATGATCAGTCTTTACCTGAACGTGATGACCCATTAGATAAGGTCTCTTTTGCTTCATTACATGCAAAATAGCCATCATCTCTTTCTCATAGATTGGTTTGACCCTATTTTTACCCTTAAGTAGGTGACTTTCAAATTCTAGTGGTCTGCCTTCTTACATGCTTACAACCCCCATGCCATATTTGATACATCACACTCCACAACAAATTTTTAAAAAAAATTAGAAGTAGCCAAAATTGGAGTTATGCACATAGCCATTTTCAACTGTTCAAATGCCATGGTAGCTAAATCAATCCATTGGAATGAGTCTTGATTCAACAAAGAGGTGAGTGGGGTTATATTGCTACCATAATGTTTAACAAACCCACGATAATAACCAGTTAACCCCAAAAATCCTCAGAGGTTCTTGAGAGTGTTGGGAACCTACTACTCCATCATCACTTGATTTTTTTAGGATCAAATTTCACTCCTTAATGTGAAACAATATGACCCAATTAATCCACCTCTTGGACACCAAAATCACATTTGGAAGGTTTAGCATAAGGCTGATATTGTTCCAGAACTAAAATTATTTATTTCACACGGTTCACATGGTCTTCCCAATTTTTGTTACAGATGCGGATATCATAAAAAAACACTAATACAAACTTTCTCAAAAATGGCTTAAAAACAATATTCATCAAACTCTTAAATGTAGATGGTGCATTTGTGAGGGTAAAAGGCATGACTATAAATTCATAATGGTCTTCATGAGTTTTATAATTTGTTTTAGGTATGTCCTCATCATAGATGTGAATCTAATGATACCTATAGTGAAGGTCTAACTTGATAAAATAAACAACACCATGAATTTCATCTAACAAATCATTAATTACTAGAATAGGAAACTTATCTTTAATGGTGTACTTGTTGATTTCTCGATAGTCTAAGCACATCCTCCAAGTGTCATATTTTTTCCACACCATGACCGTAGGGGAGGAATATTCACTTTGACTATGTTGGATGATTTTTACCTCTAACATCTCCTATACCATCTTTTCAATTTCACTCTTCTAGGCATAGGGATACCTATAGGGTCCAATGTTAGGTGGTGTACTTCATAGAATGACCCTGATGGTATGATCATGCATAGGACTTGGAGGAAGTCCTTTTGGCATGTCATCAAAAATAATAGAATGGTCATTCAACATCCTTTGTAAATTAGTATGTGTAGATTCTTTGGTTGGTTGAACCTTTATGGAAAATAAGCGTGCCAAAAATCCCTTTGTACATTGTTTGAGAATCTTCATTATTTGGTGGGAACTAACCAATTATGGAAATTTAGCCCATAATCCACATAGTTTAAAGGTCCTACCTTATGAATGGAATCTCATGAATAGTTCTTATAAATTCATATCAATAGTGCTCAAAGTGGTGAACCACTATACTCCCAAAACAATATCAGCTCCTCCCATGGGACTAATAAACATAGGAGAATCTAAAAATTAATCTCTCCTAGCAAGCTTAATGTTATGACATTTTATAGAACAATTAACAGTACCCCCATCTATAATCATGACCTAAAATTCTAGAGCTGGGTAAATGAAATAGTTCAAGTGACTAACCAACTTACTGTTGATGAAGTTATGTGTACTCACAAAGTCAATTAACACAACCACCTTATATTTCTTTATAAAACCCACCACCTTAAAATTTTGAGGAGTACTAATGTCAGAAAATGCATGACAAAAAATAGTAGGTTGAGAATCTTCAGATTCATCCTCAAGTTCTTCCAAACCTGCCGTTGAAGCCTCATCATTGTCTTCCTCCTCATTGGCACCTTCAATGTAAAATAATTTTTTTTTAGCACACTAATGTCCTTTGATCCATTTGTTATCATAACCATAACAAAAACCTTTCACATGTTTTTCTTCAATTTGCTAAGTCATCAATATTGTAGGCTATAAAAATGATGGTGTTGGGAAAGTGCATTCACAAACATTAGTGAAAGGTATTTTTTTGATCAATTCTTTTTCCTCAGTCATGCATGCCCTTGGTATGTCTTTAGTTATACTACTAGGATGAAAAATGTGAACCTTCAATTGGATACTATCTTTGAGTTCACCCATAAATAGGTCAGTCAAATTTGCCTCAGTGATGTCTATCACACGTAAGGAAAGATTGTGAAATTGATGAATGCAATTATTTACAATCCTAATTTGTCATAAATTTTCTATTTATATGAAGTATTTTTTAGAAACATTGTTGTGATAGTGGAGCTATAACTCTTCAAAAAATACTGACCATAAAACTAGGAGACCCTTTTATTTCTTTTGAACACACAATCAACAATACCAAATGAACTACTTAGGTTCCAAATATAGAAAGGCCATGACCACCTTTTACAAATAGGGAGTCTGATGTAGATCAAATAAATTTTCAATTTGAGTGATTCATGTGATCATATCCTTACCATCAAATTTGTGCAAGTCCACTTCTGGCAACATCGACTTCAGGCCCAGATTGATACTAGAATTGTTTAGATTAGGAGACCCAAAATAGAGTGGTGGAGAGTTATTTTATAAAGGTTGAGCTACTAGGTTAGCCAATTACCCAATTATTTGTTGCAATTGATCCCTTAATCCATTCATTCCCCTCACATCCCCATGACTTCCTCTTGAATCACATGGAGATCATCTTCCTACACCATGCCATGTAACTTTGATTGAAGGTGTTGAACTATCACAAAAATACTTGAATCTAAACTTTTGGACTCTATGTCATCCTAGTGATGAGTTTTGGGTGTTTATTGCTTTTTACTGCATCCATGAGTGTTAGGCCCAGCCATGTACGAACCTTATGAGGGTTATATAACCCAAAAAAAAAGTGTATCAACAAATGATGTCATTGTGATTGCCTCATTAAGATGAATCTAATGACTATTAATTTGTACAAGGGTGAAAATTTTTGGCTCAAAAAGATGTATCTCATAATATACGTTGTGATCATCTCACAAAGATGAATCCAACGACTGCTAATGTGCACAAGGTACAAAAACTCCAAACTTTTTTTTAAATTTTTTTTTACTTCTAATTTTTTCTTTTGTGTTAAAAACCTCACGAATAAAACTATGGTGATGAAAAGATTCAATTCATCTTGGATCATAAGTTATATTTTTTTGACCTCAATGCTCAGGGCACCATATTTAGAAAAAAACATCATAGAAACTTGACCAAATCAAACCATGATACCACTTGTAATGAAATTAATTAGATGATTCATGATAATATAATTATATATCATAGAATTAAGAACAAAGCAAACATATCCAAAACAACAATTGGTGAAAGAATAGAGTATTTGAATATTATGACCGAGTCACTTCGAAGGAGAAACCTACACAACAATGTAATGAGAACAAAATTCATAATATGCTGATAAAATACTAACCACTACCTCCTATAGATACTCTACTTAGCCATGGTTATTCCATAGGTCGACCATACTAAGAACATCAATAAATATAATAAGATAATATGAAGGTGTGTAAGCCACAAGTTAGCCACACATATCCCTAGATGTATTATAAGTTAAGGGCATAGCAATCCAAATGTGAGCACCTAAATTTATTTTTGTTTTTGATCTTTAATTCCTTATAAAACTTTCTCAATGTAACCAAATCTGTATTTACAACTTATAGCTTTCCTGAAAACTTTTCTTCATGTAGAATGATTTCTCCATTCCACTTCTACTACATTACTCTGATGTGACCTTCATATAAATCATTGTTTGCATTAAGATTTAATGCTTCTGAAGTCTTGTCTAGTTCTTCAATTACCTCTATGTATACTATAAAGATGGATTATAAAGATAGTTAGATTTAACATTAGTTATGAAAACCACAAAAAATGCATAAAGAATTAACAATCTAGGCTAACCTATTCAATGGGGTGTGCAAATGATAATTAATAACTCAATAAAAGAAATAGAACATACATTACCTTCCCAAGATCATCCCACCATCCATATGCAACTCAAAATGTGTTTTTTCTCTTGATTTGGTGATCAAGTCTTTAATAATGGTGGAAGGCAGGCTCCTCCACCATCTCAAGAACATCAACTATAAACTAGGCTCATGATATGAATACCAATGTTATGCCTATCAATGAAGCTATTCTATTTAAAATAAAGCATAATAATCAACATAAAGAAAGGTTGTGGAGAGAATCCTATATTATAAGTTTACACAATTTAAGTTTAAAAAAGTGAGTGAGAGGCCTCTTATTTATAGATTTTCCAAATTAACAACTAGGATCAACCATGACCATCCATCTCAAGATCAAGATGTGTGTCCATGAATTAATCTAATTATGTAAATAAAATCCATAAATATCTTCATAATAATTTGGGAGGAAGGGACATTAAAGAGGCATGGGAATCCATAATCCTAATATTTGTTACATTTATGGCTTATGGATACCACCCCAAAAATGACCTCACTTGATGATGCAATTAATATGAATCAATTTCTAATCAATAAATATTCAATAACTTTCATGAAATTCTTACTTAAGCTCATAATTTAGTTTAATTAGCCTAAGTAAGACTAATCAATTTTAGTGCAATTCTTTGGAAATTGGTGCATAATTAATCAAAATGGTCAGAAAGTCATTTTACTAGGTCGTAAATTAATTTGAGATAATTAGAAGGTGATGTTAGTTGTGTATGAACCGTCATCCCAATTAGGATGTTGTTGACACAAAATAACACATGCACATGTCATATGCTTCTGATTTAGAAGAAAAGAGTGATCCAAAGCACTGAAATATGTTTTCATCATTTTGACTCGAAATGATTTGATCAAAGTTAATAATCACATAAAATGTATTACCTTATTTAGGGATACATTAGCCTAAATCGACACTTGTCTATGACAATCTCGAATCATTTAGTGTGTATAAGTGATTTTGGCCCAAATTATGCATTTTCACAAATTTTGACTAAGATTGACAATTTTGACACAAATGGTGTTAGGAATTGGATGTCTATATTTTGCCCCTATTTGAGAAGGTGTAGCAAGACATTCAATGAAGCAACGTATTTTCAAAAAAAAAAATTGTCAAGAATAAATTGGAAATGTCCCATGATGCCCTCTCAAGAGGATATATAGGGATGAAAGAGAAGGGATAGACTCTTGAAAAGAGAGAGAAAGTGAAATTAATTCATGGAAGAGATTAAATCCATATGAGCTAATGCTTACACACATTGATTATATCAGTGATCAAAATATAATTAGAATAAAATGGCCCCAAATATGGGGGTAAGGGGAAGGATACAATCTAAAAATATAAGTGACACACTTTAAACACACCTAATGCTAGGGTGCAAGCTATGCACTTATGGAATGATTGATCCCAAAACAAGTTACACACTAAAATATTGTTAAAGTGAGGACAAAAGTCTGTAGAGCTTAGAATTAGAAGAAAAAGGAATGGCGTGTCTCCAAATATAGAAGAAATAATAATGTGCTCCCATAAAGCAAATATGATCATGTGATAAACAATATTTCCCTAGTAGGGCTAATTTTGATCACTGATAAAAAATGGTTTGCCCCAGTAGGGATGATTTGATTCAATGGTTGGTTCAAATGATATGCCCTTGTAGGACAAATTGGCAAGCAATAGCTCAAGGATATAACCTAATGCATAGATTAAATATAAGTGGGCACAAACATATATGTGATGGTACAATGGTTGGAAAAGACACAAAAAACTAGGCATATGAGGATGCACAAAGTGATGAAAGAGATGAAAATAAGAATGAAGGTGGTTGAACTAACTCGAGATACGTCATACGTCGAAGCATTGCCTACATAGTCCAAATGGACCTCAAGCCAATGTAGTTCACCCAAAAGCAAGAAAAAATGGAATGAGGGATGAATAAAATTGATAAATGTTCAATTAGACTCATGATGTATGCCAAGAGATGCATAGATTTGAGTGCATGATAAGCCATTGGTACTTAGTTTCATTGGTGTTCTTGAAAGCTGATCATCAGAGCTGCATCAACGTTGAGACTTGGAACCAAAGCACAAATTGCTTGCTATAGTAAAATGAAATTGGGTAACATAAGTATGAGAAATTTATAATGACATGGCATTTTAATTACATAAAGTTCATTCAAATATGAATACCTATAACTAAGGATAATGGTCAAAATGACCAAGAACAGAGTTACAATTATTTACATTTAAACAAAAAACAAAGATTAAAAAAAATAAAAACATAAATGAACCTAACTCAAAATCAAGATATGAAAAATCAAGACTTAAGTAGGAACAAGAAGTATAAAAATAAAGTAAGAACAATTTAATACCATGAGATCAAGATAAGAATAATCAAGATCCATGTGGACCATCAAGATGTACTTGGAAAAAGAAAAGAACAAGACCAAACAACAAAACAAAATACCAAGAAGTAAGAATAAGAACAACAAAAGGAAAGAATATGAAAATAAATGAAGAGACAAGAAAGCACAACAAAACAAAAATCAAAATCAAATAAACACACATAAACAAAAACCAAGTTAGTGCAGTTTCAAAATAATTATTCAGGGAAGTGTAATAGAGACGTTACTTTCTACAATAACGTAACAGAAATAAGGACACAAAGTTGCTTCCAAGCGATAGGGAAACACCATATAAGAAATGTGGGAAGAGAAGAAAAGGAAAGGGGTGGCCGAGCTGACTCTAGATGTAAAAGACAAATAGACATTGCCTATATAGTTCCATGGATGCATGGTCTAGCATGAACTTCAGGCTAAATGTAGTTCTCCCAGTTAGTGGGATAGAAGAAAAAGGTGATGACCAAAAAACCCTGATTAATGTTATAGAAGAAATGGGAAGATGGGATCACAAAATGGCAAGAGCATACAAATAATAATGGTCTTACAGAATGTCAAGTTAGTGCGACAAATGAGAATGGGATTGAAAAATGGTAAGTGTGTGGGATAATTACTTATAAAATGATAAGAGTGTGGAGATCAAAACATATAAAAGCACAAGACAAAATTTTTATTCTTTTGTGGATCATTTTCTAATGTTTTTGGTGTTTTTGGGATAAAATATGTACAAGAGGAACAACTAATCAGGGAGATGCTCATCCAAGAGTTAGAAGTTCTGGCTGAAATGACACATGCTCACAAATAAATGAGAATGAGGATCCTGATAAGGCAAAAATGTCTACCAAATACCAAAAAAATAAATAAAACAATGTGTAGTCTAAGATAAAATATGAAGAACCTTGCAGTACGTAAAAATCATATGCTGTGGTATCCATGTTCATTTGTCTATAAAAGAACCTGCAAGATATTGTTCACACTGAATTGCTTTGTAGAACTGGCATCAATTATGTCCATAATGCCTACGAGTCATAATCAGGATCATAATTGGTCAAGGGATAAAAGTGTTCGAGTTACAACAACCCAAGCCACAAAAAGAATGTGGTTCTCAAAAAGAACAAACTAGAATGAATGGGGTCCAAAATTGGACGATCTAGGGTGGGATAAAATTTGTTTAGAGTACCAACGGTCTAAAGCTTTCACTATCCAGAGTCATGAAAATAATATGGTTCTTGAAAGAATGGTAGATTAAAATGAATATGGTCCATGAGAGGATGGTCCAGGATATAATGGTAGGATAGAATTACTTCAGCACAATTTGTGCCCAAGGGGTCTTGTAGATAATAGTTCGAAGCTATGAAACGTAGAACCTCTTAAGGTGTACAATGTTCATGGGATTTGGAAATTCTTCACCATTTGGAGTAGCCAGTCTACACGCCCCTGATCTATAGTTTGTCATGATAACATATGATCCTAACCAGTTAGGTTGAAACTTGCCTTTTTTCTTATGTTTAGAATTTGTGTTCTTCTGGTTCTCTTTCAAGACCAAATCACCGATCTCAAACTCTCAAGGAAGAATACACTTTTTTTAGCTTCTCTACAATCTATTCTGATAGGCTTGCAAGTTTTTTAGGGCAGTCAAATTATTACCATCAAGAAGTTCTAGTTATTACAACCTTGATACTATGTATTCCTTGTCATCTTCAATATGCTCCAAAGATACTCACAAAGAAGGCAGCTTGATCTCAATTGGGATAATAACTTCTATGTCATAAACAAGGGAGTATGGAGTGGCTCCTATGGGGGTTTGATGACTGGTTTGATAAGCCCAAAGGGTAGGAAAGATTTGCAAGTGCCGATTATGGCCAACATCATTGACAATCTTCTTTAAAATGGCTACAATGGTCTTGTTTGATGCCTCCACTTGTCTGTTACCTTGTTGGTTATATGGTGTAGATTTCATGTGCTTGATTTTGAAATTTTCACAAAGGTCTTTAACATTTTTGTTTACAAAAGATCCACCATTATCAAATATAATGTGTGTTGGGATGCCATTTCAATAGATGATATGGTAATGAATGCATTTGGCTATCTGCTTCCTGGTGATGCAAGTGAGAGGAATGGCCTCAATCCACTTATTAAAGTACTCAGTAGTAGTTAAAAATGTTTGTAGCCATCTAAAGATGTGGGGTTAATTTTCTAGATGAGATCGAGTCCCCAAGTAGAAAATGGCCATGGTGTTGTGATTGGTTGTAGTGGTAAGGAAGGTGCATGTATCATATTTTCATGTTGTTGACAAGGAACACACTTCATCACATAATTACAAGCACCTATCTCCATTTTTTGCCAATAATAGCCTATTCTAAGGAGATTTTTAGCTAAGACTACACCACTGGTGTGAGCCCCACACATTCCTTCATGAACCTCCTTCAACAATAGCTTGGATTCTCCCGAAGATAAATAATGAAGTAGTATTCCATCATAGCCTTTGTAATAAAACATGTTTTCAATGAGGGTATAATGGGTTAAATGGTGAATGAGTAGTTTTTCTTGGTTATTTGATAAGTTGGGTGGAAAAATGTGATCATAGAAGTAATTATAATAGTCTTGGAACCAGATCATTTCAGGTGGGGGATTGGAATAAATAATGGTGCATATCCTTTCTGAATCTAGCATATTATGTGCAGGCTGTAGAATATTTTCAATCAAAAATTGATATTTTTTAGCGCCACCATCAATTTGTACCATTGACCTAATTATTGCCATTATATCGATAGATCTGTTGCTGGCTCTTGGTACTTGTTCAAACTATAGATATTTAAAATAAACCTTGAGATTATCCATGATTTTCTTGTAAGGAACAAGCTTGTCATCTCTAGTTTGATACTAATCAATTGTTTGATTGATGATCAATTGGGAATCACCATAGACCATTAAATATTGAATATCCCACTATATGGAAAGATGCAATCCTGCAATAAGTGCCTCATACTTGGCCATATTATTGGTACAATGAAAAATAACATGAAACACTTTGAGAATCAAATCCCCTTGCAGTGTAATCAATAATATGCCAACTCCAGATCGATGAGAAGTGAAGGAACCATTGAAATAAAGTTTCTATTATCCAAGTTCATGCTGCACTTCTTCCACTGGGGATGATAGAATCATCTAGAAAGTTGAATCTGAGTGCTTGCGTGCCTATAATAAGAGACTCTGCAAGTTGATCAATAATAACCTACCCCTTGATAGTTTTTTGATTCTGATACTCAACATCAAATTTGCTTAGGAACATGACCCATTTATCCATAAGTCCTATGAGAGTTGCTTTGGATAATAAAAACTTGAGAGGATCCACCTTAGCGATGACAATAGTTTAATTGTTCAACATATAATGTTGTAACTTTTGGGAAGTAAACACACATTCTAAATAGGTGTATGATTGTGTCCATAAGCCATCGATGTGCATCTTAAATAATAGACTGCATATTCCTTACCTTGATCATCATGTTGGGCCAAAAATTCCCCTAATACATTCTTAGTTGCTAATATATAAAGAAGTAAAGGTTATCCAGGTGTTGGCAGTCTCAAAATTGGTGGGTTGGCCAAATACTTCTTGAGCTTCATAAAGGATAATTGACAGTCTTCATCCCATTGAAATGTGAACCCTTTCTTCAAGAGATGAGTGAATGGGTGGCACTTATCTTCTAGTTGAGAAATGAATCTACGGATTGACTGAATCTTTCCTTGTAAGCTTTAGAGCTATTTAAGATTTGAAGGGGGAGGCATTTCAATAATAGCCTTAAATTTAGTAGGGTCGACTTTTATCCCTCTTTATGATGTAAACAACCTAACAATTTCCTTGAACTGACTCCAAAGACACACTTCTTAGGATTTAAGTATACTTTATATTCACGAAGCCTCTAAAATATTCTTCGTAGAATTTCAGGATGTCCAACATGTGTTATTGATTTTTCTAATATTTCATGAACATAGTCCTCAACAATATCATGCATGATGTCATAAAAGATGATAGTCATGACATGTTCATATGTGGTTCCAGCGTTCTTCAAGCCAAATGGCATGACTTGGTAACATAATATTCCCCATAGAGTGGTGAATGTAGTCTTGTGTTAATATTCTTGGGCTATTTAGATCTAATTGTATCCAAAAATTACATCCATGAGGGACAACATATCATACCCAACAGTAGAATTGATGATCATGTCAATGTTGGGTAGATAAAAATCATCTTTAGGGCATGCTTTGTTGATATCTCTAAAATCTATACAAATATGTATACCTTGTGGCTTCTTACTGATTAACACTATGTTTGATATACATTAGAAATAGTCTAGCAGTCTAAGGAAGCTTGCTCCTAATAACTTCTCCAATTTGGCCTTTACCAAGAGGGTGATACGTGGATGCATCTTTCTCAATTTTTGTTTAACTGATTTGGCATTTGAATGAACAACAAGTCAATGCACTACCAAGTGAGGGTCTAAGCCTAGCATGTCTGAATATGCCCATGTCAAAATAACAATGAAATCCATCAAAATGGATATAATGTGTTCACATTTTGCTTCAATAAGGGAAGCTCCAAGATAAACAAGTTTGGGATCATCATATGTTCCTAGGTTCACTTCAACTATGTTTTCTACAAGGAGTGTAGATCCATCTTCAAGAATAGTAGGCAAGGTATGATCATGATCATCTTCTTCTGCTATAGTTTTTTATTGTTCCTCTCAAAGCTCTAGATAATGTGATGAATTTGAATCTGCCATCTTAGGTAATGGCCAAGTAGCAAAAATCTCTGAAAACTCAAGAGTGAGATTCTCAAACATTTGTTTTTATTCTAAATAGATGTTTATATTGGATATAAAGCTAGGGCTTGATGGAGCTTGAGCATCCTTTGGGTATAAACAAACTTTCCCATCTAAGAGCACTTGAAATAGGTTTTCACTTGAAGGCTTGTATTTATCTTTACTTTTTCCCCGATCAACGAGCATCTCAAAGAGGTTTTCACCCAAAGATCTCGATGTTTTATCTTTGTTATGACCAAAAAATTTTGACTGCTCTTCAAAGTAGGCAGAAGGATCCAATGAAAAATTAAAGCCTTATTTGTGATCACCAATGGTCAATCCATCTCATAGGCCCATGTATTACGTAATTAATTTTTCATTCTAAAATTCATCAAGGTATATGACTAAATTTTGTTGGTCCCAATCAATGAGTTTGGGATGGTAAAGGCATAGGAAAAAATGAGGTGTTAAGGTCATAATGACATTTTGATCAAATAAATTTGAGTCAACAAGCTCCTTGAAAAGGATATAATGGGAAGTTACATCACTACTTAGAGTCTCATCGCTAGTCGATTCAGAATAATCACTATCAAAAATCATGAGGTCACTACCAAGAGTCTTCTCACTAGTCAATTCAAAATAATGACTATCAAAATTCATGAGGTCACCCCCAGGTGGTATAAATTTGAGACCATGATTTAAATTAGGTACTCTAGCTGATAAAGGTTCCATGATTCCTTATGCTCATGGGCCAAAGCCTTTTCCTGTATAATCAAGATTATCCATGATCCGATTAGGGATAGGATATTTTGGATTCTAAAAGCAATCATCAATATCATTAGAATATAACTAGTCTCCTTTAGTGAAAGCCTCTCGATCTTATTTTGGTGAAGTACCATGTATAAATACCATAGGTGGTTTCCATTGTTCTTTCTTCTATTTCCAAATAAAGTTGGGTCTGTTTAGGATTTTAGAAGTTTTGGGTTTACAAAATGTCTTGGGAGACTTTGACAACTTAGAAATATGGAAGTCATCCTTAAGACGATATGTGGAAATGCCCACATCTTCTATAACAACCTATTTTGTAATAGTTATGGGAAATAAATCAATCAAAGTGGACACAAGTTCACTTGGGTTGATATAATTGGATGGTGGATGTGAACCTATTTCCTTGTTCTTCTTTGTAATGAATTTAAAACTAGGATAATAGTTATAATTATGATATTCAGTGTCTAGATGTTTGCAAAATAAGGTTGTAGATCAATAGGAATAGTGACCTCAATCCCATCATGGGGAAACTTAAGGCATTGAATGGAATGGCCTATACTTCATGGATCCAAGGAGAACCAAGAAGTATGTTTTAAGGCAGCTCAATGTCCATAATATGTAACAATCTGTGGTGGAAAATAGATGTGATAATGATCAATAAATAAATGGTACCAGAAGACTCCCTCTTGACATTGTCGTAAGCCTTTATGGTGATTTTTTTTGGATGAATGTCCTTCATAGTGTAGTCCAATCTCTATACCAATTTGAGGGACACTATGTTTAGCCTCAAACCATTGTCTATAAGAACCCACTTGATCTTATGGTTTTCAATGATTACCTCAATATACAATGGGTTGTTATGGCTTAGACCTAGGGTGGACATGTATTTTTGATCAAATGTGAGCTGTCAAAATAAAGATAAATGCCCAACTAGTGTTTGAAACTATTCAACATTAATATCTTTAGGAACAATTGATTCTTGTAAAAGGTTGTTAAAAATAATTCTATGGACTTCAAATGTATGTAAGAGATTCAAAATGGAAATTTGCATAGGGCTTTTACCTAGTTAGTTTGATAGACTATAAGGCTTTTTAACATTAGGATGAGATGACTTGGCCTTGGCTGGCATAGGATTTGACTTTGGACCTAAAGGCATACTCTGTTCACATTGGATTCAATGGAAGAAGAGGGCAAAGGGCCCTAGAGAGTAACTTGCAAATGTCTAGTTATGACTGCACAACCTAAAGGTGGTAAGGATCCAGTATAATCAGAAGATGAAGGCAAAGGGCCTTAGAGGGTGACTTGTGGGTGTCTAGTTGCATTGGAACCATTTTGAGTTGATGAGGAGCCATTATAATTAGAGGAAGGGTGTTGTCTAGAATAGTAACTGGTGCAAATGGATTCACAATAGAATTGTGTGAACTCAACGTGGTGTTACTAGAGGGAGAGGGTATTGACCCTATAACAATGGGTCTTGTACTATGAGGAACACAAGATGGTTCATATGGTCTAACAATAATAGTGGCAATATGGGTTGAAGAAATGCATCCCATGGTGTTTTTACAATTGTAAGGCATGTTGTTGTAACCCAAGTTGTTAGTATGGGTATTATGATCCTAATAATGATCGTGTTGATTACGATTTTGACCCTAATGATGGTTTTGATTCTGACACTAATTCTATCCTTGATTTTGATTATTCCATGGTGTTATTGATTATGTTGAGGAAATGGATCTTGGTAGATTCCCATATCTTGATTGGTGCCTTGTGGGGCAAGCTTGATCTCAACTTCACCACTCTAATTAGATCTTTAATAAGGTGCCACAACTGGACACAATGATAAGCACCATGACAAAAAACATGATGGAAATTATACCATTCATTTTCCTTGTACCAATCTGGCTTTGGTTGATATTGAGAAATGGCCTTGGTACCGGCCATACAATCAGGTTAGTTGATACGAGCTTTTGGAATATTGTCTCAATAGGCTCTACCAATTTGTTAAAGACTCTAAATTGATTGTGAAATGTCCTCCGTGGAGGTTGTATTTTCAAATTACTTGGTGGATTAGGGGGAGCTAATTATATATTTGGATCCAGTGGGGCTTGTACCATTTATACATGTCTTGTTTCAATCACACCATTTCCAACCATGTTCTTATTTTTTTAAAAACCTTAGGGTTCACTTGCGCAACCATTTAAACTGATGATTGGGTTTGATTTGATGTTTGGCCCTATGCAAAAATCTTAACAAGACCCTTGGCAATAAGATCCTTCTCAATCTAGACACCCTTGTCGATGATTTCTTCAAATGAGTTAGCACAAGTAAGTTATAGATTATGTACAACCTCAGGGTACAGGTTCTTTGAAAATATATCTACCAACTATTTGTTTGGCAAATTATGTTGAAAGTGATAAGCTGGGCCTCTCCACCTCTATAGATATGCTATGAAACTTTCTCCATCACACTGTTTCGCTTTGCATAAGTCAACAATGATCAATTCACGATCAATGTTTTATGATAAATGGTTGATGATTTTTTTAGATAAGTCATTCCAATCCATAACCAATCCCTTGGGTAATTTAAGTAGCCAATATAAAAAATTTCCCACTAAACTTTGTAAAATTAAATGAAGAAAATAAATGCTAGTGTAAATGACCTCTTGGCATAACACAAAGAATGCCTAAATGTGCTCACGGGGGTCACCCTTTCCTTTGTATTTGTCAAATTTGGGCACCTCAAAATATGACAAAAAGGGGACTTGGATAAATCTTAAATCAAATGGATATGGACATATCTCGTCAAATTTGTACTTCTTGATTCTATTTCCAGTCTCCAATCATGACATAATATCTTTCATGGAATTCCACTCTTGCATGTTTGGTACATTCATGGGTGGAATATAGTTATGTTGGGGGTGGTATATACCCCTATTAATGTTGGGGTGGAATGTTCCCCTGTTGTTGTTGGGGTGCTATGTGCCCCTATTGTTGCATCAATTTGTTAGGGATATACACCCTATGATCCACAAATTTGTTTTGGTTCACTCCTTGAGTCGAGTAAATGAGCCATAGATTCTTAGGAATCTATTGCCTTGAATTATATGTGTTATGTTGATTTTGGGGAGTATGCGGTCTATTTACCAATGTACGTGTTGGTTGAGATGAACTAGCCAAATTATTTTATATGATTTTTTAATGCATACCAAATGTTTTGGTCTTTGGTTCTGCAAAGGAAAAAGAGGTTCTTGATGATTGAAAAATATATGCTTCGTGTCTAGTGACACCTGTTTCAGAACCTCTTGGGACTTAGGTTGCTCAATTGAGATGTCTTGATTCATCCTTTTCATGTTCTCAACTAAATTTGGTGTTGGTTCAACCACATTTCCTTATTCCTTCGAAGCGTCATTATGGATTGAAGTGGCAATTAAAGATTCTTTCAAGTCTATGATAAGTTGGTTTTCATATTGTTTAATAATCTTTTTGATCTTGGTGACAAGATTTTGATCATTGGGTTCTAACTCCATAAGTATTTATTTTCTCTTGCTAGAATAAGGTATGTTTGTTTGTGCAATGTTCACGAAGGTTTATTCTCATTGTTACTCTCCTCTAACCAAAGTATTTAATTATTCTATAGGAATGTTCGAGGGTATTCTAGCACTAGATTCAATCAACCTTATGAGGGATTCATCCTTGTCCTCTTGGGTTGATATTATGAATAGTCTTCTTCAAATACTATAGTTGTGGGAATGTCTTCAAAGACCATAGAATTGTCTTAACTATCATAAAAGTGCTCCTCCTCATATATAGGGTTGTAAGATATCCCACTACGATTATACCTTTGCGTCATGTCTAAAAGATTTTGTTCTCTATGTTTGGCAAGATTTGGGAAATGTTTTGCAAATGTTTAAACAAGGTATGTGTTTTGATCATTTTCTAAACATATGTCTAGGTACCAAAGAGACTTTAATAAAAATGAGGTGGCGTAGTACCACTCAATTAAAAGATTGTGTTCATGAAATTACTTAACCTTTGGTAGGTTTGAAATTGTATAAATTAGAAAAGGGTATGATAACTCGAAAACTTAAGTGTAAACTAGTAAACCAAATGTAGGATAAGAGATACATCAATACCATAAAAGTTAGTTCAACTTCGACAAGTTGCTACTAGAAAACTAGAAGAAAGCCCTTCGGATTAGGAAGGCAATAATGCAAACCAAGAAACTAAACATGTGAAAACATGCACGAATTCCTAAGTATAAAACTAGAACCAAATGGGTAGCACAACGCCACCACATGGTAATAAAATGTATAATAAAATGTGTTCTATAAATTAGAGTGTGGGCGATACACTTGATGACCTAAGTTCATAATGATCAAATGATAGTGAATCTATAAACAACCTTCAATCCAAATGGGAAATTGAACCCAAGTTAACTCAAGTCAAGTACAAATGGTAAAACTGATCAACACGTTAACCTAAAACTTAGAAAGGTGTAATTATGAATTTGAATTATCAATGAAAGACTTAAATATTTTGGAAAGTGGTATAGACTCAAATGGGCAACATAACTGCACTATTTAAACAATATAAACATAATGTTTAAAATGAAATTTTAAACAAGGTAAAAATGATTTGTATTTGACCAATGTAACACCTCCTTGTTCAAGAAATGGTCGATAACGTGTTTGGTTATGACGTGTTGTAAACAAACAAGTTTTGACTCAAATCAATACCAAGTAAGTAAAGACTAAAAGACCAAATACAACTAAGTAAATTGTCCTAAGCCCTAAATTGACAAGGTTGATTTGTATTGTTAAAATTTGTCTTTATATGTGTTATTGAAAGGAATTAAATTGTTAATCCAAAAATAAAAGTGCATTAATTGGTAGCGTATTTTACACCACCTTCTCCCAAGAGACTATATGGTGACATGGACCTTCAAGTTACTCACCCTGTATTAACAATACTCTGCAACAAGTGGGGTTAATTTAAAACTTACAATTTATGATCGTCTAGATAGTCCCAAACATGGCTAATTCTAGAGATGCAACATGTCAATTGAGTTCATACTGATCAACTTACTATGCAAAGGTTTATTTCTTTGCATAGCTATTCCATCTGTGGACTACTTAGTGGAATCCCCTCATTGACTAGACTTGACTCAAGTTTTCATTACTAAAGGAGAGGTTAGTTGTTCATCCCCTTGGCTCTCATAGTATGCATACCCTGATTTATATATCTTGCCATGGAGCGGGGTTTAAATAATGTCGAGATATGAAGCCCTAAGTCAAAGCTTCCCTAAAGAACTCGCAAAGAGTCAATGACTTTCCCTCCACAAGCCAAATTGCATAAAAATAATTCTAAGTGAAAATGCTTTAGAGGTTTTTTCTAGATCACTCAAATCATACGGGTTTTAGGGAAAGCCTAGACAACTTCCTTTTCATGCCTTGGACAAAGGCACAATCACAATGAAAAAGCACTTTTGATCACTCGATTTCTTTATAGGGGATGGGGGGACATCATACATGCACTTCTCTTTTTACTCAAATAATCTAACAAGTAATAGATGATTTGCATAAAATTTTTAAGAAATTTAAATTTTAAGTGAAAGTACATTTTATACATCAAATTGGAATGTTAAGTGTAGTTCTTCTCCCCTTGGCCCTAATTTGTAAAAACTTTGAAAAACATTCACAAAATAATCAAATAAACCATCTAAGTTCCTTTTAAATACCAAAGGGAAGGTTCAAGATTTAAACATGCTCATCTAAGTTCCTTTCAAACATTAAAGGGACAGTTATAGACTTACTTATGCTCAAATTAACCACTTTTCCATGTGGGTCCTGTAGAAAAAGTTAAAGTTTTATTTATCTTTGAAGCATAATCAATAATGAAACAAGCAAGTTTGAAAAACATGTTCTCAAGTTCTTTGTTTTAAAAACACAAAGATCAACGTTGATCAACAGTGATTGATGTTGATTGATGCAAGACTGATATCGATCATAAAAGAACCATTGCCAGTCGAAAATGATCAATAACAATCACCTATGAACCCTTAGGAAAAAAAGATATGGATGAAAAATGTTGGTTAGCACAATGTTAGAATAAAATCTCCAAAATAAACTTATGGATCAAGAAAGAATGTTTAAACTAGAGACTTAAAAACTCAATTTGAAAACTACAAACTTGAGAAAATCTCTAAAAAGTAAATTATTAGCCATATTTTTCCCTGTAACCTAATCGATTACAGGTATCCTTGATCGATGTCAATTACACAAAACTGATGTTGATCACTGTATAACCTGTGTATCAACAAAAATGTTAGAAAGATGGGAAAATGAAGCTAAAAATTGATGTTAAAATATTTTTAATGACTTTTATGGAAATCTAAGATTGCCAAAATGTATTCCTTGCTTGAGAGGGATGCATTATCCCACTGGGCCTACCAAGATGTACATATGGATTACAAATATGGTTAAATAAAGCATTAGTTATGAAAACCAGAAGAAATACATACAGAACTAACAATCTAGGCCAATCGATTCAATGATATGTGCAAATACCAATTAAGAATTCAATGAAAGAAAGAAAACATACATTACCTTCCCAAGAGCATTCCACCATCCCTATGCATCTCAAAACGTGTTTTTCCCCTTGATTTGGTACTCAAGTTTTCAACAATGGTGCACAACAAGCTCCTCCACCAACTCAAGAACACTAACTATAAACTAGGCTCATGATATGAATACTAATGCTATGTCTATCAATGAAGCTATCATATTACAAATAAATCATAATAATCAACACAAAGGAAGGTTGTGGAGAGAATCCTGTATTAAAATTGTACATAATTTAAGATAAAAAATGTGAGTGAGAGGCCTCTTATTTATAAATTTTCAAAATTGATCAGGATCAACCATGACCATCTATCTCAAAATCAATATGTGTGGCCATGAATTAATCCAATTATATAAATAAAATTCATAAATATCATTATAATGATTTGGGAGAAAGAGGCATGGGAAGCCTTAACCCTGATATTTGTTGAATTTATGGTTTATGGATGCCACCCAAAAAATGACCTCACTTGATGATGTAGTTAATAGTAATCATTTTCCAATCAAGAAATAATCAATAACTTCCATGGAAATCTTACTTAAGCTCATAATTTTGTTTAATTTGCATAAGTAAGATTAATCAATTTTAGTGCAATTATTTGGAAATTAGTGCACAATTAATCAAAATAGTTAGAAATTCATATTATTGAGTCGTAATTTAAATCAAGAGGAATTAGAAGGCGATGTTAATTACATATGAACCGTCATCTCATTTAGGACATTGTCAACATAAAATAACATATACATGTGTTGTGTGCTTCCAATTTAGAAGAAAAGAGTGATCCAAAGCACCAAAATATGTTTTCATCATTTTGACTTGAAATGATTTGATCAAAGTCAATAATCACATAAAATGCATTACCCCATTTAAGGATATATTATCCTAAATTGGTACTTGTATACGACAAACTCGAACTATTTAGTGCATTTAAGTGATTTTGACCCAAATTGTGTGTTTTCACAAAATTTGAGTAAGATTGAAAATTTCAACATAAATGGTGTTAGGAATTAGATGTCTACATGTATCATACACCAAGGGGTCCATATAAAACTCCAAATATAAATTCAATGCAACTTTTGCATTTATATGTCCATCGCCAATTGCAAATGGATACATAACTTGCAAGGTGGCAATATCTTTGAATGGCCTTTTTTATTGTCAAGGGTGGACAAAGATGTCATCAAAGCTAATTTGATTGTGATAGGGCTCCACATATTATGTGTGACTTGAATCAACGCTACAATGTCATTGATGCAGGAACAAGACATTGAGGTCTCATAGTTTATCTTATGGCTTCCATTTGTCCATGTTACAAATTGCATTCTATTTTGTGAAGAATAAATGGACAATGTTTGTGGCTTCCATTTCGATAGAATGTTGTGCAAATACATCATACAAATTTAGTATATACTTCGAGAACATTAGAAAATGCTTCATATACAATCAACAACAATACACCATCTTTATCTCTAAAGACATGCACAAGTATGTGGGAATTCTTTCATGGTTGTTGACGCTAGAAAGTGCACCCGGGGCAAGGAGGCCTAGCTCTTGCCTTCTCCTCGCAACATGGAAATTCTCCTCTCGCCTGTGGGACCGGTAAAGCTGGATGAGAGAGTCTCTAGATAAGGGCTAGCTCCCTTCGATGCATCATGTTTTTTCCAGCAAGTGCTAACATACATATATATAGATATAAAGGGGGGGATGAAAAGAGAGAGAGAGAATGCAGGAAAAACAAGCCTAATCTAAAGAGGTGATGCACCAAAAACAAGGTCGACCTTCACACATCCACTCTCAGAACCAGACAAATATAGACATAAACTACACATTTGGCAGAAGGAACCAGGCTGCAAAAGACTGGCAGGGAGGCTTACATGAAGACACAGGAGACAAAAAAAATCACTGAGGTGCTGTGAAATGCACACTGTAAGTAACTTCTTTTATTATGATCTTCTAAAATGTCCGCTCTTCTCCTGTCAGCTGCAACAATGGCACCTTGTAGACAGCAGGTCTGCTGGTGTTAAACCTGTGAGAGCATCAAGAAACGATGACTGGACACAGACAAACATTCAATGCATACTCTGAAACATCTATCCAAATGGAGGTAAAAAACTACATTTTATTTGATTCAAGTGAAATTTTGCAGAGCTGTGCTCTTTACAAATGTGGAAGAACTGATCCCCCTAAAGAATGAGAAGTTACAATATATATATAAGAAAAAAGAAAGAAACTTGGCACTTTTTTGACAAGTTGGCCTGTCGCGTCCTATTCAAAAGAGGAAACACTGTTGTGTTGTCATCATCCTAGAAGAAACCTGCTGGAACCATGCTGTATAATTGCCAAATTTGACTTTGGCGTTCGAGCTTTAATATGGAAGCGTGGATCGCGCCTCTTTTCTGCCAACAAACTAAAATTTGTCCCCTTTTTTAAAAATGCACGATCTACACTGTTTGCTGTTTGCACCGTTTGGGGACTGTCAGGCAATAAATCACCTGCACTTTGCCATTTGGACTGCCTTGTCACTTATGTGCCATGTCATTCCTCCTTGCTTTATCACTTTGTCATTTTGTCTTTTCTCAGTTTTGTCTCTTCTGGCTTGTCAGCCCCCAGGGGTGAACACTTAGCGGATCACTACATTCTGGCTCCTTCTCCTTTTTCATGCTAGCGCTCTTTCGTTTGAAGGCAAACGACTATTTCACTTCGTTAATTTTGACGTCCTCAGAGCAGTCGGGTCCATGCTGGCTGTTTGACTTCCCTTCAACTTGGGGCAGACCCTTGAACCATTTGTTGAACAGGCCTGTTGAACCAAGCCGTTGAACAAAAAGGTTCAACGGTTCAATTGGTTCAACCAAGCGCGCTGATGGATTTGAACCAAGGCCGATTAACCATTGAATTGAACCTTTGTCGTTGAATTTTTTCATTGAACTAAGTATGTTGAACCAGAAGCTGCCTAAACACTTGAACTAAGGCATGAAATGAACTCTCTGAACTCGCTGAACCCGAAAATGACTGGCATTAAATAGCAGGTGAAGAAGGTGACCGATATTTTGCCTACGAGAAAAATGGGTCAACAATTGGTGACTCACAGGGGAAGCATGCCTGCTATGCTTAGAATCCATTTGCCTTAAAAATCCATTGGGCGCAGAGTCAGATGCAGCTATGAAAGAGTTATCAATAGCCTGAAAGATTCGAGAATCAAATATGAAGCCTTTACCCCAAGCAAAGGGAAACACACAAGGCTAAAAACACTACCTGTGCAACTGCACTTAGGGAAAATAGGAAAAACAACTGAAAACAAACTATTATATACAGCTAACCAGGAAAATTCACCTCCCTCCTGGATCAAAGGGAAAATTTCTTAAGTCCCCTTCCTGGAAAGAAGACTTATGGTGGCAGGCAAGTAGCTGAATGAAGAAGAGAGTTGGTGACTTGCTCTTCTTGCCTGTCACCTGCATTGGCTGGAATCTGAGTGGATCAAAATCAAACATGCTTTCGACATATATGTAATCTGTTTGTCCTTGAAAGCCTGTTGAAGTTTGGTCCTTTGAATTGGTGCTCTTCACCAAGAAATTTGTGGCTGCTGGCTCATCACCGTTAGCCCTTTGATATGCACATTCCTTCTGCACTATATCATGGTTTGACTTGTTTCCTTCTGCTTCATTGGAGATCCCGTCAAACTCATCCTCTACTCTTTTGAGGCCTTCCTCAAGGAAGACATACCTCTCCTTTTCCTCCTCAAAGATCCAGATCTCTAGATGTTCAAAGATATTCCCCTGATCCTCCTCCAACTTAAGCTCCTCAGCGTATTCGTCCTCAGCATAAAAATAGTGAGGAAGTTCATCAAATAGAAGGGAAGAGAGCTCACCATGCATTTGTTCCTCCTCGTATTGCTGGAACATCTGCATATGTGCAAGACCTGCATCTTCTCCACTTTTGATGGTGACTTCACAAGGAGCATTAATGATGATTTCTTCTTCGTCATCACTCGTGACAGCCTCTTGAAGGACTGCAGATTGGATCTTCTACTCCTCACTCACCTCCTACAGAACAGGTTCCTCCTCGAGACTGGGTGAAGTGGAGAAAACATGTGGAAGAGGAGGTAGTCCTTGAGCTAGAATCGAATGATTCTCCTCCTTCCACTTGGTTGGCACTTCATCAATTTCAGGTGTGGCCTGATAGATCTCTTGGAGGTGTGTGGACAGGCTGGGTTCAGACAGCTCCACCAGACGTTGGCTGAGGAATCTCATTTGGGACTCCAACTCTGTAATTCTCCTAGCTATATGTTCTTGAAGGAGCCTTTCTTGGAGATCACCAGCATTATCCTCTTCAAAGCTCTGAGCTGGTTCCTAGCATTCCCTCCTCCAACTTGGAATCTACACATCATGCTAAAAGATTTGGGGAGGTTGAGGGATGCAAGGAAGAGACTGTTGATGCACTGGAAGAGTCTCTAGAAGAGGGACGTGCTGGATGGTGGTACTTCCCCCAATGGAAGATGCACAATATAAAGGATTGGGAAGATCGACCTCCATGGGGGGTTGCTCTAATGCCCTTTGATATTAGAAAGCCAGGCGCATGGGATTGAGAGCAGATGCGTAAGATGAGTTGGAGTGGGTAAGTGCTATCTCATAGAAAGGATTTGGTGCCAAAGAGGGGGATTTTTTCAAAATATGAGGGGGCACACAAGGCTGGTTGCCTTGAAAAGATGGATTTCTCCATTTTGTTACCTCCTCCTTCATGGATTGTGAAGCCTGTGCTTGCCTAAATAAACACTCCTCCTTATACATCAGCTCCTGCTAATATTTGTACTCCTCCCCCTCTTTGTTGATCTCCATTATCTGCCTCTCAAATTCCAGTGTCATTTCCCTTATCATTGCAGGGCAACTAGGAGAGTTGCTTGAGGGGACGCCATAAAGAGGTTGAGTCTGATCATGGTAATATGAAGGAATATAAGGCCCATGATTTTGTGCAAAAGAATTATACATATAAAAGAAATGATTTTTGAATGGCACCAGGCTGATTAACCAGCAGATTCAACTCGAAGTTGCTAGATGCTGAAGATTTGATTTGCTATAACAGGGCCAGCATCAATCCTGAAACTTTACTGCGTTGAAAACTTGTAGTCCCACAGGGCGTGCCAGAATTATTGACGCGCACGGTGCTGGAAAAGAAAGATTTTGCATTGAAAAATATTGTCCCACTAGGCGTGCCAAAACTGTTGACGTGCACGATGTTGTATTGGTGGTTCCTTTGCTATAACGAGATTAGCGAATAAACCTGAATCTTTACTTATTAAAAACTTGTGGTCCCACCAGGCGTGCCAAAACTGTTGATGCTGAAAATTGCACCTGGGGCAAGGAGGCCTAGCTCCTGCCTTCTCCTCACAACATGAAAACTCTCCTCTCGCCTGTGGGACCGATGAAGCTGGAGGAGAGAGTCTCTAGATAAGGGCTAGCTCCCTTCGATGCATCATGTTTTTTCCAGCAAGTGCTAACATACATATATATAGATATAAAGGGGGGATGAAAAAAGAGAGAGAGAATGCAGGAAAAACAAGCCTACTCTAAAGAGGTGATGCACCAAAAACAAGGTCGACCTTCACACATCCACTCTCAGAACCAGACAAATACAGACATACACTACACATTTGGCAGAAGGAACCAGGCTGCAAAAGACTGGTAGGGAGGCTTACACAAAGACACAGGAGACAAAAAATAATCACTGAGGTGCTGTGAAATGCACACTGTAAGTGACTTCTTCTATTATGATCTTCTAAAATATCTGCTCTTCTCCTGTCAGCTGCAACAATGGCACCTTGTAGACAGCAGGTCTGCTGGTGTTAAACCTGTGAGAGCATCAAGAAACGATGACTAGACACAGACAAACATTCAATGCATACTCTGAAACATCTATCCAAATGGAGGTAAAAAACTGCATTTTATTAGATTCAAGTGAAATTTTGCAAAGTTGCGCTCTTTACAAATGTGGAAGAACCGATCCCCCTCAAAAATGAGAAGTTACAATATATATAAGAAAAAAGAAAGAAACTTGGCACTTTTTTGACAAGTTGGTCTGTCGCGTCCTATTTGAAAGAGGAAACACTGTTGTGTTGTCATCGTCCTAGAAGAAACCTGCTAGAACCATGCTGTATAATTGCCAAATTTGACTTTGGCGTTCGAGCTTTAATATGGAAGCGTGGATCGCGCCTCTTGTTTGCCAACAAACTGAAATTTGTCCCCTTTTTTAAAAATGCACGGTCTACACTGTTTGTTGTTTGCGCCATTTGGGGACTATCAGGCAATAAATTGCCTGCACTTTGCCATTTGGATTGCCTTGTCACTTTTGCGCCATGTCATTCCTCCTTGCTTTATCACTTTGTCGTTTTGTCTTTTCTCAATTTTGTCTCTTTTGGCTTGTCAGCCCCCAGGGGCGAACACTTAGCGGATCACTGCATTCTGGCTCCTTCTCCTTTTTCATGCTAGCACTCTTTCATTTGAAGGCAAACAGTTATTTCACTTCGTTAATTTTGAAGTCCTCAGAGCAGTCAGGTCCATGCTGGCTGTTTGACTACCCTTCGGCTTGGGGTAGACCCTTGAACCGTCTATTGAACCGACCTGTTGAACCAAGCCGTTAAACCAAAAGGTTCAACAATTTAATTGGTTCAACCAAGCGCGCTGATGGATTTGAACCAAGGCCGATGAACCGTTGACTTGAACCTTTGCCGTTTAATTTTTTCATTGAACCAAGTATGTTGAACCAGAAGCTGCCTAAACACTTGAACCAAGGCATGAAATGAATTCTCTGAACTCGTTGAACCCGAAAATGACTGGCATTAAACAGCAGGTGAAGAAGGTGACCGATATTTTGCCTGCGGGCAAAATGGGTCAACAATTGTTATATGACCTTTCCATATATATATATATATATATATATATATTACTTTAATAATATTACATAATTAAGTAAATATATATAATATCGATATGTTATAATATAATACATCAATATATTATAATATATAATTTATTAAATTTAAACACACACACTTAATAATGCAAAGTCTTAATTAAAATCTAATTACAATTGAATAAAACCAAACTAAATGCCTTCTTGAAAAGTGAATGGTATTCTATGACATGTAGCAATCAATACTTAGAAAAAAATAGACAAGATGAAGGATATTGATGATAGGGGTGGGTCAGTTGGAGAAAGTTGATAACATGTATCACACAAGTTTTTGTTTTGGATGGCTTGTAAAATGATGTCATAGTTAAATTATTTCCATGCTCAATGAGTAGAATACAATGCCATTCGCTCTGGTATGTTCCCCTGCTTATCACTTCCAACTAATCTCCAATGTCTATTGTAGACATTAAAATTGAACACTTTATGGTGATTTTAACCTTCTTTTCACTAAATACCCAATCACCTCTAATCCTCTCTAATCATCCTTAATTTTCTCTAATCACTATTCATTATTCACTATTCACTACTTCATTATCCCTAGATTAATCTAGAGTTAATTAACTAATCTTTCTCTAATTAAAAATCCCATAGATTTCAAAAATTCATAATTTTCATAAATCTAAAAAATCAAAATTATCCTTACATGTCCAAAGGCTCCACTTGTCCCCCACAACTCTAATTTAATAATCCATCTTTATTCACATTGTCTTCCATGATCTAATTTAATAATCCATCTTTATTCCCATTGTCCTCCATGATCTAATTTAATAATCCACCTCTATTTTCATTGTCTTCCATGATCTAATTTAATAATCTATATTTATTCCCATTGTCTTTCATAATCCAATTTAATAATCCACCTTTATTCCCATTATCTTCCATAATTTGATTTTTTTCAATTTGATAGTCCACATCACATCCACTTACTAATTTTATATCATATCTTTCTCCCAAATGAATTTTATATTTATTTACGAGTCCCCACATATTCTCCACTACAATTTTTAATTCAATATTCCTATTATGAATTAAAAATTACTTTTATTCCCATCCCTTGATTTTCATCTCAAGATGGACGATTCACATCCATTTCTAAATTCTATAAATTAGAGGTTCATCTTTTAATTTAGTCAAGGTTTTTCACTACAGGTTTATTATATTGAGATTGTAAGAGATTGCATACCATGACGCTACCCATTTTGCCCTTGTGTTGGAAGAGTGAGCAACCACATTTTTAAAACAAATCGAATCCAAATCGTAATGGAGGAAGTTTCATTTAATGCTAAGGTATAATTTAGTTTTGTTTCTTTCATTTGTAGCTCTTTTTATAGTTTAAGTTAGTTTAGAATAAGATTTAATTTAATTTATTAGATTATTTGCTTTTCTAATTTTTTGATACATTTTGGCACGTTCAGTGTGACTTTCCCTCATCTTTCTTTTATCTCATAAATGCCATAGTTACATTTAGAATTAATTTTAAATTATTTTTTATTATTTTCTCTTTTTAGTTTAGAGTTAATTATTTATTTAAGTATTATATTTGTAATTTTGAAATTATGTATACTCTTTCCTTAGCATCACATTGGGTGTTATCCAAGTGATGTTTGTGTATGCTCTTTCCTTCATGTCACATTGGTGATGATAATTATAAATAAAAAATAAACACTTATTTTTTGTTATCCAAATGTTGTTTTTTCTTTTTTTTGTGGTTTGTTCTAATTTTGTTGTAGGTTGCCTCTTAAAATAAAAAAATCTCTAACAAATTGTTTGCAAAACACTTGCCAAAGAAACTCCACAAAAGGGCTAAAAAAATCTATTTCTTTTCCTTTTCTACTAACACTTTAAATTTAGTTTTTCAATTTTTAGTAATTAGATCACATTTAGTTTGGAGCTAATTATTTCTATTTAAATATTTTTGTTTGTACTTGTGAAATTGTGTATGCTCTTCCCTTCGAATCCCATTGGTGATGATATTTAGGAATACAAAATAATTCTATAATTGTTTGTGTGGTGTTTACATATGCTCATTTTTAGTTTAGAGTTCATTATTTCTTTTTAAGTATTTTGATTATAATTATGGAATTGTGTATGCTCTTCTCTTGGCATCACATTGGTGATGATATTTAAGAATTAAAAACAATTTCATAATTTTTTGTGTTATCCAAGTGGTGTTTGCGTATGCTCTTTCCTTGAGATCACATTGGTGATGATACTTAGAAATCAAAAATAAATACTTAATTTTTTTTTGTTCTAGGGGCTCTATTGATCATAGATTTCACCACCACATAGTAGGCCAAACCCATTGTACCAATAGGGTATATAAATTTAGATCCAACTATTTCAATTACCTAAGCATTTATGTATTTTAAGTATACCGTGATGTGAGGGGATTTTGCTTCAATACTTAAGGTTTCAACAATTACCTTTAAATCTGATATCATCGATTATCAACACACTGAAACTCCTACGACTGTGTTGGGCACTTTGAGACAAGACCCAATAGTGTGCGTCCACTTTATTTATTTATTTCATGGTTTTGGACCTCAATGTATTGCAAGGTATCTTGGAGGACTCCCCTTAGATAATATTATTTAAACTTTAATCCTAAGGAAGCCTCTTTTGTCATTCAATTTTGGTGCATCGGTTAGCAATTAACGTCGAGAAGTTACTTTCCACACACCTTCAAAACCAAACTCAGTTGTCCATGGGAATGGTAGAATCTTCCATGGTTAGTGCCTTGAAATATTAGACTGTAGATGAGAGCACATATGAGTGAGTGACAATAGAAGGCCCAAAAGTTGTTCACGACCCTTATCTTATTTTTTTACCTTTTGTGTGTGATTGCTTGAGTGTTTAAAGTAGGAATTTTACTTGTTGTTTCCTTGTGTTTTCCACATGCTAAAACATCTCAAAAACTCAAAAAAATTAGTTTAAGAATTTGATTTTTTTAGTCACTTTGATTAGTGTTATTAGTTTACAAACTTCTATTTCCTTCGAGTCATTTTTTTAATCCTATCCATGTTGCCTATCACTAGGTAAATGACCATGCTAAACAATCCAAATGCAATAGATGAGACATTCAAAAATGATCCTTTTCAATTTACTGGTCAAGAGCATCATGTAGAAGTACATGAGTTAACCGGACAATAAGAAGGAGGGGCTTACCAAGATGAGGGTAGCCCCAAAGTTATCCAACCTCCACCCTCTTTTGATGAGTATATCATGTCAAATAAGAATGAAGTCTTACTTCAAGCCTTGGTCTTTGGAGGAAAATTTTCATCTGATTTTGACATACAGAATTTGAAATACTTGATTGCAAGCAAAGAACCTTCATTCTTCAACCCTGATCAATCTACCTCACAAGGTTCTTTAAAAGGTAGTAATGCCCTCGTAATATATTCACAACCTCATCCCCAAGTTTTTCAAGACAAAGGGAAAACTATATTATGTGAGGCATCATATCAAGCAAGCCATGGATTCTCCATAGAAATTCATGCAACCCAAGGAACCCAAAAGATTATGCACTTTCAATCTCATCCACCAAGCAATACTTTTGGTAACCCCAATGTGAATGTGAATCCTAATTTACCTTCACAATTTTATTTAACTAATTCAAGTTTGAATATACCTTCAAACTCACCAATCACTCACCCAACCAATCAAAACTAGAATTTTAATTCAAGTTTACCAATCATGCAACAAACTAATCCAAACTTGAAAATGGGCCTCCCATTTAATTTAAGTTTAACCAATCAACATTTGATTACATCGAATTTGAATGTTTATCCAAATTCACAAGGTTATGGTCAAATTAATCTAAACTTGAATATATCTTCAAATTCACCAATCAACCCAAATTAGAGTCTCCAAGACTCACCAATCGTTCCAAATCAAAGCTGGAATAATCATTCTAGCTTGCCCAATCAACCATCCAATCCTAGTTTGAGTGTTGCTTCACACACTCTCAATAATCTTAATTTAAATAGTAGTTTATTGAATCAATCTTCTTCCTCTAAAACATTTGGATCAATTCCATCCAATCCAAGTTTCAATCCAAATTCTAATCCCATTCTAACTCATTTTAACTTCAATCCCAACCTTTCATTTAATTTCACCCCAAATCCTAACATAGGTTTAAATCAAAATCAAACACCAACTAACTTTAATTTCAATAACCCTAACATGAATCTTAATTTTAACCTTAACTAAAATCAAAACAATCCTAGCCAAAATCCACTCCAACCAAACCAAGCTAACTCTAATTCAACCTTAGGTTCTAATCCATTTAGTTTAAACTACAACATGTACCCACAACAACCCAATCTAAATCTATTTAATCAATCTAATTTTAGTTACAACACTAATCCCAACTCCATAAACTTCAACAACAATCTACCAAATAACTTAAACTTCCATACAAACCCAAATCCAAAAAATCCAAACCTAAACATTGTAAATAACCCCACCCTTGGTTTCAACCTGAATTTAAATCATACAAACTTTGGTTCAAATCCAAACCCAAGTCAAACAAATTTTGGTTTTAATGCAAACCCAAACCTTGGTTATAATCCCAATTTCAATCATTTTTCCAACCCTCAAAACATTAACTTCAACAACCAACCTCCAAACAACTTCAACCAACAAGCAAACCAAATTCCACAAAACACAAACCCATTTATGTGTTAACCATCTAATTCCATAAATCCACTAAGTCAAATGAACCAAATATCCCTATATATTATACAAGAGTTTGAAAACATAAAGGATAGAGTTCAAGGCTTACAAGATGGTGCTTACTTGTGGCAAAAATAGTTCAAGTTTTAAGAAATTTGCTCATACCCATACGATTTACGTACAATGACTACACATTTTCCAAAGTACTTTGAAATCCCAAAATTTGACAAGTATAAAGATAAAAGGGATCCCAAAGAACATCTATCTAGATTCTATCATGCATGTGTGGATGTTGCTTATAGTAATGAGTTTATGTTGTATTTGTTCCCATGAAGTCTAAGAGGCCAAACCCTCGAATGGTTTTCACGTCTTCCAAAAGGATCTATTTTCACCTTTGAAGACTTATCTAAAAAATTTATTCACCACTTCTCTTATAACATCAAAAAGGATTTGACCACCTTAGAATTACATAATACCAAACAACACAATGGTGAAACTTTCGCTTCCTTCCTCTAAAGATGGCGAGCAATGGCAAGTCGTTTCACATGGTCATTTCTCAAAACTGAACTTGTGGACATCTTTATGAATAATTTAAATTCAGACTTAGGACACCATTTGCTGCTTATATGCCCAAAGACATTTGATGAAATCATCAAAAAGGGAGTTCAGGTAGAAACAACATTAATTAAAAGAGGTGTAATCAAAATATTTAAACTGGATAATAATAACTTCTCTAAACCGATGGAAAAACCTAAGTTCTTTGCCAAGAACAAAAATATTTTGGAGATGGTGTGACTGATGTCAAATAGATTCAAAATCTCCAACATCAAAAACAATCCTAAAATCAAACAATCAATAACATCATAATTTCTGGAGGATAACCTAAGCAAGGCAAATCTAAGCATAAGTTCACTTAATTGGGTGACACTTATGAGAATGTTTTTTAAAATTTGGTTCATGCAAACATGATCACATGGCCTAACACTAAACCCTTTGATGAAGATATTTCTAAACCCTATTTGTATAAATAAGATGAGTATTGTGAATACCATCGGATTAAAGAACATTCAACTAATAGGTGTATGTGCCTTAAATACTATATTCAAGACCTCATTGATAGAGGTGACATAACAATAAAAAATCAACCATTTAAACCATCTAACAACCAAAAATTTGGGATATACCAAGATCCATTCCCCAATCATGAGCAAGGAAAGGGAAAGCAAAAATAAGAACAACTAGAATCTAGTAATGTTAATCAGGGAAGTCACCCATTTGATTCTATAGTCAATAGTATTGATTCCATGCCTAACTATGTCAATGTTATTAATTTGACATCATATGAATATGACGTTACTATAAGGTGAGCAAAGCTTACCCTTCCAAGTGTTTCATCCTCTAATGTTGAACACAAGTACAACATTATTGACCATCTTGAGAAAATGCCAAGAAATACTTCAATACTAGTTCTTCTCAAGACATATTGTATAAAGTTCTACAAGAGTATAGTATAACTCAAGACACCAATCCTACCAATTTCCAAGCATTAATAGGTTATTTGTTTATAAATAACCAAGTAACGTTTGATCATTCAGATGTCTCTCCTTTAGTATCAAATCATAACCTCCCATTGTACATAGAGGTTATTATTTATAGACATAAATTAAAAAGGGTATTTATAGACAATGGCTCAATGCTCAATCTATGTACACTAAGGCTTTTAAAACATCTAGGATATTCAATAATAGCGTTGGAAGCAAACATTATTACAATAAAAACATACAGAAATAATGAGAGACAGTCTATAGAAATAATCTATCTTCTTTTGATGGTGGGGTCTGTTATTAAAGAAACTCTCGTTCATGTCCTTGATCTTGATCTACCATATAAAATACTTCTTGGGCATCCATGGATACATTCCATGAATGCCATCCCATACACCTTACATCAATGTTTGAAATTCTCCCATGCATAAATGGAAGTTACTATAAAAGGTGACCCTCAACCCTTCCAATATTGCAAGCTAATGGAAGGAAAATACAAAAAATCAAACTATTTACTCGTTATAGAAGATAACTTTACTCATGTTGAGGATTATCCTTTATTTGAAAATTATGTCATCCAGAAAAATTGTTTCGAACACCTCCCCTTGGTGGTTGGATTAATACACCAACTAACTCCATCTCCATTGAAAAGTCTTCCACCAATGAAGCATCTAATCAACCATATGAGCAAGATTCAAATCAACCTTTTGCAGAACAAGATTCAAATCACCCTTATATTCAAAAAAATCACTCCAACACCCATCTCCAGAGCCTCCTCATCCACTTCTTCCCACTTTAAGATCATTGATAGAGAAATGAACGAGTATATAATTTAGGATATTTCCACTAGTACAATCCATACCAATCTAAATAACTATAGCAGACCCCACCATTTAAAGGACAATAGAATGGTTAAGAATCTTGGTGAGATAATATTTATAGAAGGTGGTTTCCTTTTAGATGAACATATCTAAGATTCCAATCCTTCTTAGTTGTATTCCAATGAACTAGCTCTTTGTTTCTCTAATAACATGTATCCCATTGCCAAATCTATCATGTGTAATATAATGAACTATAAGGGTAAAGGTCTTGGCCTCCATGAACAAGTGTCCATCAAGCCTATCACAATAGAAGCAAATGAGGCAAAACATGGTATAGGATTTAAGCCACTCAACATGCATCTCACACTTTTCTAAAGTGATTCTTCTAGTGAGTCAGAGGATGATTCTTCAGATAGTGAGATAGGTTCCATACTTAGTCTCTTTGAAGACCTTGCCCTCACCATCCTATTTCATGAGAATGATGTTATTACACTTGATATTGCATATCCATCTTTCATACAGTGGGACCAAAACATAATGCCTCAGCTTGATCATTTTCAGAATGATGAGTCTATTTTTGAATTCTTGAGAACAAGTGATAGATTCTAGTAGGTGACCACAAGAAAGGGTTTCTAATTCAGTTAGATGATTCAACATACTTTGGGGAACAAAAATTACAAAACAATATCAGTTCAGCTTCTACATCTAACCAAAGAGAGTTTGAAAAAGATTTCCATATTTTTACACCACCCATAAGTTACAAAGATGGATCAACTTTAGTTGTTGAATAAATTATTCCTATGAACATTGGCACCGAAGAGGATCCTAAAATTATTAAACTTGCCATATCACTTACTCAAGAAGAAAAGGACATATTTACACTTCTGCTTCATGAATTCTCTGACATATTCACATGATCTTATGCATATATTCCATGGCTTGATCCAAAATTAATTGTACATCACCTTGTGGTGCATTCAAATACTAAATCGATCAAACAAAAGCTCTGTAAGATGCATCCTAAGATTGCACTATTAGTAAAAGAGGAACTAAAGAAGTAGTTGGTTATTGGTTTCATACATCCCAATGATTATTCAGATTGGATATCTAACATTGTACGAGTATAAAAGAAACTAGAATAGATTAGAGTTTTCACAAATTTTTGTGATATCAACAAAGCTTGCCCAAAAGATGATTTTCCATTGCCCAACATAGACATGATTGTAGATTCAACTGCAGGTCATGAGATGTTGTCTTTGATGGATGGATTTTTAGGCTATAATCAAATAACAATTGCTATTGAAGACCAACCCAAAACTACATTTACAACTTCATGGGAAATATTTTGCTACCAAGTAATGCCTTTTGGTTTGAAAAATGCTGGAGCCACATCTCAATGAGCAATGATTGTCATTTTCCATGACATGCTTCATGACATTATGGAAGACTATGTTGATGATATTCTTACTAAATCTAAATCCATATAAGAATACCCTCAAGTGCTTCATTGTATTTTTTAGTGCATGAAATAGTATAACATGAGATTGAATCCTAAGAAATGTATGCTTGGTGTGACATCAGGGAAGTTGTTAGGGTTCATTGTTTCACAATGCGACATAGAAGTTGATCTCTCTAAAGTTTCAGTTATCACGGATATGCCTCCACCTAAAAATCTTAAACAACTTAGAAGTCTACAAGGAAAAATTCAAGCAATTAGGAGATTTATATCTCAACTCGTAGACATTTGTCACCCTTTCACATTTTAACTGAAGAAAGACACTCCTTTTAATTGGAATGAGAATTGTGAAAAAGCATTTAAAAACATTAAACATTATCTTTCCAACCCATCAGTATTAGTGCCACCTATTGCTGGTAAACCTTTCTTGTTATACATTTTAGCTACTTAGTTTTCACTAGGGGCATTATTATCACAACATGATGATAGTGGAAAAGAATGGACAATATATTACCTAAGCAGAACTTTGATATCATATTAGCTCAACTATTATCAAATAGAAAAACCATGTATGGCAGTTGTTTTTGCTTCTCAAAATCTATGGCATTACATGCTCAACAATCAAACCAAGATTATTACTAAGATAGACCCTCTTAAATATATTTTATCCAAAAAAACTCTAATTGGTCGGATGGCTAAGTGGGTTATGCTTCTTAGTGAGTTTGATTTAGAGTATGTCGATCAAAAAACAATCAAAGGATAGGTATTAGAAGATGTATTGGCTGAATCACCACTCAACAATAAAGCACCTCTTATTGTAGAGTTCCCAGATGAAGTAATAATGTCTATAAACAAGTCTCTAGTTTGGCAACTCTTCTTTGATGGTCTTTTATCAATCACAAATTGGGGGCAGGTATATTGTTGGTCACCCCTAATGGGGATTGCATTCTTAAGGCTGTCAGAATCGAGCTCCCCTACACCAATAACATGACAGAGTATGAAGGTCTCATAACATGCCTCAAAATGGCAATACAATGGGGAATCAAACACCTTCTTATGTTTGGTGATTCTAAACTTATCAATCAAGTCATTAATGAATTCTAAGCTCACGATGATAAGTTGATCCCTTATAAGTGAAAGGTGGATAGTTTTAAATTGTCTTTTGAATATATCTAATTTAAACATGTGTCGAGAATGAACAATAGAGCATTAGATTCTATGGATGCCATTGGTTCCCTATTGGATTTAAGCATAAAGCATAACAAGTTCCTGGTTGAGTACTTAATGATATCGGCTTATGATACCCCTAATTTAGAAATGGTTTGTGAAGTGGTTGGTCACACTTCCCCATGGTACTTTGACATCTATACCTATCTTCAAAATAATACCATACCCTCTAACATGTCCCATAATCAACGCAAGTCCTTTATCCAATGCACCTCTCGCTACACCATCCTTGGCAACACTTTATATCGTAGAAGCTATGATGGAACTCTTTTATGTTATTTGAATTATGAGGAATTAACTTTGGCCATTAGGGAAGTCCATGAGGGAATCTGTGGGGCACATTCGAGTGGCATGGTCCTTGCAAAGAAGCTTTTATGAGTAGGTTATTATTGGCCTACAATGGAATCTGATTCATGTGCCTATGTTAGTAAATTCATACCTTGTCAAAAACATGGGGACCTTATCCATAGTCCATCACAAGCTCTACAACCTATCACTACACCTTAGACATTCTCCACATGGGGGCTAGACCTCATTAGAAAAATAAATCCTAGTTCTTCTGACGGCCATAAGTATATCATAACGACAACAAAATATTTCACCAAGTGGGTTGAGGCAATGCCCCTTATGTCACCGGAAAGCAAATCTCCAAGTTTATCTTAAACCACATTATCTGTCACTTTGGTATCCCTTCCACTATCATTTTTGATAATGAAAAATTGTTTAAGAATAAGGATGTAAAAGTTCTTTGTCATGCTTACCACATCAAGCATAAGTGATCCACTTCAAGCATCAAGCAACAACCAAGCTGAGGCAACCAATAAAAATATTTTGCACATCTTTAAAAGAGTTATCAATGAAGTTGGTCATGACTAGCATACATAACTATATCCCACCCTCTGGGCATACTACACTAACATTCATACACTCACGGGGGTAACAACAAATCAGTTTATTCTACCAATCGAAGTTGAGGTTCCATCCTTGCATATATCATTACAACAAATCATTGATGAAGAATCCTGTCATACTTCATGCCTCAGTGAACTAGACCTTCTAGATGATAAAAGACTTAATGCTTTAAACCATTTACAAGTATACCACAATCACCTTCGTCATAGTTATAATAAGTGAATTAAACCCTGGGAGTTTGAGATCGAAGATATTTTTCTCAAGGAAAACTAACAGAATACAAATGTTGAGCAAGAAAAAAAAAGTTTGAACCAAATTGGTTAGGCCCATATGTTATCATTGCCAAATATGGCTCTGGAGCCTATAGATTCGATACTAAAAATGGAGAAGAAGTTAATGAATTGATGAACATCATGCACCTCAAAATATTCTATGCCTAAATCATTCTAATGTTGTTATGTATATTCTAATTTTCAAAACTTCAAAAACAAAAAAACAAAAAATCATAAAACATCAAAAACAAAATAAACTAACTTGTTCTTTGCAAGTATTTTGACACTTGGGGGCAACCTGTTTACAATTACATTTCATATTGCCCTCGTTGCGTTGCATTTCCATTGTTTACATTTTGTCTTGCATATCAAATGTCATGTTTGGTGATTATTTAGTTGCCAATTCACATAACACAAACTTTCAAAATACAGTTTATCATATCATTTCACTTTTTCATATCACCCTATTATCCCATGGAAAACATTTTCAAAATTATCATTACATTGGTTCTTGCTTTAGTTCTTACGAGTAGAGTACATCTATTTTCCCTACATCTTAATGCAAGACTTAAACAATACGAGCCTATAGCTTAGTCTAGAAGCTTGTCCATGATAGAGTCTCCTCTTACAGTTCCCTCTATGCAGAAAACATTAACATGCTACCAAAAAAAATGGTGACTTTACTCGCCTATCTTGGTCTTAGGTGATGAGCCCTTGCATCTTCCTAATTGCATGAGGTCAAGACTTGGGGGTAAATTCCTTTCAAATAAAATGACACCTTTATTTAAATCTTGTGTAACATCAAATTCAAATTCCACATCTCTCGCCCTTCATTGATATTTGGTGTTGAGCCATTGCATCTCACTAGTTGCATGGGATTATCATTGGGGAGAGATTCCCTTACTCACCTATGTATAGTCTTTGGTGATGAGCCCATGTGTTTTCCTAGTCACATGAGACTACATGTAGGGTGTCATAAAAAAAAAGGTGTGTACATATTAAATCAAAAGGTGTCCAAAAAAAAGTTCTTAAAAAAAAAGGAGCTTGTCTATATGTCTATGTTGAAAAGGGTAACTTTATCCTATTTACCAATTCTATCAGGGCTAGTTCTCTCTAAACACAATGAATAAAGTTAGTATTTTGTGAGTTTAATAAGAAGTACATTTTTTCCCCCTTTACTCATAAGGATTAGGTCACCTTCTTTTTTCATGCAAAATTTTGATTTTTGATTTTCATCTTCCCCATTTCATACTTATCTTATTCCCCCTTTCGTTCCTTTACTGCAAATTAAAATTCATATGCTATGTGAACAAAATAACTAGGTCATCACTTGCAAAACAACTGTTAGCATATTTACAAAGTTTCATGCATATCCATCACATTGTATCCATCCTCCTCTTGCTTGTATTTTTTTTCTCACATATATAATCATTTTCCATAGCATTCTCATAAAAACATAGAGATACATTGCATATCTTCAATGTTTGGTCCTCTACTGTCGAGTTTGTATAATAAATCTCTTGTAATATCCATCTCTGTAGAGGGCATGTGAGTCAAACATATACATACAAAAAAAAATCATAAAATTTCAAAAACCAGATAAAAAACATAGAACATCCAGAACAAAAATAAAAAAAAGAACAAAAAAAAGAAACAAAAAAAAAGAGAGAAAAAAAAATCGTTCATCCACAAGATTTACTGTTGCTTGGGGGTAAATCAATCCATCATCTCAACCAATCACAATGTGCAATCATTAACTTAAGTAGGTTAATAGCATACATGGATTCATCTTACCCTTCATCCGTCTGCCCATTTTCTCATCACTTCTAGTATGTGTTGAACTACATTAGCCTGATGTCTATGGACTATGTAGGTGCTGCTTAAATTCTAAGAGCAGATCAACCACTAACAACTAATTACCATCCTCATTATTCATCTTTTATTCTCACTAATTTCCATTACTAACAACGCCCTCTTGCTTAGAACGTCTTACATCAAGGAAGCTTTGAATTTTTCTTAACATCCTTATCTTTTAACATCATCTAGTACTTTGTTTTTCCTCCCATTTTTGGGAGAACTACATTGGCTTGAGGTCTTTTTGGACTATGTAGGCATAACTCAATTACTAAGGTTAGCGTGGACATATCCCTTATTTTATTTTTCCTTCTCACCTAAAAAACTCTTCATCTACTTCTCTACCTATCTCTTCACCATCTCCCGTCCTCTAGCTTATCAATCTCTTTTAATCATTTTTCCAACTTGTCAATCTCTTTTAAAATAAGGATTGACAACCTTCCTCATCCACCTCTCTTATCTCCTATAAAGCCACCATATACTCTGCTTCGTTGGCCTCCCTGTCACCTTTCATTGCATTTCTTATGCATGCTTCATTGCTTACTCCCCCACCCACGTTTTTATATTTTTGTCCCTTTCTCCACTTCTTACCAACCTTGCCCTCTATCTCCTTTGTCTTCTTTCATTGTCCTCATCATTTCCCCTTACCCTTGGCAATTTATCGTACCCTCTTCATCACTCTCTTTTCCTCACCAATTCCACATCATCTTGTTTCATTGCACACTGATGGACATTTTTCCGTCTTTCTCTTCTTTGATACCTCCTCTTTCCTTCTCTTCCACTGCTTCTAAGCCATTTTCATTTCAATTCTCAGTTTTTTGTTTTCAACTTTCCCATCTTTTGCATCTTACATGCTTTATGTTTCTTCTAGCCCCCATTTGTGCCCATCTTATTCTTCTTCTCTTGTGTTTCCCTATTTTTTCTACATCCCTCTTTTCTCCTTACATGTGCCATCATTTTTTTTTCTATTTGCCATTCTTCTCACCTTTCCAATTTTCCATTCTTCTTGTTCGGTTTATATTCATCCTTTCATCTTTTCCATCTTATTTTTTTCCTCCACAACTAGATTCTAGTTGGGTCTTTATCCTTTGAGAAGCCTTCCATAATTTCCCTTTTCTTCTTATCTATTCCATCCTTTTGCACTTTGTATTCCCCTTTTTTCTCTTTCCATCTCTATACACACTTGTCTTTTGCATATGTGTGAGTGTCCGTGCTTTATATCCTTGTCAACCCCCTTACTTCATCCTTCTTTTTCTTCTTCTTATCATCCCTTATCTTCATCTCTTATTTTCATCTCATTCCCTTTCATTGTGTTTCTCTATTACTTCACTTATTCCCTTTTCTATCATCCATTTTTTATTTTCTCTCTCCTATTTCTTCACCACCTCACCACTTTTCAGCTTGTCAATCTCTTCTAATCACCCATTCAACTTGTCAAACTCTTCTAACAAGCTGATTGACACCTACCCTATCTCTTCACCTTCTTGTCCACCCATCCTTTGCTTCCCCCCTTTTTTCTTAAACCCTTTCACATCTTCCATCCCATTCTTATCTCCAACACTACCATCTAATTTTCTTCGTTTATCCTCTCCTTGCTTGTCATCATTTCTCCTATCCATGCTTACTTGGTCATGATACCACCTGCTTTTACACTCTCTTGTCATCCTTTTTGTGTCCTCATTCCACTCCTTTTTCCTTGTATTTCTCTTTCTTTCGTGTGTTTCCTTGTTTTTCATTTTCATCACCAAACTGTTTTTTCCTTGGTCTCTTTTAGACCTATTTTCAATTCTTTCATGACCTGTCATATTTCTAATCCTCCCCTTCCCTTTCATGTTTGTTAACCTTCTCTCACATTTCTTTTCAATTCCGTAATCTATTATTTTTTAGTACATTCCTCACACCCCCATCTTCTACCATTTGTTTTTCTTCTCATTTCTCCATTTCATTTCATTTCATTTTTCTCATCCTCCTTGATGACATTTCTTATGCTTCATGATCTTTTTTTCCTCCTTATCCATGTCTGAATTCTTCCATCCTTATCCAACTTCATCTTTATCTACGACCTCATTGTCTTATCACTCCTACTTCATCTATCTCCTTCTCCACCTTTGCATCATCCCTTATTGGCTTTCCCTCATATTTTCCCATTCAAACTCCAGCACCTCACTCATTAGAGTGTGGTCATCAATTTGTATTGTTTCTACGTGCATATCCATGTCTACTTATTCCTGTCTTCCAATCTCTTACTTTAATGCATGAAATCTTGTTGGGTTCACTGCTTAAAGCACATCCATTTATTCCTTCAATGTATTTGTATGTTGTGCATGAGTCCTCTTTTTGTATCTTGTCCCTCTCCAACTATTCCCTTCACCTCACAACCATATTCCAACCCTTTTCCCATTCTCAAACCATTTGTCCAACCTCATCCCAACGTTACTTGCTCCAAGTTACCTTTGTCCTGATATGCACATCCTATTGCTTCTTCTCTACATTCATACAATCTTTAGGGTGGTCTTGTCTCCCCTTCCAATGCTGGTGCACCCATTTTCCTTCATTTTTCCTAGTGTGTCCTATTCTGCCCTTAGATGATGTGAACACTATGATTTTATACATCACCATAAGTGTCCACTCATCTATTATCCCTCTCTTACCTTAGATGACATGGATACTATGACTGTATACATCACTATAAGTGCCCACTCGTCTATTATCCCTCTCTTACCTTAGATGCCATAGACATTGTGACTGTATACACCACTATAAGTGCCCACTCGTCTATTATCCCTCTCTTACCTTAGATGATGTGGACATTGTGATTATCTAATCACTAACCAGGTGAACACTCATCTTTTTTCCTTTTCTCTCCATCAATTTCTCATCATTTTATGAGTATTATTCTCTAGGATCTTACCATTTTATGGGTACATTTCCATCCAATTCTCCTCTCTCTATTTTTTTCTTATCCTTCCCTCATTCATATTTCTTTCCCCCTTTCTGGGAGAACTACATATGACCTTAAGTCTATCCTTATTATCATGGGTGTTCACACCATTTTCAATGGTAAGAGTGTTTAGACTATGTAGGCAATGCTTATGGGCATGGGGCCCTTGGGATTAGTTTAACCACTTTCTCCTTCATCTCCACACTATGCTTTCACTTGTTCTCATTTATATCCAAAACCACATGGTTATCTCTAAGTGTCCTCATCTGTCATTCGATGATTTTGGCTACCACAAGTTTCAACCCTAAACTAGGTAGTTAGTCATATCATTTGCTTCCTTTTTTTTAGTGTCGATTGATTTAGTTTTTGTTTTCACCTATGTTTTGTTGTGATTCTGATGAACTTGTCTTCATTAAAGTTGTTTACTCTTGATATTATTGTCATATGTCTTGTGATTTAATTGTTTTATCTTACACTCGTCACTTTTGTTTGTATATACTTTTCTTTTTTCTTTATGAGTGCATTCATATTCTTTCCACTTGTTTGTTTTTCTCTCTTATAATGTTTTGAGTCAAGATTCTTTTGTGTATTACACTATAGTGTGATTATGATTTTCTATATCATGATGCACTCTATTTTGCATAAATTATAATATTTTTAGTCCTTATGCATAAAACATAGATATTCATCATAATTATTTCAAATCATTGGTGATTATTGTTTTATGCTAAATTAAAACTTAGGTTGCTCAACTCTTATGTTGGAATTCCAAAGAAAGGCAAATACAAACACAAGACAATTGTCTAACCATCCATGTAATCTCCATCCAATTACACTTTTTGATTCATCCTCTCTATAACCTATCCTCTCCCATTCCAATCCATCATTTTTTACAACCATTTTTTTCCACCAATTCAGGTCCCAATTAGTTGAAATGCTATCAATCTTAATCAACTGCTTGCAACTATCGATTTTGTAAAATTTTCCTCTCAAACCAAAAAAATTATATTTTTTGTTTTGAGACCCGCAACTTGTCGAGATATATCATTCCCACCTATGCTCATGTGACCCTTGCATCTTAAGCACCATCCAAGTGTGCAGCTTCCAAGTAAGAAATACTCTTTTTCCTATCTACTTTATAGTTTTTAGCTAGGGGCAAATCATTTTACACCAACTTTAATCTTGCAAGTCTAATATTGATTTCTAGTGCTTCAATTTCTTGACATCCTTCATTCTCACCACTTCATTATTTTTTCTCCTACCTCATTTCGAGTGTTCTTCCACTTTAATGCACAAACACTCGAGGGGGCATCATCATGGGTCCTTCATTTTCCATTCCAATAATTATCTTATTCTTCTATCCAAACTCCTTCATTTATCAGTTAGAAAAGGATAAAATCATAATATCCATTATTTTTTTCCATCTTTTCATCGATTTTTTTATTTTTTGACAAGTCATTACTTCGATAATGTCTCGCAACGACTTCTCAAAGAGGGACAAAATGTAGACACTTAAAATCGAACACTTTGTGTTGAGTTTAACTTTCTTTGCACTAAATACCCAATCATCTTTAATCCTCTCTAATCATCCTTAATTTTCTCTATTCACTATCACTATTCACTATTCACTACTTTATTATCTCTAAATTAATCTGAAGTTAATTAACTAATCTTTCTCTAATTAAAAATTTCATAGATTTTGAAAATTCATAATTTTCATAAATTTAAAAAATCAAAATTATCCTCACATCTCCAAAGGATCCACTTGTCCCCCACCACTCTAATTTAATAATCTACATTTATTCCTATTGTCTTCCATGATCTAATTTAATAAATTAATAATCCATCTTTATTCCCATTGTTCTCCATGATCTAATTTAATAATCCACCTTTATTTTCATTGTCTTCCATGATCTAATTTAATAATTTAATAATCTATCTTTATTCCCATTGTCCTCTATGATCCAATTTAATAATCCACCTTTATTTTCATTATCTCCCATGATCTATTTTTTCCAATTTAATAATCCACATCACGTCCACTTCTTAATTTTATATCATATTTTTCTCCCAAATGAATTTTACATTCATTTGTGAGTCTCACATGTTCTCCACTCCAATTTTTAATTCAAGATTTCCATTATGAATTAAAAAATACCTTTTATTCCCATCCCTTGATCTTCATCTCAAGATGGACGGTTCACATCCATTTCTAAATTCTATAAATTAGAGGTTCTTCCTTTAATTTAATCAAGCTTCTTCATTACAGGTTTATGATGTTGAGATTGTAAGAGATCACATACCATGACGCTGCCCATTTTGTCCTTGTGTTGGAAGAGTGAGTAACCATATTTTTAGAGCAAATAAAATCTAAATTGCAATGGAGGAAGCTTCATTTTATGCTAAGGTATAATTTAGTTTTGTTTCTTTCATTTGTAACTCTTTTCATAGTTTAAGTTAGTTTAGAATAATATTTCATTTAATTTATTAGATTATTTGCTTTTCTAGATTTCCTTGATACATCTATGATTATTAGATGAAGAATGGGTTGTATATCAATCCAACGACCATTATTGAGAACCTGCAAACCAAACACCTCGTTTGTTCCTTCATATGACATGGTAATGCACTGTGTGGGGAGGAGACGTTTTATTTATCAAAGAGCTTGACCAATGATGAAATGGTGGGGAAGGGCTAGACAATACAAAACATGCAAGTGGTGAAAGATTTCAAGATGAGTTGGGCGATGATGGTGAGGGGCAATGGCATGTTATTTAATTTGATATCAGACACCATAAAGTCCATATCATAATGCAAATTTAGATTTAGGTCAGATGTTTGATTTAAATGACTTGCACACATTGCAAAGGGGCATGTAACTTACAAGGTCGAAACATCTTTGATTGATTATTTTTAATTGATAAGGATGGACAAGGATGTTATGAGCAAAACGCTCGGAAACCTCCACTACTACTATGAAAAAAAACCTCCTCTAGCAGGGTAGAAACAACACACCATCTTTCTGTTTTTTGTGTTCTAGTATTCTTGAAGATAAAAACTCAGGGGATTATCTTGCATCGGTTTAGTCTTGAGAATTTAGAGACCTTTTTTACCACTTCCAAGAGTTGTCTACATTTATATCTTTTCGATTCATTAGACATGCACATGTTCCATCTTCTGATGATTTGTACAACTTATTATAAAACACATTTAGTAGTCCAATTATAATTATCAATGTTTTCAATATGTTGACAAGAAAATTATTAATTTAACAACTAAATATTAATACGCTGTTTTCACTCTCCACATCAAAATTATTTCTTATTCAATAATATATCCTTATCATGGGGTGTAATAACAATTAATAAAAGATAAAAACTATTTTTATCCTTAATCCAACAACATACAAGTATCATTTTTATTGTTATTTCTAGCTTATTTAAATCAGTATGGATAATACATATAATATAAATAATACTATAACAATTACTGCATATATTAATAACAAATATTTTAATAAATACCTAATTGAATAGATATTATTTAATAAATTATATAATGATATTTATATATATTTACTTAATAAATATAATATAACTACAATGTGTAATATAATATATTATATTAAATATAATATGTTATATGTTATATTGTTAAATTGATATTATATATTTTATATTATATAATAATATGTTATTAAATTAATATATTATAATATTATAATTTTTTAAATATAAAATTGAATATATATATATATTTCATTGTAGTGTTAAGAGAATGTAAAATTTGATGCAGATTTGAATCCAATTTTATCATACAATTTTAAATTGGCAGCCCCTGTACTTTTAGTCGTAGTTTTACCTCTCCTCCATTCACCAAATAAAAAGAAATGTTCACCATTGTTACAAATACAATCGTTGTTGTTGGTGTTACTGAGAGAGATAACAGAAAAATATTAGAAGCATTTGTATCAATATCTATTTGTAAATGACAATTTTAACTCACCTTGAATTCTTTCACTGTTTTCATGTATTGTATGGTTGTGCCCTTATCTAACACTTATTTATTGTTCAAATTCACAATGAAACACGATGTCTCATCCATGCACAACGCATTGCCACGGTGTATGAAGTAACACGTTACCTCATTTTCTACCATCACCTCCATTTGAAATCTCAAATTATTGTCACTCAATACTTCATACACAAAATTTGAAATGATTATAACGATCATTGAATGAATGAATGAATGAATGAATGCAAATTTTTAATGACGTGCACAAGACCAACCATTCTAAGGGACCAAGAGTCGAAACATCAAGACATTCTTCTATTCTTTTCAATATCATATATTCTACTATGAAGCTTGATCAATAAACCCACTGTATTATGCAGTCTAGGCTCCTCAAAAAGCTCACTTACGCTGCCTACTTTCAAACTATTTTCATATTGACTCTGAATATCCACATACGCTGCGCATTCATTGATGAAATGCCTTTTAGTTTCAACCACTCTTTTGCTATAGAAAATGTAGGTTCTTTCTTCCCACCCTTCCTTTGGAACCATGCATCTCCCAGTTTTGCACCTAAGATGATGCGACACAGTTCTCAATTGAGCCACTAAAATCATAGCCTTGTGTTTAAGCTCAGTGTGCATATAAGCCTTCTCACCATGCTCCCACGTGGGGTTGAATTCTTTAATATAATGTGCTTTTCTCTGTCCATTCTGATTTGTCCACATGGCAATCTTAAATTTTTCTAACACAAGCTTCTTTATTTCCTCATTGTTGTTAGGACATCCTTGTAAATTAATGCCCCACTTGGCCAACCATTTGTTCATCTGCTTCATCCATGTGTTCTTCCTCGGATCTAGTTTCTCCTCTACGACCAATTTGAACCAATGATGATTATCCATGTTTCCAACATTTTTTAAATAATTTAGCACCCTGATTAACGCTCAAACAAAAAGAAAGAATTCAAAAACACCTAATCACTAGCGTCTTCAAAGTCAAAACGACAATCCCCTACGAAATCCTCTTAGCTGAAGCAGGAACGTTTACACTGACCAATAACAAACACAATATGAAGATATTATCTCTATCCCTATAACTAGTTAGCAGCTATTGAAATCAATTGACAGTTCTTATAGCCTTCTCTGTGTATAGGAAGATTTTATTAAATGATTGAAACATATAATGGGCTTCTTTACATTGGCCACGCTTAAGAATACGGTGCGCAAAAAAATATACACCATAATAATGCTCCCACTCCTTGGACTAGGACTGGTTATGGAGAGACATCAACGACGTGAAGCCATGCTCACTTGGGCCTTCAATAAATCGCCCGACTGAATTAAATTGGCCTACCTTAGTTTCTCATTAAGACTGAAAAGCGAAAATGTTGAGGGTGGGGAATTTGAATTGCCCACGGAAGTCCCTGCAACAGAATGGGTCTCAGAAATTCTGTTTTATAGCAAAGCCCAAATGGAATAATGGGGTTTTATTCCCACAGGGGCTCCTTTAAATTGGAGATTTGTGCCAATTTTCAGTCAAATGGCAGAATTTGTGATGAAGATGGGAGGGTGCAAATTGAACAAGAGAAGAAAAGCCAAACGAAGAGTTTGGCAGATCGGCTAAGGCCTGGCGGGCTTACTGGAGACGGACTTTCTTACATGGAGAATTTTACTGTGAGGTGCTGCGAGGTTGGAGTTAACAGGACTGCTACCATTGAGGCTGTTGCAAATCTGTTACAGGTGGGCACATTCAATGTTGCTTTTACTGTGTCTTTTTCTGAGCAGTCTTAAATCAGTTTGATTTGGGTGTTTTTTTTTCTCTAGTGGGTATGAATCAACGTGGCTTAAAGGACGTTGTGGTTTTACAAATATCACGGGCAAATAAGGAGTTTGATTTTGGATTTTTAAATATTTGGGTGTATAATTTTGGTGTTTTTCTCAGGTGGGTATGAAGCACCTTTTAGGCTATAAGCCTAACTCGGATTTGAAGTTTGAACCTGGGTGTTTTGGTTGATACACTGTCTTAAATCACTTGACATTGCCGTTTGAAAAGCTATTTTTGTTTTTAAGATTTGAATTTGGGTCTTTTGGGTGATATCATATTTTAAGCACTTCATATTGTTTCTGAACTAGTACTTCTGTTATTTTTGAATTGAAACTGTCTTTTGGGTGACACTATGCCTTAACTACTACATATTGCCCACGGGGTATTTTGCTTTTTTGAGATTTTGGCTTCTGAGATGGTTAAGACTTCTGATTATGACGTTGAAGGTGGACAAAAGAGGGTATTTTCGTTTTTGAGGTTTATGCTTCCGAGATGGTAAGACTTTTGATAATGATGTTGTAGGTGGACTTTGAAGTCAAAATTGGGTTATTGTGACGAGGGTGACTTTAAGGTCTGTTATTGTAATGTTGCTGTATCATGATTATCGTTAGACTGGAAGTAGCCGTGAGGGCAGTTGTTAGTTTGCAGTTAAATTTGTTTTTATGATTAGAGTGGACGTAGCTGGGAAGGCAAGCTTTCATTGCAGTTAAATATGTTTTTTTAATCTGTTTAATCTTCTTTGGATTGTTTGAGGTTAAATTTATGGTTATTGTTGTCGGAGTGACTTATGTACTACTCTAATGATTAATAGTTAAATATGTCTTCTTATTCTTTTTAATCTTCTTTGGGACTCTTCGAGGTCAAATTTATGGTTATTAATTTGGAGTGATTATTGTGTAACATTGAACCATTGATGTATTTATGATTAGATCAGGTAAAGCTGAAGCCAAGAAGACAGGTTGGATAAGTTGCTGATCAGCTCTCTTAGGAATTGTTTGTGTTCAAAGTTTTGGTTATTGGCATGGGGTCGACTTAGTGTTATATTATTACAAAATTGATTGATACAATTATAACTAGACCGCATAAAGCCAAAGCCAAGAGTGGCATCACATCATGGACTGCCTAGCTTAAAAAAACCTCTGAATCAATTATATCAACAACCTGAGTGTCGACATTTTGATTGGCTTGTGTGAAGAAGCTAGTTTACGAAAACAGCAGATCAAGATTAACAGTAGAAGATCCAACCTCAAGAAAGAAATGGCAATATTGCAAGCTTAGTTTAGCAACCCTTGTCCTAATTGGTTGTTTGTGCACAATACATCCTCGTTGCTGATCAGTGGTCACATAGACTGTTTGGTCTCATGGACATTATTAAAATCTTTCTTTCAGTCATCTGTAGTAAACTATTTTACTGTTCATTCTCTATGGGCATTCGGCTTTACTGATATGAGGATAGTTTGTCCATTCTTGTAATACTGATATATTTGTGATTGAACTCTATGAATATTTAGCTGAAGGGACAGGTTGTGATCTTCAGTAAAATGGTTAACTGTTCACTCTTTGGAATTGCTCGAGGTTGATGTTTTGGTTATTTTTATGAGGGTGACTCATGCCCATATTTATGAATATACTGATTTCTTTTTTTGTTTTTTATTCTTAATTCTGTTAAATCCTCTTTGATATTCTTTCACTTTGAGGTCAGAGTTGTGCTTATTGTTAGGAGGAAAATTTGTATTTGCTATTGTAATATTCTACGTACCGGATTCACCCCTAGCAGGCCCTGGGAGCGCGGGGATACGGCGGTCCGGTACGGGAGCGCGGGGATCCTCGGGGGGTACGGCCAGGGTACGGCGTGCCCCTGCGGATACGGCCGGATACGTCCATGGACGTATCCGGACGTATCCGCAGGGGACACGCGGAACCCTGGCCGTATCCGGGCGTATCGGCGGAATAAAATACTATTTTTTTTATTTTTTTAACTCTATAACAAAATCATAAAGTAAAAACCCTAATTGTTTTTTGCTTTGACCCGTTTATTTTTGCGACTCCGCCTTCCGTTCGCCGCGCCTCCCAGCGACTTGCAACCTCGGCGCCTCCCCGCGACCTGCCATTTGCAGCCTGCGCGCCTCTGCGCCCTCGTCCGTCCGCGCCTCCGCGCCCTCGTCCCTCCCCCGCGCCCCCGCGCCCCCGCACCAGCTCGCCCGCGCGACTGCGCGGCTGAGGACAGGTATTACTATTTCCAAGTTTTTTTAAAGTTTAACGTTATAGTCTCATAGAATATAGTATACTGTATATACTATGTTTATTTATTTAATTTTTATTTATTTATTTTAAGTTTAACATTTTAATTTTTATTAGTATTTACTATTTAATTATAAATTATTCAATATTCATTAGTTTAAATTTAATACTATATATTATAATTTATAATATATACTATTAAATTTTTGTGTTAATGTTTTAATTTTTATTAGTATTTAATTTTAAATTATTCATTAGTTTAAATTTTTCAATATATAGTATTAAATTTTAAATTATTAAATATTAATTAGTTTAAAAATTTAAAATTTATATTTATAATTAAATTTTAATAGCGATTTTTTTGTGTTACAACGATCTGTTAAAAATTATAATGTCTCAGGGTGCAAGTGCCAGTTCAGTGGGGCAAGGGATTAGCCCCAAATATGATTTGCGAGCTCCTCTTTGGAAATATGTGAAAATATTAGAACAGTTGCCTGGTGGAGGGTGTTTTCATTGGGTTTGTTTAGAGTGTAACGGTCATTTCAAGAGCTCGTATAGTCGAGTGAAAGCTCATTTATGTGCGATTTCTAGCACTGGCATCAGAGTTTGTAGTGGGCCAAGCATAGGTGGAAGGCCTGAGAAGGGCTTGCCACAAGAAAAGATTCTTGCATACATCAAAGAGCAAGAAGACGCAGATGCCGTTATGGGGCAAAGATCAAAACATCCTTTGAGAAAGAAAGGATCACCCTCTGTTGCTCCATCTTGTGTTAATGTGGTGACCCCATCACACCCATTTCTCGCTGCACCCATTGCGGCCGAAGAGGAAGAGGATTCACCTCTTGGTTGCAAGAGAACAAAAGATACAGGCCCATTGGAGAGAGCATTCCAAAATGAATCTAGAGAGATAGTAGAGCAGAGCATCGCACGTTGTATTTACGCATGTGGGTTGTCATTTAATACTGTTAGATCACCATACTGGCAGGAAATGGTGAGATCTATCAATGCTGCCCCTAAAGGGTTTACCACTCCAGGGTATGAAAAGGTGCGCACCACCTTGTTGACAAAAGAAAGAAAACACATTGAAGATGCATTGCAGCCTATCAGGGATTCATGGATCGAAACAGGGTTGTCTATTATTTCTGATGGATGGAAAGATACGGCAAATAGGCCATTGATTAATGTGATTGCAGTGAGCGCTAAAGGGGCAATGTTTTTGAAGGCCGTTGATTGTGAGGGGCAAGTGAAAGATGCACAATTCATTGCTAACATTTTGATAGAGTCCATTGAGGCAGTGGGGCCTCAAAACGTTGTTCAAGTTGTAACGGACAATGCTAAAAATTGCAGGGCTGCAGGTATGTTGATTGAGGCAAGGTACGGGCATATATTTTGGACACATTGTGCTGTTCATTCCCTCAATCTTATGTTGCAAAAGTTGGGGACAAAAATTGATTGGATTAAACAAGTTTATGAGGAGGCGAATGAGATCCAAATGTTCATAACTAACCATCACATGTCCCAAGCCATCTTTAGGACTTTCTCAAAATTACAATTGTTGAAGGTAACTCTTAATTTAATTTTATAAGTTTGTAATTTGTAGTGTTTTTTTTTTTTGAACAATTTTAAGTTTATTAATTATTTGTTTTAATTTTGTATAATTGTATTAGGTTGCTGAGACTCGATTTGCCTCACACACCATCGTCTTGAGACGACTTGTTAAGGTGCGTGAAGCATTGAGTAGCATGGTCATCAACAACCTTTGGGGTGTATGGAGGCAGGCAAACAGTGAGAGGGCCACAAAAGTGAAAGGGTGGATTTTTGATGATGCTTGGTGGGAACGTGTGGAGTACTTGCTGAGTTTTACTAATCCTATTGTCAGCATGTTGAGATATGTGGACATGGATCATCCATGTTTGGGTGAGATTTATGATGGAATTGACTCAATGATTGAAAACATTAAATCCATTATAAATGCCAAAGAGCAAGATCCCATAGAGAGGTTCTTCAAGGAAGTGCAGTCGCATCTCATTGAAAGGTGGAACAAAATGACCACCCCATTACATCTTCTTGCTTTTGCCTTGACACCCAAATATTATAGTACAGAGATTCTTTCTTTGCCTAGGAGGGTCGCACCATATAGGGATGTTGAGGTTGCCGAGGGATATAAGGCAGCATTCTCTAAAATCTTTCCCGATCCAGAGGTAGAAGACCAAGTCAGAGAAGAGTTTGTGCATTTCATATTCTCGGTGGGTCATTCCCTTGGCGCTATCCGTGACAAGTACAAGATGGAAGCTCACTTTTGGTGGTACCTCCATGGGCAAGCATCCACCCACCTTCAACCACTTGCAATAAAAGTTCTATCACAAGTAAGATTTTAATTTTTTTACGCTACCCTTCTTTTGACCTTTTTGATGTTTTGTTTTAAGTTTTAAGTCTTTGAATTTTTTATAAATTTTAATTCATTTTGTGGCTTCAATAGGTTGCAAGCTCATCTTCAGCTGAGCGGAGTTGGGGCAGCTATGGTTTTATCCACTCCGTTAAACGCAATAAGTTGGCTGCAAAAAAAGCGGAGGATTTGGTTTATGTGCATTCCAACTTACGTCTTCTCTCACATAAACAACCTCAATACAAAGAAGGGCCAACAAAGTTGTGGGATGTGAACCCAGAGACTGCTGATTTAGATGCCTCTCTAACATACCTTTCTTTATTTGACACGGAGCTAGACAGTGCTTCACATGACTTGCACAGTGGAGCTAGTGGGAGTGGCACTGCTACTGCTTGTGGTTCTAATGAACCACGTGATGAAAACATTGCAGGGGAAGAAGAATATTAAATATATTATATAGTGAACAATGAGAACGCTGATTTGTCTCTATTTTTGTCCATACATTGTAACATTTGCACCATGTCCCTGTTATAATTTATAAAACTAATATAAGTTCGACAATTGAATATTATGATATTTGGCATTGAATTATGACTTTATGAGTATATATTTTGTGGTTATATAACTTATTTGAAGTTATTTTGTTTCCTCTATGCATATTATGTGGTTAATTTTGGTTATATGGCTATATTTTTATATTTTTGATTTTTTATATATATTTTTGTACGGCCGTATCCAGCCGTATCCAAACCACCAAAAAAAAAATCGACGTATCCCCGTATCCGATACTCGTACCCGTATCCGTATCGGCAACTTAGGTAATATTCATTTATTTATGATTGGAGCACATGAAGTTGAAGAGAAGGCATGTTTGCATCTGCAGTAAATTCTGTTCAATCCTTGTCGGAATTATCAGTTATTTCAGGTCAAACTTGTGGTCTTCGTTAGGAAGGTGACTTGCGTCCATTATTTTGAAGCCAAGACGGCAGGTTGTGATCTGCAGTAAAATATCTTTTGTTATTCAGTTTATTCATCTTTGGAATTTTGAGGTCAAAATTATGGTCATTGTTATGATGGCGACTTGTGGCCATTCTTGTAACATCTATGTATTTATGATTAGACCTGGATGAAGCCAAAGCCTAGGAGAAAGGTTTTGATATGCAACAAAATATATTTTTGTATTCTGTTATCCTTTTTGGGATTGTGTTATTTATTTAGTTGGTTAATATTTTCAGGAAGTAGGATGCGACCATGTGCTGAGTATGGGCTACTCCACAGATGGATTTGGAACCACTCCCACCATGAGGAAACACCATCTCATCTGGGTTACTACTCGAATGCACATTGAAGTCTACAAGTACCCTGTCTGGTCAGTAAGACCATTTATTTAACCTTATGTATGTGTGATTATAACTCCTGATATTGATTATAGGCAAATTTACTAGAACAATCAAGTTGTAGAACATTAATTTGCAATGTGTCTTCATGTTGGGGAGACGAATGTGTGGACTAGGGAAAACATTCAGGAATCATAGTATAATGTAGTTGGGTTTTGAAAAATATAGTTACATTTTGTATAAAATATTGGTTTCTTTTTGAGAACTTTTAAGATTTGGCAAATTTAGTCTTGAGGGATTTGTCTCAGTAAACCAGAACGATAATGTTTTAGACACTAATAAAAATCAGTTTAGAAATTAGGTTCATTATCAATTAAAAAATTATTAGTGTTTCTTAGAAGTTTTATTGATTGCTAACTATTTTTTCTTCAAAAAATCAATTGGTAAAAAAATTAGCTGATTGGCGAAGATTCGGATGCCTAATTGTTGGATTATCTGTTTCTGAGAGTTTTTGAGATTTGTCACAGTAAACCTGCTTAATAAAAATTTGGGCACTTGTAAAAATCAATGTAGGTACTTTTTGATTAAGAAATTGCTGAATGTTTGAGTCATTCTGTCAATTGGAAATTTTACTTTTTTGAAAATTGGCAAAAGAATTAGACAACTGATGAAAATTTGGACCCTAATTGTTAAGTTCCTTGTTTCTGATAGTTTTCAAGGTTTTTTCATGCTAGACCTGCTTCATTAGATTTTGTGTACTTGTAAAACTTAGGGTTCTTTTTAAGAACTTTTGTGATTTGGCAAATTTAGTCTTAAGGGCTTTGTCTCAGTAAACCGGAATGATAATGTTTTAGACACTAGGAAAAATCAGTTTAGGTTCATTTTTAATAAGAAGACGATTAGTGTTTCTTATAAATTTTATCAATCGCGAACTATTTTTTCTTCTTAAAAGCAATTGGTAAAAAAATTAGCTGACTGGCGAAGACTTGGATGCCTAATTGTTGGGTTATCTGTTTCCGACAGTTTTAGAGATTTGACACAGTAAACCTGCTTAATTAAAATTACTTGTAAAAATCAGTGTAGCTAATTTTTGTTTAAGAAATTGGCAAAAGATTTAGACAACTGACGAAAATTTGGACACTAATTGTTAGGTTCCTTGTATGTGATAGCTTTCAAGGTTTTTTCATGGTAAACCTGCTTCATTAGGTTTTGTGTACTTGTGAAAATCAACTTAAGGACATTTTGCATAAAACATTGGTTAATATTTTGAGAAACTTACTCAACCAATGATTTTCAAAAAATGGTAAAGATATGGCAATGGTTAAAAATATGGAACTTAATTGTTTTAATCTTTGGTTCTGTTAGTTTGGAGGGCTTTTTAAAAATATATCTGTTATAAGGTTCTAGGTATTTGTAAAAACTAATTTTGGTACAATTTATATTAAAACATGATTAATGGTCATTGGGGGTCCAGTCTGAACCCCTCGGCTGTGGGCACTCCCTGATGAGCATTATCAAAACCTGCATTGGCCCTTTTACAGTGATAGATGATAACATGGATGATTCATTTGGCCCGGGCCTTGATAAAGATGTATGATGGGACTAGCATCCAGTCTTTCCGACTTTCATCGGCTCATGCTTTTTGGGGGGTCTTGCTCCCTCCACATAGTTATTTGTGTTGGTACCTTAACCACACGGTTTGTGTTGGTACTTTAACCACATGGTTTGGGGCTTTACTGCTTTGTCAATTGGTGAATTTCTTTATTATTATTATTTTTAAAGGTAAATTTTTAGCCGATTGGTAAAACTTTGGGCCCTAATTGTTGGGTTCTATGTATCTGTTAGTTTTGAGGTTTTTTTCACTGTAAACCTGCTTGCTAAGGTTGGGCACTAGGGAGATGAAGTAGTTGTGTAAGTCCAATGGATGCAGAGGTGATGTTGTAGAAATTGAAACTTGGTGCCAAGCTGAGGGCAAAGTTGGGACTAGGCGCGACTGGATTCTCAAGGATGCCACAACAAAAGCTCTTATTGGTAGGGCTACAAGGTAATAATCAAAATTGACACATTATTTTCATATTTCTCAATAGTGGAGATCATTTTTTTTCTGTTTTCAAGCACTGATTGATCTGTGGACTGCAGTACTCAGTTTATCTGACATTCTTGTCAGCATGCAGAATCCAAATTTTATCTCGTGCAAGTAGACAAAAATTGTTGATTTAACAACCTGATTGTAATAATTCTGTTTGATTTCCAAGAATGTCATACTTTGGTCCAAAAAATTCTGACTAAATAATCTGTTTGTCAGCACATTTTTGATGATGAATCAGAACACTCAACGCCTTTCTAGAGTAATTGACAGTGCAAGGGATGAATACATGATTCATAGCCCCAAAGTACCTAGGTATGGTTCTATTTTAATTTTTAAAGGCTCAAGTTTTCCTCGTTGATGAGAATTTCGATTAGCATCATTTATGTTGAGTGATTTTTCTTAGAGAATGACAACTGGGGGAGTTTTCATTCTTTAGGTTTGCATTTCCAGAAGAAAATAGTAATAGTTCTAAGAAGATACCCAAACTTGAGGATCCTGCACAGCATTCTAGATCTGGTCTTATGGTAAGCTTTTATTGAGCACAACGTGATGGTATTCTGCAATTCTGTTTCTGACAATACCTGAACAACACTAAATGTAGTCATTAGTCATTGGGATGTTATTAATGTGTGTTAATCCAGACTCTATTGGATAGCTTTTGGTTTTGCATTAACAAAATGTTCAATTAGCAAGCAAATAATATGAGCATACAAACTTTTCTTGTAGATGGTTTGACATTAGTTTTATGGTAGTTTGGGAGAACCTCTGTGAGCTAATGCATGTACACATTGTAAATTTATCCACCAGGGTAGTGAGTACATGTATGCACATGCACTAAGATTTCTACTGCTGCAAATACTTATTCAAAATTGCTTATGGCCAAACATGTTCAAATTTCAATTTCTACCTTGAATTAGTTATTCCACACATCTAAAGGCTGTCCCTTTTCGTTCCATTAAATACAGATATTGTGATTTCTGAATTAGTACCATTTTTTTGCTGCCGATCGGTTTTACTGTTTTAATGATTACACAGCCTAGGAGAGCTGATCTGGATATGAATAAACATGTTAATAATGCTACCTACATTGGCTGGGTTCTTGAGGTTTGTATTGCCTTCATGTGGTTTTTTGGGCACTGGTAAATCCAAACTTTCTCCGTTTGCATATTTAGTTTGGGTGCAGCTTTTCATATTTCATGCATAATGTCTGAGTGAGGTTCGTTAAACGTGGATTCATTAAGATCATATATATTTTATGTTTTAATTATTAGCTTTATTACCATTTAACTGTTTTTTGTTGAATATTCAAATCTGGTAGTTGCAAATATAGATTTTTATGATTGTTTTCATGGGTTTGCATTTTGATACATTTATCTAGAAACAACTGTGTTCTGTTCTATCCTCTTTTCTTTACCAACACATCTGTTTCCAGATAAATGTACAAAAACTGCAAATATATTCGAAATTGTGGAAAGTGCTTTCTATCATCTTGGATTTAGGAAATTGAGATCTACGTAGTGCATTTTTATAGAGATGGTTTCTCTTAAGTGAAAAAATGCTGAATTAGTGATATTTGTCCATGGTAGAGCATGCCCCAAGAAGTTTTGGAGTCACATGAGCTGCATACAATCACGCTTGATTATAGGCGAGAATGCAACAAAGATGATGTTGTTGAGTCTTTGACAAGCTTGGAACCCAGCATTTCAGAAAATAGTGCAGTGGAAGATGGTTTTGTTGCATCTAAAGGGATCACTGCTATAACAAATAGATCAGCTACAGTTAAAAGTCCAGTTAAACTTTCTTCAGGTACCGAGGATTTTGAATTCTTACACATGCTAAGATTGGCTGATGGCCATGTTGACATCAATAGCGGTCGGACTGTATGGAAGAAACTTGTGACATGATATACATACATAAATTGATTATCAAAATTTAAGTCACAAGGTCTCCAATACCAACTACAACTTCAAAAGGTCATTTAGTATTGGAAACTGATCTTTAATGTATTGCAATTTGCAAGTGCATGGCGTTTTTTGTTCTTTATGGATCGGAAATGCTCAGTGTTTCCTGAGTTCCTGATATGGGCATGAGTGTTGAATTGGACAAGACACATTTTCGCTTTTTAGGGTTGTTAAATGCCACTATTGAGAAATTTCATGTGTTAGCTTGACTGGTGTTTGTCTGGAGTGTGTCATCTTACTATTTAACAGTGTTATATGTGTTTCACAGTTTTAAATACAATCCTATGGAGTATATTGAGGTGAATGCTTTGGATTGTAACGTTCAAAAAACAGGTATCTTATTATTTGCACGATTCAATGTCCACACAAAACAAGGTATGAATATCCATTTGTTTGCTATAAAAAGGTACACTACCAAAGGAATAACAATTGCAGATATGCAAATACATACCACAACTTAACATAGAAGAACCTGAGAGAATAACAACTTTATATCATAAGGTAGTGCATAGAACAATTGTTCAGTGCAGGGAGGACCTGTCAGACAATGCCCTTACCCCGACATGCATCATTCTATTTATATGACAAAAGAATCAATGGTTGTCTGTTAAAACACAGCTGTCAATGACAGACGAACCTAACTAAAGAGTCGTTATGATACTACCTAAATCTGACAAGAGAGTAAGCATATCATGGTCAGCTATAGAACAATGTAGTTTTTAAAGGTAGATAACAAGGGCAATACTAACACGACGGTCTGCAGTATCCTGCCTTAAAAACTAGTCGGAGTGCCTTCCAACACAACCCATATACTACATGATTAAAATTAGATGGAAGAGCGAAGATAGAAAACATTTATGGTGGGGTGATTGTTGTTGTAGAGGTTGTTTTGCTAAAATATATAGGTACCTGGGTGAAACTACTTGTGCAAAAAGTCTGAAGCTTAGAATAAGTTCTGCAGTCGGATTTTGTCCACACAAAATTGCTACATGAATACATTGCAGGAAACCCACAAATCCAAGAACAATATTGTTTTTTTGTTTGTTTCTAGCAATTCTTCTTGTTGGTTGTTGCACAAATAGGAGTGTACAGTACATCAAAAGAACTGTATGGCTGCAGAGAGGGATGTATGGCTGAAGAGAGGGGAAGGCTGCATGACTCAATATTTTCACACATGGACGTACGGTGGTCAATTGCAATGTATGACAGGTGAGGTGTGGGCAGGGTGTACAATGCAGAAGTGTACGGTGTAAACAGGATGTTTGGGTTGGATATTAGTTGGCCACAAGGGACTGCTAGTAGCCGTACTGTAAGAATTTAGGAGTGTTTGGCACTGCTGAGACATACGGCGAGGTAGCTGCTCGGGCGTACAGTGAGGGAGAATGTTATGCTTAGGCATATGGTGGGGGCACATGTCAGGGGCACATGTAAGAGGATGTACATTGGGAGCACATGGATGCATGGTGTAAGACCTCTTTTGTGTGGGTGTATGGCCTTTCTTGACCTTTGACTTTGCTTGTATAATTATCTCTCATATTATTTTTTATTTTGCCTTCAATAACCATACTTTTCTTCATCCCTGTGTCTTTTTGTTAGGTGGGTCCCTCGTGTAATTTTCCATCTGTACATAGAAGGTCAATATTAATCCTAGTAACCTCAACCTAAATAAATTTAATTTGGCCCATTCACTACATCTTTAGATCCTATATTGTCTGAATTCGTTAGTCGTCCGATCCGATTTTCCATTATTTGGTGGATTTTAAATGGCCATGGTCCGAGTACTTGAAATGTTTCTAGCTTTACTTCCCATTGACCATTAATGTTTAATATAAACACCCTCGACTTAAAATTTGTGTGCCTCAAATACTTATCGTGCTTGTACTTGTTCTCTCTTTAACACAAGTGCCCTCAGTTTAAAATTCAACCACCGCAAGTATTGGTTTCAACAATACTTCTTCTACCTTGAGATAGCCTTGGTCGACCGATGTTCCATGCGTCTCAATTCATCCAAGGTTATGACTCTCTTTTCATTTAGAGATCTGATCATATTCAGAACTAGTACATGCTTTATGAGGTCGTACTTCACCTTCTATTATAATATTATTCTTAGACCCTACGTTCACAATCATTGTAGGCTCCATGAACTTTCATGCCAGCTACACTCTCAAAATGGTGGGGTAACTTATTATTGAACTTTGCATCCCTAACATTGTATTGCTATTAACTCGGGTGGGTAATCCGACTGTGATGTTGACAGTTTGGGACTTGACATCACCGATTTTTTTTAATCATTTCTTTGCAGGGTGACATCTTTAATCTCCATAATTTCAATGCTATTCAAACCATTAAGGGAGTTCGTCTCGTCTTTGGAGCATGACTGTAACTCCAATAGGGTTCATTGTTTCCTTCTTTTGAGCACATTTCCTCGCTTGTTGCCTAACTCTTGAGATCTATCATATATTTCATTTTATATTTTCAATGGAGAGTAAATTTTTCTTCCCGTTGTGGTCGACATTGGCTACTATCAGCCGATCTAAACCCAACAATGCATCATAGGCCTTTTTTTACTGAGATGACTACAAAGTTCAACAAAAAGGGTTGGGTTTCAATAAATATCTTTTGTTGTATTAATACACCCAAATGCCAAAATGCCATATTGGTTTGATCCCACCAGTTGGAATGTTGTAGGCTTGATAGTTGGCTTCCCAAGACTTTTCCAAGTGTCCTCTAGAAGAACACTGACACCCAAACCACCATCCACAATGGCGTTCATTAGGGTTCCCCCAAGTATCTCCATATGCACTACTGCTGGCCGTCAGGGTAGATTCATTGTCAGGGGCATAGGATCGATCGCATGATCACCTAATAATGGGGGCTCGAACATGGGTTCATTCTTTTGCTTATTCTCTCCATTGTCTGTTGTTACCTCTAACATTAGGTGTGTTGTCACATGCTCTATGTCGAGGCCATTACGAGTTATAGTGGTGGTTATTGCATTCTTGAGTTCGGGAATACTTTTCAATAAATTTGCTACCTTAACGAGTACGATAGGTTGCAAAACTTGTTTTGCAATTGATTTGTCTTACTCAAGTCGACTGGTCATTGTCCTTGTGTGTTCATGCGATTGTCATTTTGCTTCAACCATGGCCCTCTTGACTTTCATCATTGCTTCAACAAGTCTTTCCTTCTTCGTTTTTGGATCAGGGTAGATAGCTTTTGCTGCTTGTGCTCTAGTAATTGCTATTACCACCTCATTCTTGGCCACGTGAATCATGTTGATGTTAGATTGCTTCAGACAATGGGCATCATTATGATCCTTGGGCCCATATTAGCTACATGAAAGTCCTATGTTATTTTGGTTTGGAGGGCAATCTCTTGCAAAATGCCCCCACTTGTTACACTTCTAGCACTGTACAATTGGTCATCCTAGTGAGTCGTATTAAATCCAATACCACCACCTCCATTACTCTGATGTCGGATATTGTTTAGCTTTGTTGGCATGGTGGGTGGTGTCGATTGCTCCCCTTTCGTGAAGAGTACTTGGGCACTCTTGTTTTGTAACTTGCATTGGCAATCCTTGACTAAATGCCCTATAACTTGACAATTCTCACATAACATCTTCTTTGGGAAATTCACATTGGTGTGACCTTCTACCTTGCAGTCAGTATATAGAAGATCCTTGCCTTTGTTCTTAGTCTCCCTTTAGCAACCTCATCATTTGGAGCATGTCTCTTTTCAAGGCTCCCACCGATCTAGGTTCACTGTTATTATTGGACTATGAATCATCATCTTTGCTCCTTGTTGTTGTGAATTTTTACACTTCACAATAACACCTCCAATCGCGCTATCATAGGTGATTGGAGGTAAACCAAAAACAAGGACAATAATATTTTTCAAAATAAAGATATTGACTCCATAGCACAATGGAAAAGGCTTGGCGAACCCATTCATAATTTTCGTTGTAGATAAATCTACATGGAAAATTGCACATAATAAATTTTCAAGAATCAGTGTTCATGTTCGGTGTTCATTGATCCAATGCTCATTACATTCAACGCTAATTGGATTCGGGCTTAGCAGTTTCTATTTTTGGAATATATTGAGACACAATGCTTATTGTTCCTCATCAAAATACCTTTCCAACGCATCGAACGAGAGCCAAAATGGAGTTCGGATGCGAAAGTTATGGACAGGGGGGACTTGGACCTTGCTTTGCAGCTACAAAAACTTTGACTTGCTTTTGCAACTACCTCCTTTTGCACTTGTTTTTGACCTCAAAGTTCTTCAAGAAAATCTATTGGGTTTTCGCATTGGTTTCTTTGAAGTTTGTCCTTGTAGTCTCTCAAACCCCCTACATTGGAGTTTCCACTCCCTCTACATTGGAGATTTTCTCCTGTAGTGCAGTCTCAAACCCCCGATGTCAAAGTTTCCTGCTTCCCCTGCATCATAGATTTTCACCTACAGTGCAGTCTCAAACACTCGACGTTGGAGTTTCCTGCTCCCTTCTCATCAGAGATATCAACCTGCAGTGTAGTCTCAAACCCCTGACGTCGGAGTTTTCCACTCCCTCTGCATCGAAGATTTTCACCTACAGTTTAGTCTCAAACCCCTAGCGTCGGAGTTCCTGCTTCCCCCGCATCGGAGATTTTCACTTACAGTGCAGTCTCAAACCCCGACGTCAGAGTTTCTTGCTCCCTCCGCATCGGGGATTTTCACTTGCAGTGCATCGCAAACCCCCAATGTTGGAGTTTTCCACTTCCTTCGCATCGTAGATTTTCACCCACAATGTAGTCTCAAACCCCTGACATCGAAGTTCCCTGCTTCCCCCACATCAGAGATTTTCACCTGCAATGCAGTCTCAAACCCTTGACGTTAGAGTTTCCTGCTTCCCCCACATCAGAGATTTTCACCTGCAGTGCAGTCTTAAACCCTTGACGTCGTAGTTTTTTGCTTTTCTCGCATCAGAGATTTTCACTTGCAGTGCAGTCTCAAACACCCGACATTGGAGTTTCCTGCTTCCCTTGCATCGAAGATTTTCACTTGTAGTGCAGTCTCAAACCTTGGAAGTTGGAGTTTCCTGCTTCCCTTGCATCGTAGATTTTCACTTGCAATGCAGTCTCAAACCCTCGACGTCGGAGTTTCCTACTTCCCCCACATTGGAGATTTTCATTTGCAATGTAGTCTCAAAATCCTAACGTCGGAGTTTCCTGCTCCCTCTGCATTCGATAATTTCACCTCCAGTGCAGTCTCAAACTTCGACGTCAGAGTTTCCTGCTCCCTCCGCATTGGAGATTTTCACCCGCAAGTGCAGTCTCAAACCCCCAACGTCGGAGTTTTCCACTCCATTTGCATCGGTTAAAATATAACCGTCAGTGACTCAATGGTTGTCATTTAAAACATAACCATCAATGACAACTGAATGTAACTAAATACTCATTACAAAACTACCTAAATCCGACAAGAGACATTGTCAGCTACAAAACAATGCTTTTATTAAATCCCAGTAACAACGAAAATACTACACCATTTGTTATTACCGTATTAGTTTTGTGTTGAATTGTGCTTCCACAATTTTTGTTGTTGTAACCATTTAGCCAAAAAATGCGTGGAGAACATCTCAAGATTTTTCCTTTTAGGTATGCATAGTGGCAAAAACTTCCAAATTGGAAAAAAAACACATTTTTAAAATTTTTCAGTTTTATAAGTTAAATCCTTATTTTTTGGAGAGTGGGTTAATATCGACCCACACTCATTAACCTTAGTTGGCCCTAAATCAAAAATCCTATGTGAAGTAATATGTAGATACTTCAGAATTTTTCCTTCCTCGGGAAGACTCTTTTTTCTGTTTTGTCTGCTCCAATGCCTATCACACATATTTTGAAAACCTCTCATATTTTGTCTTTTTACGAACATGGCTGCTATGGTTGCATGAATTGCTATGACTTGGAAGTGTGTTGGAAATAATAATATCATGATTTGCATTAGTCGGAGATAAAACTGAGGGGGATATATAGCTATAAGTCTTCAAAGATCTTGAATTTTTTAAAGGTAAAATAATAAATTATGTTATGAAAATTTCCCTTGCATTATAAATTAAGATAACCCTGATGTTGCAGGGTCTCACACTCTTCTTCCAAGGTGGGTAAATATTGTGGATTGCTTCTTGAAGTTGATAGATTACTAATTTCCTCAAATATTAGACTTGCAGTTGGGTAAAACTTTTTCCATGTCTGATCCTTCTCTCCTACCAGTTTTAATCTGACTTTTGTTTGGTCGCCAGGAAACTTGAGTTCTGCTGGAACACATGCTTCTTAAATATGGCATTTGTGCTGAAGTAAATTGTGCATTGTGTTTTGAAGCAATCATTGAAGACAAATATTGCATAAAATTGCCAATGAACCATGTTAGATAAAAGGATGAGTGTCATTGCACAATCCAAGCAAGTTTTTGATGGAATGGATCCCCTTTAAACCTGGCATTTTTGCCAAAATAAATTATGCATAATATGTTGCATTGTGTTATGAATATATTATTGTAAGCAAATATTACCCAGCCCACATTAGATAAAAGACTTGGGCTGGCTGCAAAACCCATGTGAATTTTGACAAAATAGATACCTTTTAGACTTGATAGGTATGTTGAACGAAGTTATGTATAACATTGTGGGTGTGTTTCAAAGAAAACATCATGAGTCTGCCAATGGCTTGCATTAGATAAAGGAATGAGACTTGGTCCAGGATGTAGGCGAATTATGATGAAATGGATACTCCCTAAACCTAGTGTTTATGCAGAAGTTCTGCATAACACGGTGCGATGTGTTTTCAAAAACAATTATTAGATCAGTTTGTCAACAATTATTAGATCAGTTTGATAAAGAAATGAGGCTGAGTGGAAGATCCATGAGAATTCTGATTCAGCAGATACTCCTTGGGCATGGCATTTGTGGGAGTAGGTTTTGCATAACACGAAACTGTGTGTGCTTGAAGCAAAATCCTAAGAAAAAAATTAGGTAAGTTTTCCAATGATGTGTTAGGTAAAGTAATGAGACTGCATGCAGAACCCGGGTGAAATTATATGGAAGAGATACCCCTTAAACCTGGCATTTGTGCTGAACTAAGTTCTGCATAACACAGCAGGGTTGTTTTGAAGCAGACATCTAAAAACAAAAATTAGGTGAGTCTGCCAAAAGTATGTGAAAGGATGAGGCTGTGTTCAGGATGGGGGTGAATTTTAATAGATTAGATACCTCCTAAACCTGGTATGTATGTAAAAGTTGTACATAACAAGGTGCAGCGTGTTTTGATCCAAGCACCCAAGTACATATATTGGTTAAGTTTGTCAATAATCTGTGGTAGATAAAGAAACAAGGCTGTAGTAGATACCCCTTAGGCCTGGCATTTATGTGGGAGTAAGTTTTACATAACATGGTACTTTGGGTTTTGAAGCAGAGTGCAAAAAAAATACAAGATAAGATTGTCAATGACTTGTTGGATAAAAGGAACAGAAAACCTGGGTGAATTTTCATGTTATAGACACAATAAAGCCTGAAGTTTAAGTTCCACAAAACATGGCGGTTTGTGTTTGAAGGAAGCATCCAAAAACAAATGTTAGATGGGTCATGAACATTGAATTGATATTAACAATCAGCTGCTTCACGAAAAAAGATTTTACACAATGTGCACTGTGGGAAGACCCAATGCATAAAATGAAATGGTTCACAAGGTCACAATACTTACTGAAGATTTTGCAGATGGGGTAGCAAGCTAAGTGGCCTTGACTGGGGGGCAGACATTCTGTGATTAAGTGCACTTGAATTCGGAACAGTACTGGGATTGGTGACCTCATGGAAAGTTTCAATGCTTCGTCCTTGTGAGCATCACATAGATGCAAGCAATGCCGAGTGGCCCATTGAAGCTCATGAGAGATCTGTTCTTGTGAATCACTACTCATGAAAATGGGTCTGAAGATTGACTCGATATTAATAAACAGCTGATTTCCAAAAATGATATAACATAAATATTAGAAGTTTGACAGTGTCCTGTGTTAGATCAAGGGAAGAGATTGGGTCTAAAGATCCCGGGTGAATTTTGTTCAGAAATAAGTTTTCTGCTTGCATGACTTGGTTTGTCATGTTTTAAAGCGCACACCAAAACCGAATTTTAGGTAACTTTACCAATGCCCTGTGCTAGATGGAACGATGAGACTGCATGCATGAATTTTGATGGAATATGATCCAAAAGGGATCGAATTCATGGTTGGAAAAACGACGGTCCATAAAATGGTCATAAATCTTCATCAAAAGTCATATTGGCACGAAAATTGACACGGGGCATCCACATATAGTCATTAAGTAAGTTTCAAGTCAAAATTCTACGGGTTGACCTCAAAAAATGTGAGGAATCAATTAACTAAATCCTGGCCATAACTTGGTCATATGATGTCGAAATGACTTGAACTTTTAAATGTTGCATGGTGACATGTATCCCCACATGCCCACAAAAATTCATCCATTTGACCTTTCAAAATGGCAAAACACACTGCTGAATGTTTTGGCCGAGAGGCCAATCTAGAGTTTAACTTTCTGGAAAACTGACAATGGACTGGTCATCTAACAAACCTTTGGAATTTCCTTTAAAATTTTATTTGGTGCCTTGTCGAAGTAGTGGTTGCTTCTCATACTACTCTGAATGACAATGAGGGATATCCGAGGGTGCAAACTTGTAACTGATTGCCTAAAACAGATTATAAACATGAACTATCAATAGGCACGGGAAAGAGGAAGAGACACAAGCACACAATGCACGTAAATGCCTTGATACCACTCCCCATCCCACCTGTCTCCCCATTTCATGATAGCTTCATATGACACCGGTGCTCTATGTTTTTTTCATTATGATAATGCTTTGTCATTGCATCTGTCATTTGATATATTGGAAGGATGGTTGGCAAAGCACCCAGAAATATTAGTTACTTCTAAACGGGATTTATTCAAAGACTCGGCACTTTATCAGGATTACCATAGATTGTCAACTTTCAAAAAGGTAACAGAATATTGCAATCCCAAGAGATTGAAAGATGAAACTTTTATCGTCCTATAGGTCAAATTTGTTGTAGGACCTATCAATATAATGTTTTTGTTTCTATATGTGATTTTCATTGCAGGCTATGGCCAATTTCATGGTGGCAGTGAGAGGAAACAAAGTGAGTTTTGAGTAGGATAGTAAATGCTGCTGGAGCAACTGCAGCCAACGAGGTGTTAATGTTCTGCCTTGCTGATCTGAAGATGTCTTCCTAGTGCCATCTCCATATTACCTAGGGTAACTTAGATATACTTAAAATTCCTGTAAGGTGCATTGGTCTGTAGTGAAATGCATCTAGTATGTTATTTATAGAGCCTAAAAAATATATGTTCTCAAAAGGTATTTTTGGTGAACTTAATTGGATGTGTGGCTTGGTTTTTGCAACCTTGATGGGAAAGGAACAGTGTTTTTCTAAAGCATTGCTTTTGCTGCAGGCTATAAAGAGATCTGAGTTGGCGCACAGGCGTAGCGATTGTGCCAATCCATTGTTATAGCTCCAACAATTTTCAAATCACCAAATCTGCAGTGGAATACGCATACAAGGAAACCCAAAAGCGAAACAATAACGTGAAAGAAATTCTCATAACAAATCCATGTAATCCACTGGGCACAACTTTAAGTGCCAAGACATTGAAACTGTTGCTAGATTTTTCTCAGAAGAAGAAAACACCTCTGGTATGCGAATGAGATCTATTCAGGATCCGTCTTTTCTTCTCCACAGTTTTGCAGCATTGCAGAAATTGCGGCTGAAGAGAATTACATGCCAGAAAATTTGTCTAAAGACCTGGGACTTCCAGGCTTCAAAATTGGTGCCATATATTCCTATAATACTACCGCAGTGACTGCAGCTAGAAGAATGTCTGGTTTCTGCATGGTTTCTTCACAGACACAGTATTTAATGTCTACTATGCTTTCACATTCAGAATTTGTTAAGTATTTTATAGCAGAAAATAAAAGATATTAGAAGAGATGCATAAATTGTTAATCTCTGGGCTTGCTCGAGCTGGCATTAAACACTTGGAAGGAAACACAGGTCTTTTCTGCTGGGGTAACATGAGTCATCCGCTTCCATCACATGACCAAGAAGAGAGTTAAAATTATGGAAAAATATTTTATGCAAAGCCAGATTGAATATATCTCCTGGGTTTTTCTTCAACTGCATGGAGACATGCTGGTGTAGAGTCTGCTTCGTTGTTATGAACATATCCACCATGGGAGTGGCCTTGCAGCGATTTCAGGGCTTTGTCAGGGAATACAAAGTAATGCACGAGCCTTTGCTAATCTCACATTCTCACAGCTCTTCAATTCAAAGAGGGGTGCTGGGATTTGCAGTTAAATTTTGTGTTCAGAATATTAAAGTGGATAATTCTGGCAGCCATATGACATTTTAAACAGCCTTTTATTCCATTCCTGTCTCAGATTTTGTTTGGAGTGTAAAGCAATGTTATGAAATTTTACCAGTGGTTTTATTTTTTTATTTTTTTAAAACGAAAGTGGTAGATTACATTCTTAATGCCACCTTACTAGAGTAACAAATGCTTATGGTACGTGCTCCCTGCTCCTTGCAATTATACTGAAAATACATGCTACATAATATGATTAGAATTATGATTAGAATAATGACTTGTCAAGGAATTCATATGACTGACATACAATACTAAAATTTCCCAAAAATTAATAACTAGAAACACAACCTAAAGGTGCATGCGTGGATTATTGCCGGTATTTATAGGCCTATCGGCCTAGCCCTGCATAGAATTGCCTTATAACAAATGAATGTGCAAGGCCAGGCGAATAGACCTATAAATACTGGTGCCTATCGGCCGTTCACATGCGCACCTTTAGGTGCTGTTTCTAGTTTATATAACCTGAGCAAAAGGTGCAAATGACTTGAAATTCAAACTAGAGCATCTTGACACAAATTTCCATGCTCCCATAAAAAATGAGGTCATAATTCACCATTTGATAGCTTAATGATTTATGAGGATCATCAAGGTCAATAAAAGACAAAAAAATAGAAATAAACAAAAAATCTCACTGAATTCCAAATAGGGACAGTTAAACTACCGGAATGGAATAGCAAGAGTTATCTGTTCAGTTTTCATGCCCAGCCATCAAGGTGAAGGCATAAAGGGAAGACTTGTGAGAGTGTGAGGGGGAGAAATATTCAGATTTGGAGCATCCCAGCTTCACAAGTTAGTAATGGAGTCTGCATACAGCATATAGAGGAGTCTAGAGGAGTTCTCATTGAGTTCCTCACCCATATTGGGTCACATTCTTGTTGAATATTGACTGTACGTAGCTACTGGAGCAATAAAATCAGTCATATGTTTGCTTTGTGGTGATGTTTCCAAGCGAGGGTTTTACACTCTCTGATGTGTGTATTTTATTTTGCGTGTTGTTCTGTTTTCCAATTTTTTTTAACACACTAGACCGAGTACTATGCTGCTGCAACTCTTTTAGGTGCACATTTATGCAAACACATGAATGAATGATGAATAACAAGTTCTGAATCAGTATTCAGGTCTATTTTGATCAAAGTCTTGAGCATCAAGTTCCTTGTGGCTTATATGGAGCTTTGCTAACACATTTGGGGTTTGTGTATCAGCAAGTGCATGTCAAATGTTTAATGAAAGTACTTCAGATTTGTAGAGGGTTTCTTCAAGGCCCAAGGCTTGAAGAAAGAAAATCAGATATATCCTCAAGGGATTGAAAAATTGAAGGAAGAGAACCAGGGGGTTGCACTGCAAACTCAAAAAACAAGATGAATTTATGGAGAGTGTTGGAAAAGGTTCACAATGGCACAAAATCAGTTTGTATAAGGCTCCAAATGAGTTTGAGGAGAGCTCATTCAAAAAGAAGAGAGGTGTATGCAAGCTCTAGACAAGGTGCAATAAGAGATGACTTCCAAAGAGGAGTTCTTTAGCAAGCTCCAATCCCAATGTGAGAAGGTTATTCCACACCAAGCAAGCAACCATCACCACTTCAAGAAGAGGAGCAAATGCTCAAGCAGGTGGCATTTCACTAAGATAGGAAGAAAGAAGAGTTGAAAACCTATGCAAACTTCCTTGGTGGTGCCAAAGAAGTATTGGAAAATCGTAGAGTCGATTTGTTGCTAGGAGTAGAGTCCATTCTCGCCAAGAGGGATCACTTTGAGAAGAGCAATGCTCAATTAATGGAAGAAAAGCTATTAATCATGGTTGCAAACGAGAGAAATTTCTAAGCTTTCACTTCAAGAAAGGTTCGACTCTACAAAAGATATTCAAACTCTGATAGAAGGAAGCATGGTAAATATTTCCACAATTGCTCATTCTTTTCATAAAACGTCATATGAGACCATCTGTAGTTTTGGAAAGTATACTTATGCAATTGGCTTCAAGTTGTTGGAGAAAATAGGACCTTGAAGGAAAGGAATTGGCAAGCATGGCCAAGGTAGGAAGAAGCTAATTAAGGCACAAACTAGGCCTCATCATGTAGGTTTAGGATGTGTTGGTAGAATGGAAGTTTAGAACACTCTACTGCAAGAAACAAACTTTCCAGATAGACCAAATAGTTACTATGCCAAAAGCAATCCTGTTTCCGAGGACTTGTTTTTAGTATTGTTAACCAAATTTATTAGTTGCAGAATCACAAAGTGCTGTCAGTGGAAGAGGAACAACCAACACGCAGGGTTCTGGTGAATTAGGGTTGCATAAAGTTTGGTACGTTTCTCTATCAGCTTTCCCTAAATGGGGTATTACTTTTGCTTCTATTATTATTAAGCATGTATTTCTTTGAGAGAGGTTTTCCTATGGCTTGAATGTTTCCTTTGCAGTGAAATGTGTCTCCTGTAGTTTTGTGTTGAACACAGGTGCTTCTTGTAGTGATGTCCCAAGTTCAAAACCTGGGGGGTCTGTGTCATGTCAAAACAGCAACGCATGCGGAGGAAAGCCTGCTACTGAATAAATAATAAATAAGTGATCGCTTGTCATGGATCTCAATTGCAGATCGAAGTGTTTTAGTGCTGTGTTAGTTGCTTCCTAAGCTTTAATCTTTAATGTTGACTTATTTTCAGTTTAGATTTTTGGATTGAGTGAAAGGAGCTCTCCACTTGCCACTACTTTCACAACCTATAATTTGTGGTAGCATTCACCTGTAATTCTAATGATATGTATTGGGTTACAAAAGTTGAAACCAAATGACAATTAGTAGTATATGCTTAGGTATGAATAAAACAAAAACTTATTGGAAGGAAAAGGTTTAATCTACCATATAATAGAATGGTTAATGGAGACTGAGGATTCAATTTGGGGGACGATACACCGATTGTTAAAAACTAGTGTGCTATATTATAGCCAAACTCCTCTATACTGAAGTGACATAAATTTGCAAGAGTAATAAACAAAATTTTATTGTAAGATAATAAAAGTTTTTAAAGAGAAAATAATATCTGTGGAAGGTATATCAGCTATCTACTTTGAATTACACAAGATGAGCTCTTTTCTTCTAGCTAAAAAAAACTAATAATATTCAATTGTTCTAAATTTAAACATAGTTAATAACATCCACTTAATGTGCATAGGTATTCAAACAAGAATTTTATTCAAAGCCAAAACAAAATTAATAATATCCTTTTTGCATTCATTGGCATGTGAATTAGACAACTCTTGAGAATAAGAGATCTATTAGAAAAAGAATTGCTAATCAAGGAAAAATAACTTGCAAAAGAAAAAGTTATTGATTGGGTGGAGAATCTCATTGGAACAAGATTTGCAAGGGTGGTGAATCCTATCAAATTGGCCTCTATAATTGTGGCAAAAATGAAAAATTGTAGATATTTGTTGTGGATGTAAAAGTGAATCTTGCCCAATATTGAGAATTTAGTGATATTGTTTGGTAAATTGTGATATTGTTACAACAGATCTACATATGCAAAAGTGTCGTGAGCTTCAAATGCATTGTATAGCTGAATAACACATGCTTGAGAAGCGTTGCATGTATTGAGAAACATCGAAGATCGAGGACGATAAATTTGAAAAGCACAAGACTTGTCAAGCATCCTAGAATTGACAAGCATCACATGCTTGAGAAGCATCGCGTGCCTTGTAAAGCATTGCATGACTTGTCAAACATCACTTTACAATGAAGCATTGCAGGGCTTGACAAGCATCATGTAATTGTGAAGCTTCGTAGGATTTGGTAAACATGTTTGTGAAGCATGCTTGATAAAAATGTTGTAGAATCATCATGAAAAAGCTGCATAGACCACAAAAAAAAGTTCGACAAGAAAAAATTACAATTAACGCAATCGATTTGATGGCTAAAGAGATGAAAATTGAAGATATCATCATTTGAAGTTTTTAATATCATTCTAATTGAATTTGGGTGGAATGGTTTAGGTCGATTTTGTTGATGTCACCTTTGTTGTGATTTTCATAATTTAGGCTTTGATTATAAAATGATTTGTCACTTGGGGTTGATTTGACATTAATTATGATTTTTTTGCCTTAATTCCCAATAGAATTCGTGGTGTCTTTTCTAAAATGAATGAATGAACCTAGGTTTGGATGAGGTGGTTTAGTTTTTTTGTCACCCCTATAAACAAGGAAAGTACAGTCCTTGGATTTGATAAGTAATGTGTATTTAAAATTTACATCAATTAGCAAATTCATGCTGTGTGAAATCATTTTTCTTGGTGTGAAATGATGGGTATCATGTTGCAGAGGAAGATTGGTGTGATTTTGACATTAACAACATGATTGAACGGGGTTTCATTTAATGGAGGTTTCCCCTTATTTATTGAAGATTGTAGATATTGCCAATTATTTGTTTGAGGCTCATGCTTACTCACTTCTTTGGTCTAAATTTTCTCTTATTTAATTGTTGCTAAAAATTTGTTTTCAAAGTTTTTTCTAAAATCCGAAGAAGAAAAAATGGCTTTTTGGGGTTCTATCTTTGAAAATAGATTCACAATTATCTTTAGTCTCTATAGTACTGAGATGAAAGCTACCATCGAACTTGTTAAGGGTACAAAATACTTGAAGTTGAACATTACTAGTAGGGTTAATTCTGAAGTGGTGTCAATATTTGTTTGCAATCTTTTACCTATCTTTTGTGACAAAGGTCTAGTAAGAATTTTAGAAGAAATTTTCATAAAGGAAAAGTTTAGAGTTGGTCTAGACTTTAGATTGTGTTCATTTATGTTCCACTCTTCTAATTTTTCAAAGTGGTGATAATGGGAGTGTTTTTCCATTATTGGAATTCAAAGCTCTTAAGAAACAATTTTTTAGTTTGTTGGATCGAGTAGAAAAAATTTAGAAGTATCTAGTTGGAGGGAACTTCTTGTCTGGCATGAATTTGTTTACTATTGATTTTTTTCTCTAAAAAAATGTAGAATATGGAAGCTCAAGTTTCAACTTCTCGAGGCTAAATTGTGTTGAAAGATGTCCATGGAGTCTGCCATAGCTCTTCTCTAGCAATGTGAAAAATCCTTGATTCACACAAATATCGTGCAGGGGCTAAACTCTTCCTCTATTTTACTGCTAATATGAAGGAGGTCTCAACTTTGGAAATAACCAGTCCTTATGACTATGGTAAAAGTGTAAATTCACCTTTTTATTATGCCCAGCCTTGATCACACTAGTACTATTTGTTGTTTGTATCTCTGTGTAGAAGATATAAAGTCTCAGTATTTGTTTTATTGTTGGAAGGCTTTTTGGGATTTTGTAACGTGAAGTTGCCTAAAGTATGAGTCTGATGTTGGAATCTTTTATAAGCTTTTTGGATGGATTTTCAAATATAAAATATAGGATATATAATTTCTTATGTTACGATTTTAAAATTACTGTCTTGACATGCAAAGGTTTAAAAATATGCAATAGTTTTTTTCCCTTCTTACTATATGTTTTTCAGGATTTCCAATTGGAAACATTGATCTGACTTGCAAGGGATGAAATGCATTCCATTAATTTTTTTTCATATTTTCTTACATAATTTGATTTTGCATTTAATCATTTTTATAGGATTTTGTTTACCCTGTTGCAAGTGTGCCAAAATTCCATGTTTTTTAGAGGCAATAAAACTATCTAGTATAGAAAGAAATAGTATATCGTGATTGCTAAGAGGCCAAGGAATACATAGATAATAAAAATATAACAAATATGTTTACACATCATGAATTAAAAAAAATATTGCAATATGGAAAAGCATCACGGGCTTAGATGTTAGAAAAGCACTGCATTGATGAAAAATCATCCCTGACTTAGAAAAGAATCACGTTGATGGAAAAACATTCCACTAACGGAAAAACATTGCAAACTTACAAAAGAATCACATGACGAAATAACATCGCGAGATAGGAAAAACATTGAATGATGGAAAAACATCGCAAGTCTAGAAAAACTTCTTACGTATGTAAAAACATCACAACTTAAAAAATGTCTTTATTTAATAAAATTTGATTAATGCATAATTTTTTTAAAATGATCACAAACATGTTCTATATTGGCCCAATAAATTTATCTTTAGGTTGTAAAATGCAATGCTGGAAGATTTTTGAATTGTTTTATATCGTTCTCAAAAGGCTATTGGCCTTAGGCCAACTATCCCTGTTTTTTCAGAATAAGTCCATGTTAGGTAGCTAGGTTCTTTGTTGCAGACTTGTCCAACTAAATCGACTTTATTAAATCAAAATTAGGGTAAAAAATATCAGTTAATCTATTTGTTTCTCGAACTTTATTTTTCCAATTTTTGTTTTAGGGTTTCAATAGAATTCATGATTCCCATACACTAAAGAGAAATCTGATCATTCTTTACTTGATATGATTAAGCACTGCTTTAGGATTTATCTTTGATCCAGGGATTTGGGATTGAATTCTTGATTTCCATGTATAAAATATTTCCTTCTACTAGTTTTCAATTTATTTTTCTTGCTTTCTAAAATTGTGTGCCAACAATTTTGTAAAACTCATAGGAATTGTCGTTTTAAGGAAAGTGGTGATAATTTTTTCTCGAGTCATGGTGTGAGAGGTATTGCTCAAATATCAAGTCATTAGACAACACTATTAATGGACATTAGCTTCCATGTACCTAACAAGTCTACTGAAAGTGCATAGGTTTTTATTTTTTCAACCATATGAAGTCTTTCGACCGTTTGGTTATGTAATCCACAGTAAGTGGTTATCCATAAGAAGTTACTCTCAATATACATCAGAGACATGATAGTGCAACTACGGGATGGTATAATCTTTCGTAGTCAATGCCCCTTTGGGCGTTGTTTACTATTTATGACTGATATTAATATATCTAAGAGCCTACAAATCCAACACACCTTGTCTAATTACATCTTTATTACCATTTAAAAAAATCAAAAAAATCAAATATAATAAAAAAAGTTTAAATGAATAATATACAATCTCAAGCCTTCCTCAATTCTCATTGTTACAATACACAATCCAAGTTATTACCTGTCACCACTAGGTGTCAAAGGGCATGCATGACTCATTTTGTTCCTCCTGTCTCTGGACCTCAAGGATATCTTACTTCTTGTCCCAAACCTATTTTTTTTCCATGACTTATATTAAATTCCACTATTCATATTGTAAACACTAGACGAGGTCGGGTCCTTCATCCTCAAAAAAAAAAATGAAGGTGGTCAACATGTTCCTCCTCAATCGTTTCCACCTCCCTCAAGGCAAGCCAATAAATCTAAAAAGCATGATATCATTGATCAACTGTGGAATGCCCCTACTAAAATTTATGTTATAAAATTATTAAAGAGATCAACAATCTACAAAGTTATCTTATATGAAATTTTGTGCAATACAATTTTTCCCGGTGATACACAACTAGCGTCATTTGCTTATATCATAATTACATTCAAGGATATTGAAAAGGTCATCATCTTTGATAAGGATGACTTACCTCCTAAACATATCATAGATCACAATTGCACACTATTCATTCAAGTTCAGGGGCATGAAAATATAGTCAATCATGTGTTGATTGACAATGGTTCAAGGTTGAATATTTGTAGCTCTGTTTTATTATAAAAATCGGGTATTAATATGAACAACATTAAAAAATTAGAGCATAATATCAAGGGATTTGATAATATTCCTCGTCAAATACTTGAAACTATCACATTGGATTTATTAGTAGGTCCCAAGACGACACTTACTATCTTTCTAGTCATGCCTAACCATTTACACAACTTATATTTGGGGAGACCTTTGATTCATGAAATGGAGGCTATACCTTCTACATTTAATAGATGCATCAAATTCATACATGATAGACATGGTTATTCAATTCCATTATATGATACACCTTTCATATATTGGAAAATGACACAATCATAATCTAAGGATCATTCTATTATACCACCTGCATAACCTATCCCACTTGATCAAATGCATACATTTTAGGTGGGTAAATCAAGTTGAGAGCATGGCAAAGAACTAATCCTTAGGATTAAAAAAGATACACAAAAATTACCAGCTAACATACAAAAAGAGGAAAAAATACTATATCTTATGGCCAATTCTGAAGATCCTAATTGCATAGTTATAGATTAGTATAATAGTGATGACATTGATATGCAAGATCCAATAGATGACAAGTTGTAGAAGCTAAATTTTAATCTTATCAACCCAAATACATACATATCTCATACTTTATTCACACTTGTTGGATTTGGAACATATCGAGATGATTCATATACAATACAAAAAAACAAATAAAAATTTACTATGGAAACACAATCCTCCAAGGACAAAGGAAAATCTATAGTTTAAGGTGATATGACCATGTGAATACATGTAAATGGTAAAATCTAGTTTCATTTGACAAGATTTAACACAAAGGTAAAAAATTAATATTCAATTAACAATATTTACAATACTCCAAATTTTATAAAAGCTTTAACGGGAGTTACACAACAAGACCAACTACTTTACATGTATAACCTATAAGACAACTAAATTTTACAAACTAACATTATTTAATTTATCTACTAACATTATTAACTAACAATTATAAAAGGGATGTGTGTGTCCTGCTAACACACTAAGTAAACTAACACTGATAAACCAAATAAACATAAAGTGACTTTGGATCAATCAACCCAACAAACTCCCTTGATCCAACAAGGGGTATAGAAGACGATCCAGAGCTATGACCATGAAGTCATCAAAAGTATCCACCACACCTACAACTGACACACTATACATTATGGTATTGATCAACAAATGTCACTTTCAAGAAGCGCACCCCATGAGTTGTGGCATGAATGATGAATACGATCAAGGTCTGTTCATCCCATCTAACTATTTTGTATTGTATTATAGTAAAAAATGATCAAGTCCTGTTCAACCACATCGATTCACATAAGGTCTCACATTGAAACCCATCTAAGTGACTATTTAGTACTATGTCTAGTACACCTCTCTCATGCCCAAAAAACACTGATAGAATTTTGTTAAACACTATGGTGTTAGAAACTCCTATGTCAACTCATATAATCACTGAAGATTGATCGAAGGCCATGCAATATCTTCCCCCCATCATGCGAGAGGTGAGAAGCCCTTGTAGCAAAAAAAACCAAATAAAAACTACTCTGTCTACACCTCATCATGAATATAAATGAAGTGAATAAAACCAAAATTGAAACTAAAAGCAATCGATGAACTTAACCAACATGCACCAACTCCCGATGCGTGCTGGTCATCGTTGATCGATAATCATTGGTGAAAAGTCTGATGAAAAGTCTCGTGTCAACTCACTAGCATTAAACTTGAGCCCTCTGACAACCTGTGGTCACCGTCACCCTTAACAACCCTTGTTTCATCATTGTGACGGTCAACATTTTATGCATGTCATAAGTCACGATTTGAGACTGGTGGGAAAAAAAGAGTGAGAGATTTCAAATGGATCATTGACCCAACTTTACCATTGACTAGTCATGGTTAAGCACTTGCCCTATTTTTGCCCTGTATTATGTTTTGTATTTCAGAGAAGAGCATTGTTGTCGAGCTCATGCTATTGCATTTCCAGCTTGTTCATTGCATTTTGAAGAGGAACATTGCGTTTCTAGCTCATGTTGTTGCATTTCTAGGTCATTCTCCTTTTTACAAATCCATTCCATTTGCATTCACTATGTATTGTGATTTCAAATGGACATTTAATGTGGGGTGTTCTCTTTCCTTTGTGATTAGTTTTTTTGTGGTCTTTTGTGCGATTTTTTTCACACCTTCCTACATTTTTTTAACTGTAAATAAACTACATTATTGTTTTTGGATCTTTTAATAGAGCTTAGAACCTATCTTATGTTGTTTCCCTCATATCTATAAGGGCTATGTATCTAGTATAGCATACCTGTTTGCATTGGAGGATGACCTATTCTACATCTACTTGGATATGGCATATCCTCTAATCTTCTGAGCACTTCCCTTCTCAGCTTTGGATCTTTGTCAGGGTTTCCATGATCATTGTAAACATCATAGTTGTATATTTGATCCAAATCCCTTATATGTCCTATTCTAGTTCCTCGTAAATGTATTAGGTCTTGATTCATCAATACCTTGAGCCCTTTTGACATTGTATCAGGAAGATGAATTTGTTATTACACTGTTGTTTCCAACATTTGCCATTTTCACACTTTTTCCTTAAGTTTGTCCTCTTACTCTTTAATTCCTCAAATTACTCTTTAATTCCTCAAATGTGTGGGTTAATCTCCTGCTCTACAATAAATAAATGTGAAAATTGCTAAAACATAGACCATATCGGGTGCAATTTGTAAAGACATCTTCTGATATACAATCTCTGTAAATACAGGGTAAACCACTTCAAAAGATTTAGTCAAATGCTTCATTTCTATGCATACAGGGTAGAAAACTTCAAAATATTCTATTAAATATGTTGATCCAGGCAACAATTCAGGGGACAATTCAGGTGACGGGTCTACCCCAATTGATGACAGAACTTTCGGGAGCATAACTTTTGCACCGTAGCTCCAATTGACTCGCCGTTTGAACCGTTGGAAAGCTAATAATGAGGAGAACACGGTGAGATGACATGGATATTTTCTTGATGAATTTTGACCCCTGAAAACCTAATGGAAGCGCCCCAAATTTCAATTTTAGTAGTGTAGTCTAAAAATAGTAAGTTTTTAAAAATAGTAATTCCTCAAATTTTGTGTTGTTGTAAATCGTGAAAGTTGAACCAATTCATCTCCCTCGATATTGGTGACCTCCCACATCCTCCCCCCACCTTCAAAACATGTATAAATAAAGATGTAACCTAAAATAGAAATCAGACATCTCTTCTCAAAGATAAGCATATGTTTGGGTCTGCAAATTTGATCAATAAGACATCTCTTCTCAGAGATAGCATTATTTGAATTGTCTTGTTCTTGTTTCTTGAATTATATTTCAACCAAAGCTTTCAAGTTTTGGATCATATGTACCATCTCAGTAAATACATGGCAAAAACTATGAACATTTTTTTAAATATACTATTATTGTAAATTTAGGAAAAATCCTTAAATCTCTTGTTAAATGTATGGTTTATGAAAACATGGTAAAAACTATGAATTTTTTGTTAATCATATCTTTTATTGTGGATGATGTTAAGGCTACAACATACCATAAGCCTATCCTATGGATTTTAACTAAGTTATTAAATATAACTATTAAAACATTAAAATCATGGCAATACCCTGTCAATTTTTTGGATTAGGGGTTATATTATAATTATTGATGATAACCATATATTTCAATTGCTATACAAATTTGGGGATAGATTTCAAATAAATGGGACGAGGTAAAATTTGAGTTTTTATTTTATTTTATACAAAATATATAACAACGATAGATGTGTATAATAAACATTGATTAAAGATGGGTATGCACAATAAGAATAGAGTTGATTGTATTGTGATCAGGGGTGATTTTTTTCCAGAATGGAGCTCCCAGTCTGTTTATCAGTGGTGATTAGGATGGAGCTTCTAAGTTGGTTTCCTTTAGGATGGTGATTAAAATTTCATGGACTCGCTTTAGTACGGATTTCGGCTTTGATACACTCTTAAATTTTTATGGATATGCTTTTCTACAAAACTTGACTTTGATACACTTAAATTTTTGTGGACCCACTTTGCTATACAACCTGGCTTTGATAAACTATTAAATTCTTATAGCCCTTTTTTGCCATGAAAACTGGTTTTGATAAACTGCTAAATTTTCATGGATGTCAAATTTTTGGATTAGGGGTTATATTGTAATTATTGATGATAACCATATATTACAATTGTTATACAAATTTGAGAAGAGATTTCAAATAAATGGGATGAGGTAAAATTTGAGATTTTATTTTATTTTATACAAAATATAATAGGGATAGATGTGTAAAATGAATACCCATGAGGCTTATGGTACTGATATCAATCCCATATAAAATACCCTTGTCCCATTTATTTTTTAAATCAAATTATTTTTTTTGTAGGGAATTGGTATTGATATCAATCATGTGCCTCCTAATACATTTTCCATCAAGGCACGATACATGTTGATATTCATAAATACATAAGATATGATATATAAAAATCTTATATAAATCAACTTTGACAAAACCATTAAAACTATTATAAAAAAATGCATCACTACTTTTTTCATTATCTTCAAATAGCAGATGGACTTATTAAAAATCCCAAATACACCATTCTTCCTTTCAGATTGAGATTTGTTTTGGGGCAATCACTAGTATGCTCTCATCAACATTTCATAAAGTCAAAAAACTTTATTCCACACATCAATGTATTTGTAAAATTTGTAATAAATAATCAAAGTCAAAGGAACATTATGTATATATGTTTCCAATTTATTATGACATTCATGGAAGGGTTTACGGCCTCTTTAGAGGAAATCATTGCCCTATATGAGATCTTATTCATTATAAAGGTCAAAGATGTGTAGCTCTATTCATCAGAGATATAACCCAACATAAAGTTGGCCTCAAAATTCGTCAACACAACTCTTTATTTCATTGTTCAGATTAAGACTCTTATCTCTAATCTCAATTTTAGAGGCACAAACATACCCATTATTCTACCTAACAATCATAAGTTGTTAGGAGAAAGATCTTAAAAACTTAACTCTTGTGTTTTATGTTAAAATCCCCTTTTTCTATTGTAATGTCTTATTTGAAATGTAATTTTGAATGAATTCATTTTAACATACATTATGGTTGCTAATATATAATTTTATATATTCATATTCTTAACACATAAAAACAACGATATGGCGACGATAAAACAAAATCAACATTTATGATCATATGAATTCTATTAGTTAGTTTATATAATTTATAAATGATATGATTTATAATTGATGACCCATCTCTCCTTTTATATTTATGTGTTATTGTAGACACCTAATTCTAGTACAAGACCCTTTTACATTAGGTATGTTTCATGTTTTATCACATATGGTCTATGTGCATACATTTAGATATTTTTAGTAGACTTTCCTTTTTTTGGGCCTTATGTCATCATCCCCTAACTTAGGTCTTCCTCATAACTTAAAATTTTGTGAACACTATTTTCATATAATAATACATCCATCAGATGAAAGTTGTATGAAAACCTACATATCGACTATTCGTTTTCGTTTGTACAACTCTGAATACTCTCAAAATGTCCAAAATATTATTTTAGCGTCTTTTCCTTGGTTAGCCGATATAACTATCCCCTTAATTTATGGATCCTTTGTGCCTTGATTTTTACCTTTTACTATCTTTTAAGGTCAACCCATGTGTATATATACCCTTGAGGAGTGTGTGCGTACACACACGTGTATGCACACACACACAACACTTGGTCATTTCATCATTTATCTTCTCATCCAACCCTATTATAATTAGAGTCTCTCATGCTTATTTTATCAAGTATTATCAAGAGCTCTTGATATTTAATCAAAGGAGTTATACATTGATTTAATTTTCCCCTTATATATCTAGTGCTAAGTGCTTGTATCAAATTAAGGTTATATTAAGAGCATGTAGTTACATTGAATTATCTAGGGTATGAGGTGAAGCCCTTTATCTCATGGTTGAGATTCCGCTCACATGGACATTATTCCTCCATCTCGGTATGGAGGCCCATAAAATACTTGTAAAGTACTAGTGTTGAATGTTAATATGATATTTATCATATTGGCTTCTTATATTTGTATGACACCACTTTAGAATATGATATTTATGTCAGAGGTGTTTCTACATTGAAGACGATCCTCTTGCCTATGCAGTATGTATGGTGGTCTTACTCCACCTTTATAAAAATAATTGATACATATTTCACAACTACATTCTTACAAGTACATTTCTAAATTTATTTTTTAGAATGAAAATGATTGAATCTTTTGACAATCTATATTTTAGGTTGACTAGGCGATCGATAATCACTCTGTTGAAGAATTTGTTGCATAAGATGTAGTGGATCTTGTATATAATTTGTTTTCTATAGTTTGTGTGTTTGTTTGCAGTATGTCACTATTTTTGGAACCCCTTTCCAGCTGGGATTCCAATCACTTATGGAATTCCCTAATCCAAATCAGAGATGTAACAAGAAGAGACTTAGATCAAATTGCAGTCAAATTAAATGAAATTTTTAGTCGGCCACCACGTTCTTGGGATATTGATGCAAATCACGTTGGAAAGATTTGGTGGAATACTAATAATGCTTTTACTTTGGAGCTATTAAAAGGTAATTGGTCATGTCAATAAATGAAAATGCTAGATATAATTTTTAAGTCTAATTTCTTATCAGAATTAATTATTCCACAACATGGAATATCTTTGAATCCCATGATGACAAGTTGGTTTTACATATACTTTGATAGAACTAGTTATGCAACATTCTTGCCATAAATATTTTTTTGTACATATCACCTTTTGATTAGATTTCAAATTTCAATGTGGGACAGTCTTCATGATAATTGTGTATAATTATGGAATTCTCTGGATTAAAATCTTGAATTAGATCTCGAACACGTGTTGGATGACGTTATATACCAAGAAGTAATGTAGAAAATAATGCATCCAAAGTGATTTTTCGCATTTCATTTTATTTCTACCCTGACAATGCTTGTTGAAGACATTTATTTGTGCAACAAATGTGAATATATAGAAACAATCCATACATGAAAGTTATGCTATCATGTATCTCAATGATCGAACCTCGAAGCACAAACTTATCCCCTATAATTTCATGATAAACGTCTTCAGAATTGATGTCTATGCACACACCTATTTGATCGTGCAAATACAAACATAAGCCTAGCCCATTTGTTAAAGCAATGTAGGAGGCACGATGTAAAGATACTTTATCGAATAGAAAAGTGTTATATTGTCATATGATTTCATTTTGAGGAGAAAATAACATGATTTTGATATATATGTCTTCCTTTCCACTTAGACGTAAGCAATAAACACACATGCCGGTCAAACATACTCAAATAAAATCCATGAACTACACATAGAAATTAAAATATCAGAATTCAAACCACTTAATAAAAATATGACATAAACTATGAACAAAAGGGTATAAGAATGTATAAAACCTCATTGAAATCAATATAAAACCCTTCATAAAACATATCAAAAAAAATGCATCAAAACGTAGAAATAAACAAAATAGTGCATGCCAAGAAAGGACGTGGTCATCTCTGGTTGAAGGCAGGGAATTCAGAAAAAGGACGTGGTCATCTCTGTTTGGCAAGAAACCCACTGGAAAATCCCTTTTCCCGCTGGTGACTGCTAAATCTTGTTGGGAGAAAGGTGAGCATGAAGTTTTTATTCCAGATCCTTTAATATATTTTTCTGTGTCATCCATTGATTTCACCTTAGTGGGTAAATTTCTAGGAGCAAGACCAGATCTAGAATCTCTTACAAAAATGGTTAAAAGGAAATGGGTGATTCGAGGAGAGATAACTATTGCTTCAATGTTGAAGGGTTTCTACCTGTTTACCTTCAACTGTAAAGAAGACATGAACATGGTTTTGTGTGGAGGACCATGGTCTTTTGGAAAATGTTCTCTCACTATTAAAAAATGGGAGCTGGATATGGATTTCTCATATTCTTTTTTCTTAACAACTCCTATTTGGGTTAGACTACCTGGACTCCCCTTAGATTTTTTGCATGAGGACATTTTTAAAGGTATTGCCAATTCTTTTGGGGAACTTGTGGCATTGGATAAGGCTACAACAAACAGAACTAAACTTCAAACTGCCAGGTTGTATGTTAAAGTGGCAGATCTAAATCATCTCCCAAAAAAAGTGGATTTAATATCCAAGTTTGGTAAAAAAACTCAAGGAATTGTTTTTGAAGATCTGTCCAACTCTTGCTATGCTTGTAAGAAATAGGGGCATTGGGTAAAAAATTGTCCATCCAAAAGCAAAATTCATCCTAGTAGTGTAATGGATGGGAAAAAATCCATGGTTCAGCAAAAGAAAGTATGGAAACCCAAAGAAGATCAACGACAAGAACAAAAGGATAATGAAGAAACTAAAGATCTACATGTGGAGGCGGGTAAAGAGCCTTCTTTTGAAGACCCTAAAGGTCCACTTGTTGAAGTGGAAATAGAGATTTCTTTTGAGAAAGAAAATTCTGAGACAGAAGGTAATGGACTGCAATCAGAAATCATAATATCTACACAAGGAATAGATGATTTGCAAGATTTATCAAAACAAATCATTTTCTACCAAAGGGTAGAGGATAGAGGGAGAGATGTTGATGGCAAAGCAGTGCTAGAGGAAGGAGAAATCTTGGCTGAAGTTGGAAATAAATTAGAGGAGAGAGATTTTCTTTTTTCTCAGTCCAGGGAGACTCAAGTTGATAATGACTTCCCTGTGGATGAGTTTCCTATGAACGATAGTGGAGAAAACTTAAAGCATTTTCTAAACCAAAAGAAAAGGGCTGAAAAAAGGACCAATACTAAGGGAGTAGAAACCAGAAGTAGCAAAAAAGATCAGCAAACGAAGGTGAAACATCTGACTTCTACTCTGGATAAATTTGAAAAAAGAAATGAGCAGCTTTCAAAGGTGAAATCTGATGTTGGTTCTCCGGACAAACCTGGAAGAAGATCCATGAAGAAAACCAGAGAGATAGAAAGTAAGCAGAATATTGCTGATGGAAGGCAGGCGACTATTCTGGATTTTACCCCTAAAAAATAGTTATCAAGTCATTACTAGGAAATTAGGGGGCTGTTTTTAAAATGGACATTTATGTTGTCCCAGTATTACCTTAGGGTGTTGCTACTTTCTAGTAGGATTCAGGAGTGCTCCTCCTGGTGTATGTTAACGCCTTTATCTTTTTTGATTTTGTAAAAGGGTTTCGGGGCCCCTTCAAAACCTGTTTTTACCTTAATCTAAAACAAAATAGTGCATGCCTGAGGTAGTTACATTTATAGATGATCTTAAGTGGCACGCACTAACTGTGTGCATGTGGGTCGAGCATAGGAATGTGATTTTTATATGAAGCCTATAGCTTCAAGAAAGGGTTAAAAAAAGAAATTGCTAAGAAGCCCATAAAATGAAGGCATGGTTTTAAAAATAGGGAATTTGCTATGAAGCCCATAGAATCAGGAGAGGGTAAAAAAAAGTGAAATTGCTAAGAAGCCCACGTGATATTATTATTGTCCATCAACTAATCATTTGATATATTGATTAGAGGCATGGACATACTGGTATTTATGGACAATGCGTGAAAGGAAATCTTAGTAGGTGATATAAGAAAAAAATATATGACATGTGTGTATTAAAAATTATATGAGCCCATATGGGATGCAATTTATCCCATTTAATTGTAATGGTAGGTTGGTTTATCACCAACAGTAAGGTCAGGGCATAACCCATATTGAGTTATTAGAGCTTTAGTGTAGCAAAATAGGCCACCAATTTTATTTAAATGATTTCCTCATAGACCACCACTACCATAATTCTCACTTATCATACCATAATTTTTGGCCCCTAAATTTAGGGAGGCCCATGAGATGATAGAAAACAATTATGAAACTAAATAAAAGCTTCTTCTTCATTACATGCACAAAATTATACCATTGTCCAATGTCAGTTATTTACAACTGATCTAAGTAGTGCCCATCATGATCACGAGAATTTATATCATCCTCAAATTCTTCTTACTATATTTTTATTAAGTGGTTTGAATTCTCATATTTTAATTTCTATGTGTAGTTCATGGATTTTATTTGAGTATGTTTGACTGGCATGTGCGTTTATTGGTTACGTCTAAGTGGAAAGGAAGACATATATATCAAAAGCATGTTATTTTCTCCTCAAAATGAAATCATATGACAATATAACACTTTTCTATTCGATGAAGTATCTTTACATCTTGCCTCCTACATTGCTTTAACAAATGGGCTAGTCTTATGTTTGTATTTGCACGATCAAATAGGTGTGTGCATGGACATCGATTCTGAAGATGTTTATCATGAAATTACAGGGGATAAGTTTGTGCTTCGAGGTTCGATCACTGAGATACATGATAGCATAAATTTCATGTATGGATTGTTTCTATATATTCACATTTGTTGCACAAATAAATGTCTTCAACAAGCATTGTCAGGGTAGAAATAAAATGAAATGCGAAAAATCACTTTGGATGCATTTGTAATGCCTGATTTAGAAGACATTCCCATGGATGAATTTTTTGATACTTTGACCGATTTTCCATTGGTCAACATATTTTTTGATGCTGACATGCATCGATTCCCATTTACTCATTGTGTAATATTCATTTTTGTAGTTGTCATACCATACTCCATTCTCTTCTCCTACTTGATGTAATGTTCAAAAGAAGTCATTAAAAAGTTTTTTTTGTATATTTGTTGCACTTCTCTTGATAATTTAAACATATCTTTATATAGATTTTATTTTGATTCTTTATATGGTGTCATGAACTTCCTAATGTTTTTACATACGACACACTCTAAAATAGATTTATAGATTAAATAACCTAATATGTGTTAAATGTAATACTGCATGCAAAATAATGCATTTGAATGAGAGGTACAATAAATGTAGCCAAAAAGGGTGTTCTCTTCTTTGTCGATGCATACGAGTCTGACTTCCCATTTTGATGATGTGTACATGTTGTAATGTTGTTTGGACCCAATTTTGCTTATATTGTATGCATTATTCAATCGTTATCCTTTGTACATTTCAGTATATGATCAAATAACATTTAATCAAAAAAAATCCTCTGTAATACATGGAAACTTACGTTCACTCAATATAAAAAGTATATTTTTACTTCGTTCAATGAAATGTTCTCCTTGTAGGATGCAATAGATGGAAAAAAGGTGGGAATAAATAATGCACCTTGAACTATTTAAGCTAGGTGAGGGTCCATTTGATTGTAGTTGTATCAAATGGGCTAATTTTCTTGACATCAATGAGGAAGACTTGTGGGTTACCTAGGTTGAGCAAGATAGGGTTGATGACTTCATTAAAGGAGAATCGAAAAGGGCGTTATTCCCTAAATTTTTTTGTGTTTCACATCGCAAGAGAAATTTAGATTTTATTGGAAAGGATATCAAGATCACCACAACCTCTGAATATGTCATGTGAGTCACCTCACATTATAGATTACAATTTGGTGTCTGTTCAGATTCTATTAAGTGCCATTCATTTACATTTTTTTCATCTTGCATGACTGTTTATTTGTTTACCACAATCGTGCAAGTATTGGTGTTTATATGGCCTCGATGACTTTCGAGAAATTCATGCCATGCCAAAAGATAAGACTTTAATTCCCAAGTTTAGAAAGGGTAGCCGGCCGGGTCAAAGGCATATAAGGTGCAATTATTGTTGTCATTTCAACACATGATGTATGGTCTATAGACCCAATCATTGATGTTCACATAAAATTAAGTAGAACACATGGACGATGAGCACAACATTACCACGACCAACAATATGAATAGTTCAAGGGCAAGAAATGTTTTTTGGCTCCTCACATCATCACCCAACTTAATGAATGGATTCATAGGCTACTATTTTTGGGAATGTCTACTGATGCTATCCACCTTAAATAGTAGGAGATGGTGCATGACAAACTTGTATCATTTAGTGGTGAAACAATGTAGGATGATTTCTTGAGCAAGGATGACATATACAATAGAGAGTGATTGATCAAGGAGGAAAAATACATGTACAATGTTGATGATGTAATAAGTGTTCAGGAGTGGGTGCTAGCGAATCCCAGCAAGTGTTTTTTCTATCAGGGATACAATAGGGGAGAACTTTATGGGGATGGGGAAATCCCCTTCATCTTGGGTATCCAACTCGCACAATAACTAGAATGGTTATTGAGATTTGGGAAGCATAACTTATTTTAGATAGATGCAATGTTTAGGATGGATGCAATAAAGGTATTGTGCCAATGTTTGTAAGAGTAGTTGATAATAATAGTTATTCTAATGTTTGTAATAATAGTAGTTATTCCAATGTTTTTATTTTTTCTTGTACAGTTCTACTTGTACACACTGTTGGCATTTGATTACAAACATAAAGGTGTGCCCATTACATGGGTCATTATGTCTCAGTCATGTACTATTGACATAAGACAATGGATGCAAATTATTCTTCAAAGAGTGCATTTGGAAGACATTGAGTGGACAATCAGTGCCTTCATGGTCGATGATGCTGTTACAAAGATAAAAGCTATTAGGTGCATCATCATTATTCCTACACATATCATGGTCTTCATATTTATATGTTTATAGACACCATCCCCACCTTATTCCATTAACTTATGCAAAACTATTATGTTATTTAGGGAGATATTCAACTGTGAGGTCTACTTATGCATTTGGCATGTTCATCATGTGTGGTTGAAGAATTTAATAGCAAAGGTGAAAGACAATAATGTAAGACATGCAATGTTTCAGGACTTGGGTTTCATAATGCATATTTGTTCTGATGAGGACATGGCTACAAGGGAGTCTAGAAAGTTTCTATAAATATATCACTCCTCTCAACTAGCTTTTGTCAAATACTAGGAATAATACTGGGTAGAAAGGGTTATAATATGGTCATGATGTTGTTAGACATTTCCACATGCTGGGTAAGACACCAATGCATCTATAAAATCTTACCATTCCCATTTGAAATGTCATTTTATAAGCATAGTAAAGACTTCTACACATCGTGGCTACAACTATGCATGGACACTAGCTTCCATAGGAACTTCAAAGTAGAAAGACATCTCAGATTCTCATGTTACCTTTGAAAATAGTGACCCTTGTACAAAATGAGTGTAAAGTATGAAAGATGAGACATCTCATTATCATGTCTTCAATGTAACACCTTCTATGTCGATGTACAATTGCTCATTTTCAATCCGAAGATATACTTGCAAGCATATGCTCAAGGTGGACCTGATGAGAAAGATGATAACTCAGGTAGTTGTAGAGGATGCAACAACAATGCATGGTGTTAATGAGAGAATCAAAAACATTGATGTTGAGTACCATGTAAATTTTGTTTCCCTCGATATTGTATGCATTGACAACTTCAAGGTGACTGTTAGTTTGTGTAATACATTTTCATTGCCTAGGTCAAACAACGAAGTTCAAATTGAAAATGAGGGAGAAGGCATGGATGTCAAAGGTTTGCACACAAAAATGCATGGTGTATCGAATATGGATATGAAAGGATCAAGATGTGTGCTAGAAGGTGTTATAACAAATTTGGTAAATGACATTGAAGACCAACTGAAGGGCACTGATATTGTAAGTCTAGTAACTAGTCACAGTCATATGTTTTTCATATTTTTTAGCATTTATTACTGGATGTTTTTCACTTTATGAATAGATCCTGTATACTACTAGAGTTGATGATGTTGAGGCCTTGATAGGCAGAGCATGAGAGATATTTGACAAGTTTTGTGTAGTGGATAAAAGCATAGAAACTATGGCATTCTTCAAAAACTATATGGCATAGGTTTACAACAAGGTACAAAGCAGGGCAATATTGAATGCACAACACACAATGCCTCATCTATTCCCTTTGTGGAGCTAAAAGCTTCACTGATGCAGACATGGAGGACGTTGCTGAGTTGTAGAGAAACCGACGTTAGTCTAATCAACCGACGTCGGTCATATACAGTGAGAAGAGCAACTGATGTCGGTCATGGATTGGCCGGCGTCGGTCATCTCCAGCGTGATAGGACTGATGTTGGTCGCCTGTGTGGTTCCAAAACTGCCAGTTCACGGACATTTAGTTAACGAACCGGTTGTTTGCATGTTAAGAGGCTAATTTTAGTCTTGAGTTACGGATCTAATTATTGTAATTGGATGTCTAATTATTGTTTGCATGAGATCTATATAATAGACTCATGGGTTGTATTGTAAAGTGTGCTAGAGAGTAAGAGAGCAAAAATTAGCTCCTTCAGAGTGAAGAGAGCAAGGTGTGTTCCTCCTAGTGCCACAGTGCCAAGTGTGGGTACTGGTTTGGAGAATCAGAAGGGTTCTTCATGTATGTATGATCTTGGTCAGCAGGTGTGCAAGGCCATGTTTGGAGATCTACATGGTAAGTAAGATCATTGATTTATAGGTGTATGTGTGTGCGAGATCTAGGTTTGTAGGTGTGCATAACAAGATTGATTTGCAGGTGTGCAAGATCAGGGAGGTCAGCAACACAACATGGAGCAATATCAGGGGAGATCTACTTGGATTACGGTGTGTACTCAGTTGGAGAGCAAAGAGGAAGGCAAGGTAGATCCTTCCAAAGTAGGATCATTTGAGTTGCAGGTTGTTGCAAGTTCATGGGAGATCTACTTGGAGTGCGTTGTGTACTCGATTTGAGTATGTGTGTATACTCAGTGTACTGGCAGTATTGTTACTGACTGGTTGATTGGCAATGTTGTTACTGGCTGGTGGAGGTGAACACCAACTCTATGTTTGAGTTGTGTGTTGGGACCGTAAGAGAGAGAGTGAGCTCTTGAAGAGATTTACTGTTTATGCCCTAGAGGTGTGTAAGGAAGAAGACTGTGGCATCTTCTTTGTTGTATTTCCTTTTGGAAGAGTATTAATACAATTGGGTATTGTCTCTCATATTCTGTGTTATTTTTGAATTCTTGTTACTTGTGCATTCTGGTTAAATTCTGTGTTTAGTTGCTTATACAAGGTGATTAATTGTGTACTTTCGGGTCCTGACAAGTGGTATCAAAACTAAGGTTGTAGGGAGCAGGTTTGTGTTTGATTACAGGTCACTCTCAGGGGTTTCTGAGTGAGTGGGAGTATAGCAATGGCAGAATAAAGTAAGCTAAGAATGGAGGAATTGAAAAGCACAAATGGCCAATTACGGTGTTATGGAAAGAAAGAGCAGGAAAAAAAATTGTTGGTTGGTAGCAGATCAACATGAAGGAACTGATGAAGCAGATGTTGCAGGTGTTGTTGCACAAGATGCTCTAGGATGTTCCTTGGATAAAGTAGAATCTTGGTTTATAGATTCTATTTCCTCTTTCCATGCAGCCCCAATTAGAGGGGTTGGTGAGCCTTGTCAAAGTATTGGCAAAGGGGAAGTGCGGCTGAAATTGCAGACGGCCAACACATGGGTGTTGAAGGAGGTCATGCAGGTCCCAGTCTTGAAGATGCAGCTAATTTATTTAGGAAATTTAGGTGATGAGAGATGCATAGTAACTCTCACAGCGGATTCTTGGAATGTTACCAAAGATGCACTTGAATTAGCATGTGGTAAGAAAGTAGGTAATCTTTATCTACTTGCTTGTATTACTGATTCCACTTCTGTTGCATAGGTGTGGCTTTGTAGGCTTGGTCACATAAGTGAGAAGGGAATGGATGTTCTTAAGTCAAATGGTAAGAGTTCAGCTTCGGAGAGCATAGACCGAGATTTCTGTGAGCAGTGGGATGCTACAAGAAAGGATTGTGTTTATTGCAGGAAAATGAAGTCTGATGTATTTGATAAACTTAAGAACTGGAAAGCCTTGGTGTTCTTGGAGGAGATGATGGATAGAGATCAGTGGATGGGGCTGGATACCTCTGAGCAGGGTAGATTGGATAGGGTTTTGATTCAAAGTAAGCTCGCGGGTAAAAAGTCATCACTCACAGGCGAACACAGGTATCGGCGTCGGTCAAGGGGAATTGACATCGAACAGACAGGTACCGACATTGGTCATGTGCAGACCAAAGGAGTCAGTGGTGTCAGGTAGGTGGAGATCGACGTCGATAGGATAACCAGCATCCACGACCTGGACAGTCGCATGAAACGGACATCGATTGGATGTAGACTGTGTGGTGATCGAGGTCAGTCACTGGAATAGATTTTGGGTAGACAACAAGCTATCAAGGAGTCTCAAACACCCATGTGGAGGATTGAAAGTATAAGTAAGCCTCAAATTCATTGTTCCTCTTCTTTATACTCGTTGCTCACTACAAAGCAGGAAAGATCCAGGAAATAGTGGGAGCATGGCATGAACAGGATGCAGAACCAAACGGGAGATTTGGTAGGGTTGCTAGCCAATATGAAAGCACTGAGAGATGAATGGATTCCTTGGTTAAAGAATAGAGAGAATGGATACGTGAGATGGAAGGCTAGGTCATATGGTCTTGAGGAAGCTGTAGGGCAGTGGTATAGGTTTTGACAGGTGGATGACAAAGCAGGGCTTTAGTCAGTGTCAGTGTAACCATTGTGTTTGTCTTACTAGGTGGATGATGGTCGCGACATTATCTTGTTATTGTATGTGGATGGTATGCTTGATGCAGGTTCAGACATACAAGGTTTTGCTGAGCTAAGGGTAAGGTTAGTTCAGTGGTTTTCCATGAAGGATTTTAGAGTAGCAAAATTCTTTGGCATGAGTAATCCTAGAGACAGGGAGATCACAAGTTGATGTTGTCACAGGATGATTGTGTGAAGGTTGTGTAGGATGCAGAACAGGGCAGCACACCTATGGATGGATAGTTCACAGAATAGGGTCCCTAATCACATGATGAGGTTGAGTACATGTGTACTCCCTGAGTTTGCCCAAGCAGTGGGTGCTATCAGAAAGTTTGTAGTCAATCTAGAAAGAAGCACTGGAGAGTAGTTCAGTGGGTTCTTAGGTATCTGAGAGGGACCACCAGCAGGGATTCATGCTATGCAGGATCAGGCACTTCGGATGTGGCAGGTTACTTGGATGACAGGTGTTGCACCATAAGATGTGTGGTGGTTGGTCTTCAAGATTGAGCTTGAAGAGGGATATAAGATAGGAAACAAATTAAACGGTGTATAGGTACAGGTACAGTGCAGTTGTTTATCTCCAAGTGGGAGATTGTTAGGTTATAGAGCTAAAAGCTTCATTGATGCAGACATGGAGGAGGTTGCTGAGTTGCAGAGAAATCAACGTCGGTCTGATCAACCAACGTCGGTCATATACAGTGAGAAGAGCAACCGATGTCGGTCATGGATCGGCCAGCGTCGGTCATCTCCAGCCTGACAGGGACCGATGTGAGTCGCCTGTGTGGTTCCAGAACTGCCAGTTCACGGACATTTAGTTAACGAACTGGTTGTTTGCATGTTAAGAGGCTAATTTTAGTCTTGAGTTGTGGATCTAATTATTGTAATTGGATGTCTAATTATTGTTTGCATGAGATATATATAATAGACTCATGGGCTGTATTGTAAAGTGTGCTAGAGAGTAAGAGAGCAAAAATTAGCTCCTTCAGAGTGAAGAGAGCAAGGTGTGTTCCTCCTAGTGCCACAGTGCCAAGTGTGGGTACTGGTTTGGAGAATCAGAAGGGTTCTTCATGTATGTATGATCTTGGTCAGCAGGTGTGCAAGGCCACATTTGGAGATCTACATGGTAAGTAAGATCATTGATTTGCAGGTGTATGTGTGTGCGAGATCTAGGTTTGCAGGTGTGCAGAACTAGATTGATTTGTAGGTGTGCAAGATTAGGGAGGTCAGCAACACAACAGGGAGCAATATCAGGGGAGATCTACTTGGAGTACGGTGTGTACTCAGTTGGAGAGCAAAGAGGAAGGCAAGGTAGATCCTTCCAAAGTAAGATCATTTGAGTTGCAGGTTGTTGCAAGTTCATGGGAGATCTACTTGGAGTGCGTTGTGTACTCGGTTTGAGTATGTGTGTATACTCGGTGTACTGGCATTATTGTTACTGATTGGTTGACTGGCAGTGTTGTTACTGGCTGGTGGAGGTGAACACCAACTCTGTGTTTGAGTTGTGTGTTGGGACCGTAAGAGAGAGAGTGAGCTCTTGAAGAGATTTACTGTTTATGCCCTAGAGGTGTGGGAGCCCTAGAGGTGTGTAAGGAAGAAGACTGTGGCATCTTCTTTGTTGTATTTCCTTTTGGAAGAGTATTAATACAATTGGGTATTGTCTCTCATATTCTGTGTTATTTCTAAATTCTAGTTACTTGTGCATTCTGGTTAAATTTCGTGTTTAGTTGCTTATACAAGGTGATCAATTGTGTGCTTCCGAGTCCTGACACCAAAAAGTGTAGGATGGGCATGGAACTTCCACCCGTAGATAGAGAGACTTCATAGAAAATATGAATAGATGTAGATATTAGAGCATGTTATAGGAGACCACACTTTTTCCAACCCTACCTCATAATAATCCAAAATGATAAGTCTGGGATGATGGGATTTACAAGGCAATAAAGTGAGATAGGGGTGGACATAATAGAGATAATTCATCTTGATTACAGTCCTTTGTAGGTTTTAGGGACAACACAATAATAATAGATGCATGTAACAACAATAAATGCATGTAATGAAAAATAAATACCTTTTTTCAAAGGTGAATAGTTCTCTTAGACTGCCCATATGTTGTAACATATTACATAAATATACCGTGGGAAAATTTATTGGATATGGATATTATAAAGTTTGAATTGCATCATACAAATATTAAAGAAAAACTGAAATATATATATATATATATATATATATATATATATATATATATATATATATATATATATATATATATATATATATATATATATAACCACTCATTGATTATAAAGAGGTGAATCACCTTTCCCCTTAACACACACTACTCTTCATTAAAAACTTTTTTTGATAGACTTTTGGCATTGTCTTCATCATTTTGAAGGGATTTGGAATGTTTCTTTAGCCAATCCTTTGCCATGAAAATTATCTTTTATTATGGATTGTTCCACCATGATAGCTACTTAGGATGACAAAATACCCTATTTAACCTGTCTTGGATTTTTTCAGATGTTCCATCCTAACTCATCATTCTATTTTACATCCCAAGTTCACAAAGATTACATAAGGCTTGTAGCATTTTTTTGGATAAACCTCCTTGTCTAGGACACTCCACAACTCACTTTAGAAAACTAAGTTCATATGTTAGCACTTTTTATACTTCTTGAACTCTATGCTCAATCTCAGAACCTGACAACCCATGATAATGTGCTTTCTAGTTCAAACACTCCCCAATTAGGTCTTACATTAGGTCTTCAACCTTGCAACCCAGAGTTTCCCTTATCCCAGTCTCCACACATGCCAAAACTCCAAGGAACCATGTGATTCACTTATGGAATGGTAATTCCAAGCTTCTTGCAAAACTTGAGGTTTCAACTCCTTCGTAATACAAAACAAAACAAAACTTAACAAGTCCTTTACTCTGTTTGGAAATCCTTGGTAAAGGTTTAAGATATCAACTTGCTCCCTAGACAACTACAATCCTATAATTAGTTAGATAAACCAAGTATTGAGCAAGCAAAATCTGGTCAAGAATATATTGGGAGCATCCTCATGAGTAATTCTTATTTATTGAGATTAATGGTGTTGTGATAATCCTTTTTCAATAATATATAGGGTTTAGAAATGTTGAGACCAAAACAAGACATCAAATAAACACTTGCAAACCTGTACATTACCACTGTGTACACAAAGCATAAGAAAATATATTACAAAGATGGTAGGTTTATTTCTAGACTTGATAAGATTGAGGAGTTCATTTTAAACCTAAAACTAGGTAACAGAACCCTGTATGTAAGACTAGGTGTTCATTTTGAACTTAGAACATGGGAACATATTAAATGGAAGGATTTTATGCATAACTATTGATGGGAGAAGGTGAATATAGTTGTTGTTGACCTTTATGAAGCTTGTTGATAATTTGGAAAACAACATGGATGGTTTGAACCATTAAAACAGGCTCCATAGACCTTAAACCTGTGACTGTGTGCATTTAGTGAGACAAAAAACCTTTGATCTAGTGAGTACTGTGTGTAAACAGTGTTATCGTAGACCTAGAGAGGCCTAATAAGCCTTAACAAAGAGGAAAAAGTATCTTAAACAATGATCTAGTGAGTGAATCAAAGCTTGAAACTTGGTCAAGAGTAAGAGGACCAAAAAGGGTATCTTCAAATGAAAGTAGTTTGGTGTTTTGAATAAATACCACACCGTACTTGAACCTTAAACACTAACATTTTACTAATTTGGCTTTATGCTCCTACATCAGAAAGGATAGGGAATAAGTTAAGAAGGGTATTGTTGATATGAATGAAGGTTTGAAGAGACCATAAGGAAAACAAGAATAATAATAAGAACTACAGGACAAACATAACATTGATGAACCTAAGAAGGACCATATTAACCAAGTGTAGAGAGAGAACATTGGCTAGAGAAGGAGTTTAGTGAAGTGTTGATCATCCTCTGCATCACTTTCCTTCTTGACTATACTTACAACCTTATCCAAATCAATGTATTCATCTTAGCTATATTCATTGATTCAACATTTCATTACAACACAGTCCATCAATGGACTTGGTCACCTTTCTTGAAGGTTCTTGAGGATTTTTTCATTCTCACCTTTCCTCCTTCTCCTTTGAGACCTCTTCCTATCTCTCCTCTCTCTCATCTACCCAAGATACCAATACTTAATGTTTGATCGAACTAAGACAATAATATTTATTGGAATTTAGCATTTAACACAATGATTGACATTATTCTAGCCAACCTTATTACAATAGATTATACATAAATCAAAGTAGCATTAATCCTTGGTTAAAGCAAGTATAGTAGTCAAACAATGTTAAGTTCTACTTCAAATCAAGTGCAACAGTAAAACATAGTCAGTGTTCAACTTACCTTTTGAAAAAATGTTAACAATCAAATATGTGCCTTGTAGTAGTCAACAATCAATAGAAGCAATTTTGGTCAAGCAATAGTGGCCTAACAACAGAAGATCATGCAAATCAATATTGGGTTTTAACACTTTCCATGTCAAGAAAAATGGATGTTTGGGTCAAAAATAAGAAAGTCCCTCACACACATTGACACTCAGCTTTTATAGTTTGTTCTCTTCTATTTACGTATTAGTTACATGTATGTAGGTAGTTACAAACTGCTTGATGCATCAAATTGCATTTCATTTACATTCTCTTATGCATTTGACTACAACATTTCATTTACATTCTCTTATGCATTTGAAATTACATTATTTTAAACCAAAATCCATAAAACATCTTACTATGTTGATTAACTACATGCATAATGATTAACTATAGTTTGTGAATTATTTTTAGAAATTATCCGTAATTAATTTTTGTAATTGTGTGGCAGGTGGCATTAATACTACATGGGGAGTGTTGTATAAACATGAGAGGAATTACATAAATTCATATGGAATAAATCAAATTTACTAGAGGAGCTCAATGTAGAATGACAAACATTGCACAAAATCTCGTGTGTGGTGGCTGATTCCATGAATTGGAAGAGCCTTAGAACCACAAAAAATTTCACGTAGCTTCATGGATTGCAATGGGTGAATGTTTTCTTGCATTACAACATGTCGTATCCTGCCTACCACATTCTGATGATGAGCTATGAGTACACGACATTCATAGACAAGGTCAATCATGATTTCTACATAAAATGGTCATTCAAATGGCCACATGATTATGCCGTTTTGATATATGTGTGGGGTACTCTTGGAGCCATTCCAACATATCTGAGGCCCTTCTTAGAGAAGTTCTTGCCAACGAAGGTATTTAATGATCTAGATGCCTATGTGCATCCAAATCAAGTACAAAACATATTCATTGGTGCCAAAGTACCATTCAGAGTGCATTTCAAACTATAAAGTGTTCAAAATAACCTCTTTTGGGCCTCCAATCTTTGTTTGATGTAGCCATATGCAATATTGTGGAAGAGATAGACAATCTCCCATAACACACATTTTCCTCTCATCCAACTGGGCCAAAGTATTTCAAGAACAAAACCACTATTTTTTTACACACATGTTGTAGAGGATGAAAGCGATGGTGACTAATATCCATCAGATGAAAGTGATGGTTCTAAAAGTGAATGGATTAATTTTATAAAAATATGTTTAAATATTGATAAAGAGTTTAATTTATTGCTAAAGAAAGTTCATATTTGTGTATTAAATATTTATTGTTGTTCTTGATGTTGAAGTTAGTTGTTATTCTTGATGTTTATTGATGCAAACAATAGGCTACTTCTCTCACACTTTGCCTTGTTTTTTATTGCATTTCTTTCTAAAAGTTCACTAATTCATTGCTCACTATGCGGTTTATGGTTCTTCAACATATCTTTAGGTTCAAGGTATCTAAACATGATCTTTGAGGTCTCTTAAGAATCCTTAATTCACTTATTAACTCTTCTTAGCTTCAACCCTTTGCTTACACAAATCTATTTGTTCTACTCACACAGGCTTGTAGCCCTATTTTTGGTGAATTTCCTTCTACGTGTCTATGTACGGATTCAATTTGGAAATCCAATTATTGATCTAGATACCCTTTGTCTTTATTTAAAAGATACATCTTCAATCCATTATATTTCTATACTTGAGCCTCCATTCAAATTTTATAGCAAGATCTTTGCCTCACTGTACATTTAGACTCTGTCAATAGGGTTTCCAGGCTCTGTCTCTAGGTTTTGAATTCACATAAATGTTTATAAACATTTTCAAACATTGCAAAGCCTTTGAATAAAATCCTTATACCTTTATAAACTTTGAATTCCATTTCTTAATCTCAATTTCCACTACACTATCCATGCTATTGCCTCTTCTTTGCACATAGTCTCCATTTACTAAATCTACAAGTGACTTTTTGCGAGTTTCTATTCATGGTTTTCTGAATATCATTGGTTTCTTAAGCCTATGAAGGATCTCTAGGATCAGTTCTAATATCAAATAAATTTTCCAGACAATTGATCTTCACTAGATCACTCCTATACTCCTCTTGATAACTTTTTGGACTCCTCTATTTGCACAATAACCAATTATAGGTCTGTAAGTGTTCTCTTCAAGTTTTAGATCGCTGAAGGGATTTACCAACTCTATTTGAAGGTGATAGGTCTAAAGACATTTTGTGACATCTTTCAAAAAATTTCCCAACTCCTTTGATATTTCAGTTAACCTCTTTTACTACAATTTGTAGTCAAAGCCTGAGTATGCTCTTTCTAAAAGGACTATGTCATCCTCAAACTAGTTAACATAAAAACTAACAATAGGAATGGTCTCACATATATTTAATAACTTAAAAATTGGAATCACCAGATTCAAACTAAATTTTAGAAAAAAATACACTATGGATATTTTCCCCTTGAGCAAACAATATGTAGTCAGTATTCATTTCTATGTATAAAAAATAGGGTTGTAGACCTAATGTTAAAACTTGAAGTCACCATTCATATTATTTTGGGTCTTGATCCCTTCTTTTTTTGAGTACACACAAATTTTTTTTCACAAAACCAAAATTGAACTATTTTTGAAATGAATGTAACTACCTAAACTCCCTATCAACAATCATTTTCAAGACATTTGGCACCTTGGCACAAGCTCCAAGGTTGATTGTCCATACAAGTGACCTATGTATATGTGTAAATGTGTCTATGATGTAATTTTTATGATTTCCAAATCATGTGATGTTAGTTGATGTTAATATTAGTTGATGTAATGAATAAATAAGGAATTTAGCCATGTAAGTTGATGTTCTTGAACTTTATTGAGTTTTTGTGAATCCTGTATATTACCCTTAAAGGCCCTTGATGCCATGCATTTATTCATCTTTATGTGGAGTTGTAGGTTGTTGAATGATTGGTGAAGATAACCAACAAGGGCTATAGGTTACAATCGTAAAAGGAAGATATTGGAATGTTTGGTTACAGATCAAAGTTGGAGTTTAGTGTGGCAAACATCATTGTATAGGTTGAGAAAGTAAAAACCTTCAAAGAGTTGTGATAATATAAGTAACAAGGTGAAATTGAGAGTAAAATGGACCATTGAATCCTTAAAGCCCTTTAGACTATTGTCTCCATCATAGAATGAGGTAATCCTTCAGATTTAAGACATCAATCAAATATGTGATGAGATGATGATTAAAATATGAATGTGTGGTTCTTATAGAGGCAAATATTTGAAATTTTAATACAAGAGAGGTAGTGAGCTTCTACTCATAGTTCATAAAAGGATCAACTCTATTACACAATCCATAACCCCTATTTTGGTAGATGTTGAAATGGATATACATTGGGAGAGAGGTAAGATAATTATGATAGCAATTTATTTATGTGAATAACTAGGAGAGAATATCTTAATGATAATTCTTGAAAGAAAGAGACCCCAAAATGGAAGTTGACAATATACAGGGCCTGTTTCTATACTTGTATTGTTGTTTCATGACTACAAGGACTGATCTTTGAGAGAATCCATATGACCATTGAGTTATTGGATTATAAAACATGTAGGTAAGTTAAATATGGAGGTTTTAATTTGTTTATAATCTCTCTTTGGTTGAAACATTATTGTTGGTTGTCTAACATTGACACAGTCTTGTAGGAAACCTTTGTAATATGCATGGCCAAGGAAAATTGAGTTAGAACGTGTGAACATAGGATTGGAATTTGGTTTTAAAAGGTTTGAGGAGTTGAATTATGGTAATAAAAATCCTAAAAACCATTCACAGTGGTATGAAAGTCTTTTAAATGTTTTCAAGATAATTTTGTTGCTCTTAGCTCTGTATATAGGCCAGGAAACCATAGCCTAGGGTTTAGTCAATTTGGATAGTTTCCACCATTATAAAAATGTGAAAATTGGTGATTTGAAAGGAAATAATATGTCAAAGAGGATTTAATTTTTTTTTAAATTTATGGACTCATTTCATACGTATTTAGTCAACTGAGTTATAACTAGGCAGAATTAGGTCTAGAGGGGTTAATTGTGTAGAGAAAAGGGCTAAGAAAATGGTGAGGAGTAAAATAGATATTAAAAATTCATAAGAAGTTTTATCCAGATGGAGGGAGATCATATTAAACCTTAAAACTCTAATAAATATTCTATAATAGATACACAAAGGAAAAACATCCAAAATAGGGTTATTAGTCTAGAGAAACCATAGAGAGTGAACTATGTGGAAAGAAGTAATTAAGGGTGAGTTGACACTTTAAAGGGGTTAATTAAGATGTTATGAGAGCACCTATAACTATCTATGACTAAGTATTTAGCTATGGTAACCTAAATAAGGATTGATCCTTTAGACATAAGAGCTAGTGAGAGAATTGCATGAAAAGTGAGATCAATGTTATGAACTAAGCCAGGCGTGAATGTTAGTGACATGATAGATGTCTAATGAATATAAAAAGTGTATATAAAATTTAATAGGGATAATCATATGTAAAATAAGGCTACTAATCCTAGGAACCTAGAGGAATGATGGAAGGAGATGGAACCTTGAAGAGCAAAGGAAGCATTGAATGTGAATTTTTGCAAGAGTAAACCATCAAGTGAGTGTAACCAGTTGGATTGAGAACCACATATTGATGTTTATGAAGAATTATCCCCTTACCTCTGCATCATCTCTACTTATCTAGATTCATAAACATCCCCTTCAACATCTGAATAATTTTCATTGCTTCCAAACTGTTTAGTTTTCCTGAACTCAATTAGCTGGTAAGAGTTCTCTATGTAGGACCAGAAAGCCCAAGATTTTCATCTTTGAACTAAGAGACACAAAGACCTATTAAAGAAACACTTTGGCATTTGAATATTAATGCAATTTTAAAAGAAGATAATGGATGCAACAAGCAATATATAGAAGTACCAAACAACTTAATTATACGTTTGTAGTTTATTTCAATATAGCTTAAGAAAATCCTAAAATGTTACCCTTTATTTTAACAAAGCACTCAATTGCTTCAGAAAATATTTCAAATAGCCAACGTTTTATAGAACCAGATAATTAGGTCTCATGAGAACCAAGGCTACATGCATTCAAAACATACACACCATCTTTATGCATTCAATACATACATACCATCTTTTATGAACATTCATAAATAATCCAGCCTATATGTTACAGGATCAGGCAAGTTTGTAATTAATAGAAAAATGTCATGGCTCCAAAAATGCCTATAAACTATGTAATTACCACTCATTTTTGCTCAGTTTATATTTAAAAATAAAAAATAAGCCCCATGATTAGAATAAGCTACAAAAATAGGTCAAGAAGCCACTCGAGGGACTTTAAAATCCATGCTGACATAACCCATATGCTTATCAATAAGATGACATAGTAGATTTTCATAAGAAGTCAATTTGTATTTTTTTGGTTAAATAACTTCTGAACATAGTCATTCATTCATTCATTCATAAACAACTTAAATACACAAGATGAAGTAAGCAACTAGTGGCAAATACAAATTGATTTTGTAGATTAAAATGTGAATAAGCATGTGTTTCAATTGATTTCCATCCAAAGTCATAAGCATACATCATGTAATACTAGACACATGAGTCATTGCACATAACTAATTATCATTATTCATGTATGGAATACCACATCTATTGGGAGACATCCCATTGGCTTGTGCAAACAAGATATCAAACTCCACCTTCAAAATCTATAGTTGTTGCTCATATATGGAAACTATTCCTTCATGCTTCATTTGCATGGCCCACACGGTATCTGCCCTTGCATTGTAGAGTACTTTTGTGTAGGCATGGGAAGCTTGTAGATTGATAAACTTTATTTTAGTGTCCATCTTCGCATCCCTCAGTGTGAGAATTGCATGTTGCAACTTCTCAACCTCTCTGGTCTTGTCAGTGAATGCAATTTCCAACTTGATAACCTTTGCCCTTGCACCATAAAGAAGCTCAGTTAAAAACTGGTTTCCCCTCTTGATTGATTTTTTTTTGTAGTCGCTAGTGACAATTACAAACCAAGATGTTATTTTGTGCCCATTACATTCTGGGATCTCATCCTTATGAAAAGTTCTTCCATGTCTTCAGAAAATTGGGTATCCACATTATCTTCTAGATTTGGGACTTCATATACAAAAATAGGATACACATGAAATTCAATGATAGAATTTAATATTTTCAGCATTGAAAAGATAAAAATATTTAGACATAAATGAGGGTCCATGAGAATATTCAAAAGCTAAGAACATCCAATTTTTTATAATTATGAATAGTTTCCTTACACACAAAGAGTTTTCTAACTTAAATGAAAATAATGAAATCATTATATTGGAGTATGAAATATTTACCTGTGGCATGATCATTTTTATGTATTAGAGTGTTGCCCCATTCTTTCTTGCCCCTCCTCCCCTACATCAAACCATGGGCCATAGACATCGAAAGTTGTTGTGTCGATTGCCTGAATATACAAACACATGATATGAGATAAAGGAATGTTAGAGAGACAAGCCATGCATAAAAATCTTATATTTCACTCCTTCCCACCATGGTTACTTTTATATAGACATAGAGACATGCAACCATGTGAAATTTATCACCAACATGTGAAATAATGAAAGGATAATAAGGTATACATGTGAAGATGATAGATTGCCAGTTGAAAACATCACATACCATACTCGTAAAAAATATATGATGAGTACATGGGAAAAACATTGCATCATTGAACCATACATGATTGTGCAATACATCAGTAAATGTAAATTAACCACCAAACCATTGATTAATCATACATAAACAAAAAAATATGTATCCAACACAAACCAAAAATGAAACACTTGTATTCAAATCTCTTGTCCAAATAATATGTTTGATCATGAATCAAACATGTCATACATATTATGCCAAAATGTGTGTATATAAATAATGGTGTCTAAGATAGTAATTGAAAGGCAATATCAATGTTCATGCCATGACCATTAGGCCTCTAGAAATGGACAAAAAAGTGGAATCAATCAACCACATGAATGCACATATATGTATGTCACCCTGGACACCTGCATTTGAAAATGTGTAGTTTAGAAATCTTGACAAAATGCAAGAATAAGACACCAAAATAAAGAATAAAATTGTCATTTTTAGTAAATAAAATGTAGCTATCAGACCTCCTAAACATGGTCCATCCATGCCTATGACTGTGCCAACTCATCTCCACCAGAAGCCTATATGCAATAACAATATATAACACTATCAAAATATGTAATGGTAGGGTTGAAAAAAAGGTACAAGGAATAAATAAGAGAGTATATAATACATAGTCATCATAAGAAGTAAAATATCAATTTGTGAGGAAACCTATCATGTGCACTTTTATTTATTATGCCCCCCCGACAAACATATCTACCATTCCGTAAATGCATTTCTCTTAAAAGAATGTGATCCTCATCACTAGAATGGGCTTAAGGGTCATCCCTCTGTAATCAAAATAGTGATTTTTATATAAATATCAATGTTAATATTGAGTAAGCTAAATTTAAATTAACATTAACTTCATGAAAACCAATGACCAAATTGCATTTAACTGGAAGACCATTATTGCATGCATTTTGATGTTGCTCCACCCATTCTCTTTCTTACTCCATTTGTTGATGATATTATCTTCACTGAATGTAAGCTTCCCTTCTCCATGCCAAGTTTTCACTAGAATCATATGCACCCATCTCATTATTGATAGACTTCAAGGCTATTTTGTTGAGATAACATGAATCAGACACATCTTCCCTAGCCAACCACGATCTTTCCATCCTATCTCTCTTACTGATGCTCTGATTTTTAAAGAGTCAATCTATTGGATTCCTTTTTTTTTTTTCCTTTTGTTGATTTCAATTCCCTTAGGCTTATATTTCCCACTTATAGCATGCCCAGGGGGGCCTCCTTGAAACAGGTTGTTGACCATGAATCTTACGATGGTGAGTGTTAATTCTATCTCATGACCAAATTAGACAGCCACCATTAGCTGTAAATGTGTCGTATGGCCTCAAAAAGTAAAGGTGTACATTCCACCTCATAATAACCCAATCCTAGATTCTATACTCACATGCATTTTTTCATTCAATAAGGAAGAAATGTGAGGTTAAAAGCATAAAACAATCAACAAAATATAACATCATGAAACACAATAAAATGTTAAAAGCATAAAATAATAAACATAAGATAACGTCATCAAAGATAATCAAATATTCTTACAACATTTGATTCTTCCTCCATTTCATCTTGTGAAGCATTTGGAAGCTAATCACCATCATCATCATCATCATCATCATCATCATCATCATCATCATCATCATCATCATCCTCATCATCATTGTCATCGAGGTCATATGACTCCACCTCCTCCTGCCACATAGGTAGACATATATATATGAGTTCAACTCCAAACATATATGAAACAACAAAGACGAGGATATGAACATGTCAAATGAAATAGAGACTAAAAAATTTGCACATTTATAGGGTGAAGTCATTATGCATGTGATTATCAACCATGTCCACATGGCTCTACTCCACCACTTCCAACTAAAACACAAAACAAAAACAACATAGAAAAATTCATGATGTGTCAAAATAATTCTAATCTTGTTTGTTGTAAGAGGGAAGAAAGAAACATTATTTAATATGAGGACCAATCAAACATTAAGGGCAGCCAAAGTTTCTCATACATCTCTTGATAAATAGTCATTGGATGCTTCTGGGACACCTTCATCTTCGGTCTGCTCTACCCCCTCCTCCTGTATTATTAAAAAAGATATAACATATAAAAATAGGGATGCATGGTTCATAATTATTGATCATGGAAAATGAAAGAGATAGTACAAAAAATACACACATTTTTAGGGAGAAAGTCATTATGCAGCTGACTATCAGCCACGTCCATGTGGCTTCACTCCACCCCTTCCAACTAGAACACAAAACAAAAATAAAATAGAAAAATGCATGGTGTGTCAGTCAAAAGTATTGTAATTTTGATTGTTTTAAGAGGGAATAAAGAACCATTATTTAACATGAGGAGTAATCAAACATTATGGGAATCCAAAGGCTCCCATACATCTCTTAAGAAATAGTCATTAGGAGCTTTGGGGACACCCTTTTCACCTTTGGTCTACTCCACCCCCTCCTCCTGTAGTATTAAAAAATGGAAATTTAACAAATCAAAAGAGGGATGCATGGTTCACAAATATGGATCATTTTACATCTGTGGCAAGAATATTAAAGTATACATTGAAAATACATGAACCATCAATAAAATTACCTATGTTATCCCCTTGTATGCATCTCTATTCGGTAAATATTCCATCTTGCACTGGGATTGCACCCCTGGTTGTTCACAAGTAGGGGATGAATGTCTCATAACAATGGGAATACCATACCCAATTGTTGATGCTCCATATATCTTCCTCATTCGATCTCTGAGGGGGCGAGGGGAATGTCTAAATTGAGCACTTACACTCAATGAGGAATTTTGACTGACTTGTTTCTCCTAACACAATACATGTCACAACATATTAGCATCAAAAAAAAAATAATACAACTCAAATTCATGTTCGAGTGTAGTAGCTAAAAATGCATACCATTTGTTTGGTCTTAGGATATAGTTCTTTGAGGCAATCATCTAATTCCCACTTATCCATCTTAAATATGCAATAGTTAACATTCATAGTATTAGTTGCTAACAAACAACAACTTGCATTCAAACAAGTTAAGAATATGCTTTAAAACACTAGGCCTTACTAATGAAATGCTTATATAAATCACCATAAGGGTCACCATGAGAGTATAATGGTGTGTCAGTGGCTACGGTAATCTGACTAGTTCGAAACATAACGTAGTAGTCACAAAATAATTAGGGCAACCACTGTTCATGAAATTGACACCCTATATTGAGAGTATATATTATGAGCCACCAACAAGGAAATGTATAAATGAGAAGGCATTACATTTTATATAGATAATGTAACATTCCAAAGTAGAGATTGTCTTTTCACATTATAGAAACTTAACATACCAATTCATTTGGAAACAATCTATATAATACAAAAATGCCTCATATGGTGATTCAAGGACAAGCTAAATGAACCTTTGTATGTATTAGATGAGACAGATAAAATGTAATGGATACATTACATTTTGAAAATTTTAAATGAACCAAAACATGCCTATTGTAAATTTCAAAGGTTAGCAATAATATTTTTGAAACCTGGAATATCAAGTCCATGGAGATTGTATGCAAAAAAATTAATTTCAGTTCTAGGTTCTATGAAAGATGTTGATGGCAATATTTAATAAGCTCACCGAACATTCTGAATGAAGAAGTCAACAATAGTATACATTGCATAGTACAATGGGAGTACAACAAACACAAACATGGATTCACACACTCTTACTTTATGGAAGTCTGCACATACACATGAAATATGATAAGAATAACACTTTCAATGTACTTAAAAGGATGCATACATCGATGATCCCATCACAAATAATATATTACATTTAGGCACTTGCAAGCATAAATACATAGGAAATGGTGAATAAAAACACATGAATTAAAAACAGAGCTCAAGAAATTAAAGCTTGGAAAATACTATAGAGGCTCTTATACACCCTACAATAGGAGTAAAACAAACATGGATTCACACACTCTTACTTTGTGGAAGTCTGCACAAACACATGAAATATGATAAGAGTAACACTTTAATGTACTTAAAATCACACATACATGATGACCCCATCACAAAGAATAGAGTACATTTAGGCACTTACAAGCATAAATACACATGAAATGGTGAATAAAAAAACTTGAATTAAAAATAGAACTCAAGATATTAAAGCTTGGAAAATACTCGAGAGGATCTTATACACCCTATTCTACCCTGTTGAACAACTCTCTTCCTCTAAATTTGTAGTGCATATGACCCTAGAGATAAGCTTGTCTTTATGTATAAAAATAACTTATTAATAGAGATAAAATCTTGGGTGAGTTTAACCTTATGTATAGTGGGCTTCTGACAAGGAGAAATAGAGCCTGAGAAACAATAGATATAGGTGAATTAAAGACAGATGTCCTTTTAAAGGATTTATTATAATCTTCATTTCTTTTATTTGCATTTTCATTTAAATAAATTATGCAAAGGAGGATTATGAACACATTGTGAATGTGCTTATCTGAAACATTTTCCTTTTTTCCCCATACCTATTCTTGCTTCATATGTTTTGGATTTTATCTGTGTTAATAAGTTATGGATTCAAATTTTTCACATTTATAAAAAACTTTGGGATTTATTTCCTTGTTCATGTTATTCAATGTCCACTTGCCCTTCTGTGATCATAATTATGATCTGTCATAAATAAGTTAGGGATTCAGTTTTATACTAGGTCATATGCATGTTTGATTAAGGTAATATTGAGCTCTGCTTTCTTTTGTCCTTTAAAATGACCATATGTTAAAGGATATTTTATGTTTGAACAATACAACTCTATTTCCTGTGGAAAGGAAGACCGAGTATGTGTATTTGTAAACTAAGTGGAAACTCAATAATACTGGTTATAAACATATTTCCCATTCTTTAAGGTGTTTGCATAGATTTAAGCGTTTGAAGTTGTGTAGAGTTCATAAACACAGCTCACAATAATACAAACCATTGTGTGTTAAGACATAGTCTATAGAGAAGCAAGTGTAACTTTGAATAGGGGCATACAAAACCCCCAAACAGAATGAAATGGTCACTTTATTTGGTGTAGTTGTCTTGATACGCCTACTTGACTATGTGAAAATGATAAAACCTTCTAGAATTTACCTCAATGTTTGACTGGTCCAAAACTTAGGATTAAACATTACTCCTTCACTCTTGTTCTGATCACCTCTATTTGAACTATCTCCCTCTGCCTTAGATCTAGTAACGACTGAATGGTGAAGGACATCTATTTCCTTTAGGCTTAACATTACATAGTTAATAGTAAGCCATATGAGATTAAGGCAATGCTAAGAGGACATGATTATCAACATGTTAGGGCATGATAATCTGACATTACCATCGAATGATTCACATGCCATGTTAGGTCCATGCCACGTGACAAGTTCAGTGACACCTACATAGTCACGGTTCGTAGTTAGGTTGATGGTGATTATTGATTGGCAGTGAAGGTGGTGGTGACCATGACGGGGATGGTTAGAATGAAGTAAAGGAGTTAGCATCAAAATTAACTATGGTTTTACCTAGTTTAACTGTAATTAGTGATAAGCTTTCAATGACCAGTGAAGACTAGCCCCCCGATGATTGATGATGACCAACATGCACCAAGAGTTGGTGCATGTTGGTTAAGCTCTACCGAAAGCAACAAACGAAAAAATATACTACTACTACCAAAAATTTTATTCAAGAAATTGACCCAAACTCTGAATGAATAACCGACTAGAGAAGGATAATTATCCTCCAACCTCTAACGGATCTTCTAACCTCCAATTTGATACTTATAATTTTTTAATTGAAAAGATCATGATGGAGTTATAATGGACGACATGTTCTTTGATAACATGAGCATGGGATGACATTAAGCAAATTTTTATTTTGATGTGTCAGTTTCCATAAAACATACACATTTATACATCATTTTCAAATCATTTACTTTAAAATTCATATAAAAAAGCTTCAAATAATAAAATTGACCATTCTAATGTTCAAAATCCTAGAAATTGATTGGTCATATGAACACCTTGAAACAAAAGATTGACTAGATACACAAGTCCAAAAAAGTGTCGAAAGTTACACAAATTACACCTATCTCTAATTACAAAAAATAAAAATAAAAATAAAATAGAATATTCTAAAATGATTCTCCAAATACTTTGGGTCAAAAAGGGGTTGACCAAAAAATGTTTTTGTGGGGTTTTGAACTCTTGACCTCTCCTTTTGTAAGTGACTTACAAAACAACTTTAACCAATTTTTGTACAAACACTTTTGAAACATATAAGGAAGATATGTTATTTAAAGTGTATTTTCTAATTTTCTAAAATAAAAAAAATAAATTTATGCATGTAAATTGTTTTTACCAAAAATTCATGTTTAAGTGAATATATTTGCTTCTCTTTCTACTGGGGCCCATATAGTAAAATGAAACTATATCAAAAAATTAATCATGAAGTTGTTGCACCATGACACTTCTGGGTCATGCCATTTTGGTGCTATAAAGGACAAAATGTAATTTAGAGATTGTACAAACAACTTGGCAAGGGTTTGGAGGTCATATAAGGTTGAACACCATGGTTGTGACAATATTTGAACTTGCTTTGAATTTTTTTAACAATAAATATTATAAATATACATCTCTAATGTGTACCTCTACATTTCCAAGTTATGCTTCCATGTGAGAGAGGCTTTTATTGGTTCAAAATCTGATTTGGAAGAGTTTCAAGCTATACAAATAGATTTTATTATTGCGGTATGAGATGGAGGTTGTACAAATGGATTATCTTACTAAAAAAGGCCGTATAATTTAAAATTTTAATTTCATTGGTTGTACAGACCATGCTTTGATCATAAAGATCAACAAACATGGGTTTTGATGACATATTTGAGTCGTACAAATACTTTTATGAAAAGCTTAAGCCATACAAAATCAAATTTGAGGGCATAAAAATGTTTTTCAAGAGTTTTGGAGAATGTAGAAGCACTATTAAAGTCATACAAATGAAATTTGTGATGTATTTTATCTTTGAAAAATCAAGCTTAGATTACCTCATATTCTCTTCCCATCATGATTTCTCTTGAACCTCGATTCAGATTTTAATTTCCCCAGGGTTCACATTCACCTTCAAAATTTTCACCAACTATTTTTTTAAAACCAACTATGATACCACTGATAGGACCATATGAATACATGTAAATGGTAAGATCTACATTGCATTTGATGATATTTAGCACAAAGATAAATGTATAATATTCAATCAACAATTTTTATAATACTCAAGACCAATGGTCAAACCTCCATTGTCCTGCAGCTAACTCAAGACCATATACCCTAGCCTTCTGTCTCAGATGTCCATCCACTCTCTTCTCTAAAATGGGAATCCATCCCTCTATCCAGTGCTTCCTTCCAGCTAACAACTCTACCAACAAATACCTGTTTGGTTCTTCTCCAAGGACTCACACTACTCATCCATGTCAAGCTCCCACTGTTTTTGGATTCTACCTGCATTGCTTCTTCCATCTTCCTAGTTCATGAATATCAGTAAGCAATATAAAGAAGGTGAACAATGAATATGAGGTTCACATACCTTTTCTGACCTCTACATGGGTGTTTGAGACTTATTGACCCACCCAACATCCGTTCCAGTGACCAATCTCGGCCATCTCCCAGTCTACTCCTGACCGATGTCGGTTCCCTGCACTGACCTTGACTGCCGACGTCATTATCCCTGGCCGACGCCGGTGTCCCCCTACTGACGTCGGTCCTTATGACCAACGTCAGACTTCTCCTGCTCGACCTATCGACCCTGCTGGTCTGCACATGACCGATGTCGGTGTCTGACTGACCGACGTCGGTTCCAAGTGACCGACGTCGGTGTCTGTGTGTTCCTGTGAGTGATGAATTCTTCATTTGTGAGCTCATCTTGGATCAGATCTCTATCCATACTGCCCTGCTTAGATTTATTCAGTGCATGTAACTGTTCTCTGGCCTTCATCTCCTCCAAAAACACCAAGACTTCCCTGTTCTTGTCAAAAGCATCAAATTTCCTTTTCCTACAATGAACTCTATCTATGCTTTCTGAATCTAAACACATACCTTTTGAATCAAGAACGTCCATTCCCTTCTTATTTATGTGACCCAGCCTATTAGACCACATCTTCGAATCTACAGCTGAAGTAGATAAACCAGAAGTAGAATCAATAATACAAGTAGATAGATAAAGAGTACCTACTTTCTTACCTCTTGCTAAAACAAGTGCTCCCTTGGTAACCTTCCAAGAGTCCACTGTGAGGGTTATTATGCATCCCTCATCACCCAACCTTCCCATAGAAATCAAACTCTACTTCATAATTGGAACATGCATGACCTCCTTCAACACCCATGTGTTGTCAATCTGTAATCTCAGCTGCACTTTCCCTTTGCCAACTATCTGACAAGGCATACCATCCCCTAAATAAAGCACTCCAAAGTCTCCCTGTTCATACTCATGGAACAAATCTCTGTTTGGGAATGCATAAAAAGATGAACCAGAATCTAAAATCCATGATCCTACCTGACTATCCAAAGAAAGTATGAGAGCATCCTGGACCACAATATTTGCATCCTTTGCTTCTTCAATACCTACATGTTGATTCTCTTTATCTCTCAACCAACACTCCTTCTTTGTATGTCCTTTCTTTCCATAAAACCAGCAGGTAATACCTTTGGACTCAAATCTCCTTCCCGACCTTGATTTCCCTTGCTCAATCTTCTCCCTTTGCCTTCCCCTGCTTTCTGCACTTAGAGCATTCCCTGATGATTCACCTGTGCTTCTCCTGCATATTTCCTCATTCAAGATCACACTCACAACATCATCAACTTTTAAGATTTTAGAAGCAGATGCAGAATTACTTACTGCCATAACCAAACTGTCTCAACTTTTAGGCAAAGAACATAAAATCAAGAGAGCCTTTACCTCATCATCAAAAATGATATTGACTGAAGCTAATTGGTTTACCAAACCATGGAAATCACTGAGATGAGTATGTACCGATCCACCTTCCTACATTTTCAAAGTAAATAGCTGCTTCATAAGATATACCTTATTAGAAGCCGAGGGCTTTTCGTATAAATTTGCCAAGGACTTTATCAACTCTTCCATTGTCTTGCACTGTGATAAGCTAGAAATCACAAACGATGCAAGGCTCAACCTTATGGAACTAAGAGCCTTCCGATCAAGAACGTTCCATTCTTCATCCTTCATATCTGTGGGCTTGCATGCAACCCCACCCAACGGTAAGTACAGATCCTTCTGATACAAATAATCCTCAATTTGCATCCTCTAGTGATGATAATTCTTGCCGTTAAACTTCTCCATTCGTAGCTTACTTTATTCTGCCATTGCTGAACTCCCACTCAATCAAAAAACCCTGTGAATGACCTGTAATCAAAAAATAACCTGCTTCCTACAAACCATAGCTCTGATACCAACTGTTAGGAGACCCCTTATCCAACGGAAGCACAATTGATTACTTTCTTATAAGCAATTAAACATGGAATTATACTAGAATGATAAAGTAACTAGAAACTTGAGACAACAAAGAATTTGAGAGACAATACACACTCTTGTATTAGATATTACTAGAAGAAAATACAATAAGGAAGATGCCACTTCTTCCTTCACCTCAAAGGCTTGCCACACCTCAAGACCTTCTTCCCTCTCTCTCTTGCTCAACACAACAACTCTATAGCCTAAGTTATTATCCCTCCTTGAATGCTTCAGCTAATCTCCTTGACCTTACACCTATAGATCTCCTTGACCTTGCTTGCTTCAATGCTTTTACTTGCCTTCTTGATCATTACAATACATGCCTCATGGGTCTTTAAATAGAATCCCATGGTTACAAAAATAGAAATCTAACTACAATAATTAGACACACAGCTCGTGACTATAATTAGTCATTTGACATGCAAACACTCGCTTCACTTAACTGACTATTTTTCAACAACAATTCTGGAACGCATAGGCGACCGACGTTGGTCCCTGCTTGCCTAGTGCTACCGACGTCGGCCGACTACCTGCCGTCGCCAGTTTCCTTCTCCACTGTCTGTGACCGACGTCGGTTATACTACCGACGCCGGTTCTTCTGGTTCGTTAGCATCCTCTTCTTTGTGTCTGCAAACAGTTGAAGCTTTTAGCTCCACACCGTAACAATCTCCCACTTGGAGATAAACAGCTGCTACTATACCTGTACCTGTACACCATCTATTTTGTTCCTTTGGCTCTGTATCCCTCTTCAAAGTCACTCTTGAAGACCAACCACCACGCAAACCTGTGATGCTATACCTGTCACTTATGCCAAAATAATTTTGCTGCTCCCAAATTCTTTATGACATACTTCTGAACCAACTCTACCCTTAGCTCAGAAAACTCCTTGTATATGAAACCCTGCAACAAGTAACACAATACAGTAACAGGATAATGTAGCTAATATTATCCAACCTGGTAAAGATAAAAAACAATGGTCAAACCTCCATTGTCCTGCAGCTAACTCAAGACCATATACCCTAGCCTTCTGTCTCACGTGTCCATCCACTCTCTTCTCTAAAATGAGAATCCATCTCTCTATCCAGTGCTTTCTTCCAACTGACAACTCTACCAACAAATACCTGTTTGGTTCTTCTCCAAAGACTCACACTCCTCATCCATGCCAAGCTCCCACTGTTTCTGGATTCTACCTGCATTGCTTCTTCTATCTTCCTAGTTCTTGACTATCAGTAAGCAATATAAAGAATGTGAACAATGAATATGAGGTTCACATACCTTTTCTGACCTCTATATGGGTGTTTGAGACTCCTTGACAACTAACTGTCCACCCATCATCCATTCCAATGCATTGTAAAAGCTTTTATGAGAATTACACAATGGGACCAACTATTTTATGGGTTCAACCTGTAAGACACCTAACTTTTACAAACTAACATTATTTAATTTATATACAAAAATTATTAACTAACAATTATCAAAGGGGTGTATATACTCTGCTAACACACTAAGCAAACTAACACTAATAAAGAAAATAAGCATAAAGTGACTTTGGATTTGAATCAATTGACCCAACATAAGGTGTATATGATATTCATGGATTATATAACATCTCAACATTATACACTTGGAAAACTTAGACCTTGGTTGTTCTTCTTAGCTCTATACCTTTCCTACTTCCACAACTCTTGTATTTGCTCTATCTTGTGTCCCTTGACCTATATCTATTAGTCCAACTAGACTTATTTTAATGACATAGACCTTCTCTCTTGCCCAAAATATTTAGAATATACTTATCTTGTATCTACTTTCCTACTCCCTAGACAATAATGTTTGGGACAAACACTAATATCGATGTAGTGTCTTGACCTGACATAAATGTCTAGTGCCCTAAAGTCATCAAATTTTTAAATAAAACATATCCTCATGGTTGGCCTAAGTGATTTATTGTGAGTAATTACTCCAAAGGGATTGATATAAATACAAGATCAATCCTCATTCATTCCTCACCCAAGAAAGACCTAACTACACCCAATAAAAGACCAAAGAGACCAAGGCAACTTATCAAAAGTACTATATCAAGCATTTAATTAAACAAAGATTCCTTATTTCCACACCATTCATAGGAAAAACACATCTATAGGTCTGAAGTACTAAAGGAGTAGTCAAAGAGCTTGATTTTTCAAGTTACAAACTAGGTCATTGTTATACTTGCTTTAAAAATATTATATGATTCACACACAATCCAACACATAAGGGATATCTACATGAGTTTGAGGCACTCTTATAGAGTATTAGATATGTAGGTATCTCCCTATGACAATGGGGTCTTTGGGGTCAGGTCAACACCATGTGTCCAGTAACCCATTTTTTTCGAAGGTCACTTGGAGATGGAGAACTAGGGTTTTACCATTTCATAAGGAGAAATAATCCATGACCCATATCTAAATACATCAGAGTGAAGGCAAAGCAAAACTCAAAAACATCTAGGTGGTAGTATCCTTTTTTAGTAGGTAGTTTGTACAAGACACTTACGTTGAACCCATATAGTAGCATCAATGCAACCATCCCAAGATGATGTTAGTGTCTAGAGCACTAGAAGCGTCAAATCTAGAATCTGATGATTTTTTTAAAGTCTACTTCCAACCTAATTTCTACCTGTTCTAGATCCAAAACTATATTAACATCAAAACAAGCTAATTACATCACTTCTTTGTCATTTCCTTATCTAGCATAGTTGCACTTTATATATTTAGATGATCTCAACATAATAAATGTAATGTATGCTTATGTCTAAGTTTAGATCTAATTGGCCTACTATAGATTTGATTATCACTCTTGTGCCATTTCATTTTTATATACCCCTTTAATTTAAATCTAGGGTTAATGATTAAATCACCTTAGATCTAAATTTTAAGGTTAAATATTTGTTGAACCTGATCTTTGAACATCAAACACTAGGATAAATTAGGGTTTTTTAATTGCTATACTTTGTTGTAAATTTTAAATTTTTATTTATAAAGCAATGAAAAATGTTAGTGCAAAAACCCAATTCCAAATGGAAGATAAAGAAGCATTGATTATTCATCTCAATAATAACAAGGGCTTAATGGATATATTTTTGTATGTTACAAGAGATAAAATAAGTAAACAAGATAAAACTAAGGTTACCTCACCTAGTGATGGTGAATACTTAGAGGGTACTATAACTCAACCCACACCTATCAATCCACTTACATCTAGTGGAAACATGGATTATGTGTTTAAATATTTATTTCCTAAAACTAATATTGATGCATCTATCATGAAATTCCCCTTTGTTTTAACAAAAATACCAATTTCAATACTTATTACTACTCAAGCCATGTTTACATCCCCTTTGGTTTCTACTCAACTTGTTAATCTAAATCCCATTAGTCCTATAGTTCAATCACTTATTCAAGTTATAAATACCTTGGAGGAAAAGGTTATAGACATTAAACAAAATGCTTTAAAATCCCCTCATGTTATAGATTTGCAAGATGTGTTGCATAACTCTCTTGCACTTGAGATCTCCTTACACCATTTGCCAACTAGATTTGTTGCACCTAAGTTCACATTTTATGATGGAAAGGGTGATCCTGAACAACATATTCGAACCTTTTATACGACATGCCTTGACTATTCCTCGAATGATAAATTGTTTACCAAACTATTTTCAAGAAGCCTCAAGGACTATGTTTTGAGGTGGTTCTATGATTTACCTCTATAATCTGTAAAAGCATTCAAATCTCTTATAGACCATTTATTAGCATATGTTTCCATTAATATTTTTGAAAATGTTTCCTATGTTTAAGTTCTATAATCAAACAAGGAATAAATGAACCTATCAATGAATATATCCTGAGATAAAGATAATGCTATCCAAAATGACAAATATTATGGTAGACAAAGAGTTGAAAGATATATTAAATCAAAGTTTGCTTGCTCCTTTACATGAGTCCATTAGTTTTAATAAGTTCAAATCTTTCAATGACTTATGCCATGTTGTATGGGACCATGAAATTAATCTTATGTCATTGAATAAACTCAAGTATGTAGCAAACACATCAACTACATCTACATCCAGTACAAAATTCACTATCAAACTAAGTTATAAGGTAAAACCTCCTGAGCCTAAAAATGAAACAACTACCATGGTTTACATAGTTTCATAACAACCTAATCAACTTGTCTTATCCAATGTACCACAGAGATAATTTACATGTTTATCTGAGGCCATATCTTCATTACTCCCATGTTTAATAGAGTGTTATCTTATATCTCTCCCTCATCCTATCGAGGTTGATACGAGTCAACCTCTACCCAAAGGATATGATGTGAATGATTATTATGATTATCAACAAGGACTAAGGCATTCTACAATCATATGCTTTATCTTGAAGCACGAGATCCAATATCTTATCGATGACCAAAAGCTTATATTTGAAGATCCTCCAAAAGAATCAAGTTTATAACCTGGCGATCACCATAAACATAAAATATTTAACAATATTTTACAAGACCATTATAAGAAGGAATCAAAAGTACAAATGGCATATAATGCACATTAATGCCCATCCTCCATCACATTATGTGCACCCACTAGATGGGATTATTGGTACTTACACGTGACATATATCTCCTATGATTAAGATATCCTCTATTTATTTTAATGACAATAAAATTAAATATGATGACTTTGATCTTCATTCTTTATTCATTCAAGCATATCTATAGATAAACAACCCATACACAGTGTTATGATTGATAATGGCACAAGTAAAAATGTTTGCACCATGACATTACTTACACATTTATTTTATACTCATCATGATTTACACCCCTCTACTAGATTATTTAGAGCATTCAACAGGACCTCCCAGAAGGTTCTTGGTGAAATTAACTTACCTTTATAGGTTGGTCCCACACATGTGGTTACTACATTTTCAATTATCTCTTCCATAGACATCTTTGTTATGTTATTGGGAAGACCTTGGATACATATTGTTTGAGCAGTACCATCTACAATGTATGGGTGTGTTAAATAAATTCATGCCAATCGAGTAATTATAGTTTTTATAATCCTCTATGAGCATCTTCTTGAACAAAAGAAACTTATACCCAAACAACTAGCTATCAAGCCTATTAAGGCTAATTCATCATAAAATGGCAACAAAAAGCATTCCCATTTACTAGGAAGTCAGTACTTGAGAGACCATTACATCAGAGACATACAATGGATTCCATAGAATCCCCATCTTATACTACACACCATGTTCAGATATCTAGAACACCTCCAAATGTATATATTACTGCTATACCAAAGAAACAAATGAGCACTCAATAATGGGTTCCAAGAACCCCTACTCCTATTATTCCTACTATTGCTTCATGACCATAAAGTCCTATTTTACATACGTAAAATATCATTGATACCATAGTGACAAATATTGCACCTATACATGCTTCTTGACAACATAAATGAGGTATTACTCCAGGTTCATCATCGAGAAACATATGACCATCCATTGGATGATGTCATAGGATGATCTTTGCTCTTTAAAAAATTGAAAAAAATATAAAACATTAAAAAAAAGATAAAAACATTTTCAGCACCTATATGTTCTACTGGTTACTTGACAACTATGTGTTAGTTCCATGTCGATGGATGGCATAATCAACTACTCTTACACACATATGTGTTACACTTATACTTGAGTGTGATAAAAATATACAAAGATACATGATATATTATTATTTCAAATGTTGGACTTTCCCTCTACTCATGTCACATGGATATTACGGGCATCCACTTATTTGATCTTGATACACACATGTTATATGATTTGATGATCACTCTACATTATCATGTTTGATCTTACATATGTACTTACACATGTCTTTATCCACAATTATATCTTACACAAGAACTTGATTATTATGCACTTGAAATATTTTATTAACATATTTATCCATGGGTTACTATGACATGTTTAAGCTTGTTAATTATGCTTTACTTTATACACTTCTTTGAGTGTCTTGCCTTGCTATTTTATTCCTTGTTTGAACATTTGAATATGCTCTTTTTATTATGGCTCATGTGCCTATGTATGCTTTCTTTGACATTTACATATGTCATCATTTTTTCTATGGACATTTAAATATGTCATACTTGCCTTTATGGACATTTGACTAAGTCATGTCCCTTCAATCAAGTGGCGTTTGAACATGCCCCTTATTTGTGGTCTTTCGAGACTATTGCCTTTTGACTTAATTTTGAGTGCTCTTTTGTATGTGTTAGTTTTCTTGTTGAGTTTGTATTATTACTATCTATATGTTTCCATGATATTTATCATTCATTTTAGGCCTACATGTGATCACATTGGTTTTATGCACCTCAATGTTATACCTACCCAGACATGTTCCCTTCTATATGTTACATGGTTACATTCATAGATTATATAGTTATCTTATACTTTTGAGGTAAGGTAACCACCAGTTTCTATCTTTACCTCACCTTAAAGGAGGGGCATATTAGTGGGGTCATGTCATAGAGGCATGGTCTTCACACTTGGCATAGTTTTCAAATTTAGTGGGGGCATGCTTTAGAAGCATGTTCTCCACACTTATTTAGTATATGGTACTTATATCCGTTTCTAAATTTAGTCGGGGCATGTTTTGGAAGCATGTTCACAATCATTTAGTAAATGGTACTTATATAATTTTTTAGATTCAGTGGAGGCATGCCATATGGGCATGGATTCCACATATTCACAGTTCTCAAATTCAATGGGGGCATGCTTTGGAAACATGTTCTCCACACTTATTCAGTATTCAACATTCCCAATTTATAGTCGGGGCATGTTTTGGAAACATGTTTTTCACATTGGTACTTATGTCAATTTTAAAAAAATTCTACATATAGGGGAGTATACTTTGGAAGCATGTTCTCCACACTTACACAATTTTCTAAATTGGCCAAAGCACATAGTTATATGATTCAAATTCACAATTTTGGTAGAATTCTGTACATTGGTATGAATGTTATACATAATTTAAACATGGGATATATCTAAGGTACATATGCTATGGAATATGTGCATAATATTGAAAAATCCAAATCATTTTTAGATTCTAAAAGTATTTTATGGACTATTACCACATCATGGACTTTTTTGTACTCATACCCTACAATTTTTTATGGACTTTATTGAGCCAATATACTGCAGAAGTTTATTCACATTTTGGTAGGGTTGACGTGATAAAATCACTCAATATTGTAAAGTTTTTAAGTTGAACTTGATTATATCATCCAACCTCACCAGGTTATAAGTATCATTGGGTTGTTTGGTTGAGTTAATGTCAACTGCCAGGTGGAAACTCACTTTTGCTCCAAAGTTGAGGGCATATGCCTTCCACTATCTTTCTCTATCTCTCTCTATTTATATCATTGGATGAATGCACTTTCAAGATTTATTTAATTTTGTCTTAACCTCAATTTCAAACCCTTAACAATACATATTTTTCAAAACAACTTGCCAATAGACAAGGCAGTTACATCGACACATTGGTGTACTCTTAAACCTTGCTATTTCAATTTCAATCTATTTCAAGTAATATCAATCCTAGATTATATGAATTGATTTTATATTGTAACATGCTATCATTTGTAGGTCAGTCACGATGAAAGCACTCAAGTTGGGCACACACAAAGACAAGGTGTGCATACACACCTAGGTACTCATTCATTTCCTTTAAACTAGCAATTTTATTACTAAATTAAAGGAGGGGAAATGTAGATGATAATTATGGATTATATAACACCTCAGTATTTCAATTTTGGAAAAATTAGACCTTAGCTATTCCTCTCAGTTTTATATATTTTCTACTTCTACAAGTCTCATATTTGCTATATCTTATGCCTCTTAGCTTATTTCTCTTAGTTTGACTAGTCTTATGTTGATGACACAAACCTTCACTCTTACACATAATGCTTAAAATGTACTTATCTTTCATCTCTATAAGTTATGAGACACTAACATCCAGGATAGACACTAACATTGATATTAGTGTCTTGAATCGACACAAGTGTCCAGTGCCTTAAATTCATCCAATTTGTTGAGTTGTGGAGCTAAAAGCTTCACTGTTGAGCTCTTGTGGAGGTTGCTGGACTTAACCAGTAACCGACATCGGTTACACAGTAACCGACATTGGCAGTATCACCGACATCGGTCATGTGTGGATCAGAACCGACTGACATCGATCAGGGATTGGCCGACGTCGGTCATATACAGACCGACAGTGATCGGCATCGGTCACCTGTGTGTGTGCGTGTTTGCATGTGTTTCCAAAATTAGATTTGTTCTAATTTTAGGAGGACCAAGTGTTTGCATGTAAAGACTAATTTGAGTCTTGAGTCTGTGTTTCTAATTATTATATGCCTTGGATCCTATTTAAGAGACCCATGGGGCATGTATTGTAATTAAGTTGTAAGTAAGATCAATTAGATCTTCAAGGTGCAAGATCAAGAAGATCTGCTGAAGAGAAGGGAATAACAACTTGGTTATTGAGTTGATTGTAATTGATTGAGAGAGAGAACTCTTGAGAGAGAAATACTGTACACCCAAGAGGTGTGGAAGAGTGAGATTTTTTCATTGTATTCGAGAAGAGTTTAATACAAGATTGGTTGTTTCTTGTATATCCTATTATTTGCTATTTCGTATTTCTAGTTACTTATTACTTCTGGTTCAATTCCGTGTTTAGTTGCTTATACAAAAGTAATCAATTGTACTCCAAGTTCCTAACACAATTTGTAAATGAAATATATCCCAATGGTCAGCCTAAGTGCTTTAATGTGAGTAATTACTACAAAGGGATTGATATAAATACAAGATCAACCTTGATTCATTCTTCACTTGGGAAAGACCTAGATACACCCAATAAAAGATCAAAAAGACAAAGGCAATTTATCAAAAGAACTCTATTAAGCATTAAATTGAACAAAGCTTCTCTATATCCATACCAACCATATAAAAAACACATTTACAGGTCTAAAGTACTAAAAAAGTAGCCTAAGTTCAATTTTAAAAGTTACAAGATAGGTCATTATTGTACTTGATTTGCATATATTGTATGATTTGTACACAAGCTAGCACATAGGGAAGAACTATATGAGTATGAGGCTCTCTTTTAGAGTATTGAATATATAGGTAGTGACCTTTAACAATGGGGTATTTGGGGTCAGTTCAACACTGTGTTCTCAATAATCCATTTTCCTCCAAGGTCACTATAGAGATGAAAAACTAGGGTTTGACAATTTCATAAGGAACAACAGTCCATGACCCAGATCCGAATGCACCAGAGTGAAGGTGAAGTAAAACCCAGAAGCATCCAGGTGGTTGCATCTTTTTAGTAGGTATTTCATACAATACACTTGCATCAAACCCATATAGCGACGCCGATGCAACTGTCCCACATTAACATTAGTTTATAGAGTGCTAGAAGTGTCAAATCCAAAATCTGATGACTATTCTAAAATCTACTTCCAGCCTGATTTTTACCTATTCTAGATCTAGAACTACATTAACATCAGAACAAGATAAGTACATCACTTCTTTGTCATTTATATATCTAACATAGTTGTACTTTTTATATTTAGACTATCTCATCATAATAAATTTAGTGTATACTTAGATTTAAATTTAGCATCTAAGTGACCTATTATATATCTAATTATCAGCTTTGTACCATTTCATTTCTATATACCCTTTTAATTGAAATCTAGTGTTAATGATAAGATCACATTAAATCTACATTTTAGGGTTAAACACAAGGTAATCAACATAATCAAAACAAAAACACTTATTGCAGTATTTGTTAACAATAATGGAAAAATAAAATTCGCACTTTATATTCAACAATTACATTACTTGAAGAGAAGATTATACATACTTACAACCCTCATCATGTTACATTTAATGTTGTACCTTTGAAGGAAAAGATACAAACATAACAAAATGAATAGTTTGAAAATCAATAATTATAAAGGGAACTATTAGAAAATGACAAATAATTAAAATAAAAAATAAAAAATGAATGATTATAAACAATAAAATTAGAATACGAAAGGTTGCAAAAGGTAAAATTAGAACAATAAAGGTTATAAGAAGAACAAGATGAAAAAAAAGGTTACATAAAGGAAAAATACAAAAGGGACAAATTGAAAATGAAAAATTATTAAAAGAGAAGTTGAAAAAAAAAATCAAGACAAGAAAAAAAGTATCCTTTTTAAGGGGTTTCTCATGAAGGAAAATCAAAAGCAAGACATACCAAAAAAGGCTAATGTCACCAATATGATTCCAAATAATGCAACTAAAAATGTTCTTCATATTGAAAGTGTTTGATTCTTAGCTCTCACATCGATAGAAAGAAATGTACTAATATTGAAATTATATATTTTTATGAAGCTAATATGTATCATGACACTTCTCCAATATCTTGGGTATGACAACTAATATTTGGGTAAAATATTTTTGGACCTTAGTGTTGCGTTGGATCCACTAAGTTTCTATTAACACTTTGGCTAAAAACATGTAATGTAATATTTCACATCGACCCTACCTTAGATTAATACAATGCAAAACTAGGAAAATTATGGTTAAGAGCAATAGGGATAACATAGGGTAAAAATCATGACCATGTTACATTTGAGCACAATGTGATTGTTACCATTTCAAGCAAGGATGAATATATAAATAAAGAATAAACAAAGGGAAATATCTTTTTAGCTAATATTCTATTAAAGACAATTAATATAATCAAAACAAAGGAACATGACACAACACATATGACATGTTAGGTTGTGGAGCTAAAAGCTTGACAAGGATGCAAACATGGAGGTTGCTGAAGTGTCACAGTAATCGACGTCGGTTAGGTCGATCGACATCGGTCAGGCCGACCGACGTCAGTTAGAGGCGAAGAGGGAGTTGCCAGCATCATCACAGATCGGCCGACGTCGATCGTCTGTGGACAGACAGGGACCGACGTCGGTCACCTGTGTGTGCATGCAACATTTTGCATGCATTTCCAATATTAGACTCAGTCTATTCTAAGAAGATCTGAGTGTTTGCATGTAAAGACTAGTTCAAGTCTTGAGTTTGTATGTCTAATTATTGTTTGTATGAGATCTATTTAATAGACTCATGGGCATGTATTGTAATTAAGGACTAGAAGAGATCCTTCCAATTGTAAGATCTTTGATTTGCAGGTTGTTGCAAGATCAACGCTGATCTACATGGTAAGTATTGTCTCAGATGATTTGCAGGTTGTGCAAGATCAGAAGAGATCTACTTGGAATACCTTGAGTACTCATCATACTAGAAGTAGGCAACATCGGTTGTGTTGTGTTGTCACTTACTGGTGGTGTTGGCAGTATTGTTACTGACTGGTGGAGGTGAACAACAACTCTGTGTTTGAGTTGTGTGTTGTGACCACAATTGAGAGAGTGAACTCTTGAAGTAGAATTACTGTACACCAGGTGTGGGAAGCCTGAGAGGTGTGGAAGAGTGTGGCATCTCTTCATTGTATTCTTTTCTGGATGAGTATTAATACGTATTGTATTGTCTCTCATATTCTATGCTATTTTTTATTTCTAGTTACTTATTCATTCTAGTATAATTCCGTGTTTAGTTGCTTATACAAAGGTAATCATGTGTGCTCTTAGGAGCTGGTAGGTCCTGACAAGTGGTATCAAAACTTTGGTTATGTTCACTAACACCTTGGTTTCAGAGTGTGTTAAGTGTTTTTTGATTACATGTCACTCACATGGGTTTTTGTTTGAGTGGGAGTATAGAAATGGCAGAAGAAAGTAACCTAGGAATGGAGAAGTCTAATGGTAAGAATTATCAATTATGGAGGATGCAAATAGAAGATTATCTGTATCAGAAAGATTTTTACTTACCATTGGGTGGGGTTGCATGCAAGCCCACAGATATGAAAGATGAAGAATGGAAAATTCTTGATCAGAAGGCTCTCAGATCTATAAGGTTGAGCCTTGCATCGTCTGTGATTTCTAATTTATCACAGGAAAAGTCAACGGTTGAGTTAATGGAATCTTTGGCAAATTTATATGAAAAACCCTCAGCTTCGAATAAGGTATTTATTATGAAGCAGTTATTTAATTTGCAAATGCAGGATGGTGGATCTGTACATAGTCATCTTAGTGATTTCCATGGTTTGGTAAACCAGTTAAATTCAGTCAATATTGTTTTTGATGATAAAATTAAGGCACTCTTAATCTTATGTTCTTTACCTGAAAGTTGGGATAGCTTGGTAATGGCAGTTAGTAATACTGCGTCTGCTTCAAATATCTTAAAAGTGGATGATGTAGTTAGTGTAATATTGAATGAAGAAATTCATAGGAAAAACACAGGTGAATCATCAGAAAATGCTTTGAGTGTTGAAATCAGGGGAAGGCAAAGAGAGAAGAGCAAGCGGGGGAAGTCAAAGATGGGCAGGAGATCCAAATCCAGAAGTGGCAGTGTAATCTGCTGGAATTGTGAAAAGAAAGGGCACATAAAGAGAGATTATTGTCGGAATGGAGATCAACATGAAGGAAATGAAGAGGCAGATGTTGTAGGTATTGTTGCACAGGATGCTCTGGTATGTTCCATGGATAAAGTAGAATCTTGGGTTTTAGATTCTGGTGCCTCTTTTCATGCATCCCCAAATAGGGAATTTTTTCATGAGTATGTCCAGGGAGACTTTGGAGAAATTTATTTAGGGGATGGTAAGCCTTGTCAAATGGTTGGCAAAGGGAAAGTGAAGCTAAAATTGCAGACAGGCAACACATGGGTGTTGAAGGAGGTCATGCATATCCCAGTCCTGAAGCGGAATTTGATTTCTGTAGAAAGTTTGGGTGATGAGGGATGCACAGTAACTCTCACAGTGGACTCTTGGAAAGTTTCTAAGGGTGCACTTATTTTAGCAAGAGGTAAGAAAATAGGTACTCTTTATCTATCTAATTGTATTACTGATTCTCCTTCTGGTTTATCTACTTCAGCTGTAGATTCAAAGATGTGGCTCAATAGGCTTGGTCACATGAATAAGAAGGGGATGCGTGTTCTTAAGTCAAAAGGTATGCTTTCAAATTTGAAAATCATGGATCAAGATTTATGTAAGCAAAAGAAGAAAGTGACGTTTCTTGAAACTGGGTCAACAAAGAAGGTGGTAGCTTCTGTTGGAGGATCACAGTGTTGCATAAAGAAGAAATCTGATGTTCATGACAAGAACAGGAAAGCCTTGGTTTTCAAGGAGAAGATGATGGACAGAGATCAGCTCAAGGGGTTGAATAAATCTGAGCAGGGCAGTTTAGACATGGTTTTGATCCAAAGTGAGCTCATGGGTAAAAGTCATCGCTCTGAGGAAAACACAGTTACCGACGTCAGTCAGGGGAGAACCGACATCAATCAGGCAGGTACCAATGTCGGTCATGTGCAGACCAAAGTTGGTGGTGTCAGGCAGATTAGCATCGATGTCGGTTAGATAACTGGCATCGGTGACCTGGTTGACACCGGTGTCGGTCAAGGAACCGACATCGGTAGTCATGTCAGTCGCAGGGAACCGACGTTAGTTGGGTGCAGACTGAGGGGTGACCGACGATGGTCACAGTCAGAATAGATTTTGGGCGGATAACAAGCTGTCAAGGAGTCTCAAATGCCCATACAGAGGACTAAAAGGGTAAGTAAGCCTCAAATTTATTATTCCCCTTCTTTAAACTACTTGTTGCTCACTAATGGTCAAGAACAAGGAAGTATTGAAGAAGCAGAGCAGGTAGAATCCAAGAAACAGTGGGAGCTTGGCGTGGATGAAGAATGTGATTCTTTGGAGAAGACCCAAATGGTAGATTTGGTAGAGCTGCCAGCTAGAGAGAGAGCACTAAAATATGAACGGATTCCAAGGTTGAAGAAGAGAGATAATAGACACGTGAGATAGAAGGCCAGGTCATATGGTCTTGAGTAGGCTGCAGGACAATGGTGTGACCATTGTGTTCGCTTTACCAGGTTGGATAATATTAGCTACATTATCCAGTTATTGTATGTTGTGTGTATGCTTGTTGTAGGGTCACACATGCAGGGAGTTTCTAAACTAAAGGTAAAGTTAGTTCAGAGGATTGCCATGAAGGATTTGGAAGCAGCAAAAATCTTTGGCATGAGTATTTCTAGAGACTGGAAGAGTCATATACTAATTTTGTCTCCAGATGATTGTGTGAATGAGGTAGTGGTGAGGTTCAAGATGTGAGATGCAGAACTGGATTGCACACCTATGGTTGGACAGTTCTTTGAACAGTGTCCTGATTCACATGATGAGGTTAAGTACATGTGTACTAGACTTGATGTTGCCCAAGCAGTGGGTGTTATCAACAAGTTAGTAGCCAATCCAGGAAAGAAGCACTGGAATGCAGTTCAGTGGATTCTCAGGTATCTGAGATGGACCAGCAACAGGTTAACATGTGATGCAGGGTCAAGCACTTCTCTACATGGGTTTGTAGAATTGGATATGGCAGGTGACTTGGATGACAGGAGTAGTGCCACAGGACATGTGTTCACTATTGGTGGATTGGTGGTTAGCTGGCTTTCAGAGATGCAGAAGGTTGTTGCAGTCATGGTGACTAGCAAGGATGAGAACCTTGCAAGTATGTTAACTCAGCCGAGAACAAAGGAGGAGTTGAATCTTCATTCAACTTCTGTTGGTCTTCAAGACTGAACTTGAAGATGGATATAATGCCAGGAAACAAATTAGCAGATGTTGCTATACAGGTACAGGTGCAGCTATTTATCTCCAAGTGGGAGATTGTTAGGTTGTGGAGCTAAAAGCTTGACAAGGATGAAAACATGGAGGTTGCTGAAGTGTCACAGTAACCAACATCAGTTAGGCCAACCGACGTCGGTCAGAGGTGAAGAGGGAGCTGCCGGCATCGGTCACAGATCAGTCGACGTCAATCGTCTGTGGACAGACAGGTACCGACGTCAATCACCTATGTGTGCGTGCAACAGTTTGCATGTGTTTCCAGAATTAGACTCGGTCTATTCTAGGAAGATCCGAGTGTTTGCATGTAAAGACTAGTTCGAGTCTTGAGTCTGTATGTCTAATTATTGTTTGTATGAGATCTATTTAATAGACTCATGGGCATGTATTGTAATTAAGGACTAGAAGAGATCCTTCCAATTGTAAGATCTTTGATTTGCAGGTTGTTGCAAGATCAACACTGATCTACATGGTAAGTATTGTCTCAGATGATTTGCAGGTTGTGCAAGATCAGAAGAGATCTACTTGGAGTACTTTGAGTACTCATCATACTGGAAGTAGGCAACATCGGTTGTGTTGTGTTGTCACTTACTGGTGGTGCTATCAGTATTGTTACTAACTGGTGGAGGTGAACAACAACTCTGTGTTTGAGTTGTGTGTTGTGACCGTGATTGAGAGAGTGAACTCTTGAAGTAGAATTACTGTACACCAAGTGTGGGAAGCCTGAGAGGTGTGGAAGAGTGTGGCATCTCTTCATTGTATTCTTTTCTGGATGAGTATTAATACATATTGTATTGTCTCTCATATTCTGTGCTATTTCTTATTTCTAGTTACTTATTCATTTTGGTATAATTCTGTGTTTAGTTGCTTATACAAAGGTAATCATGTGTGCTCTTAGGAGCTGGTAGGTCCTGACATGACAAAGCATGTAAAATTGAAAAATTCAATACCATAATATGGTGCAGTTGGTTTTGCATATAAAAAAACAAAAGATGATAAGAGTGACATATCATAATTTCAGGACCATGAGGATGATTATGATAATGATTTTGATTATTTATAATATTAGCATGATATTTTAAATGACACAAGACCTACATTTCAGTATCCTATCTAAATTGGTGGTTTAACAAAAAATTCAACAGGTGATTACATATGTTATGAAAGATCTCAACGAGAATGTCTTGTTACCTAAATCATTGGTTAGTGTCAGGGGATCTGTAGCTCTACCAATTAGAGCACAATTGATTACTTTCTTATATGCAATTAAACACGGAATTATACCAGAATGATAAAGTAGCTAGAAACTTGAGACAGCAAAGAATTTGAGAGACAATACACACTCTTGTATTAAATACTACTAGAAGAAAATACAATAAGGAAGATGCCACTTCTTCCTCCACCTCAAAGGCTTGCCACACCTCAAGACCTTCTTCCCTCTCTCTCTTGCTCAACACAACAACTCTAAAGCCTGAGTTGATATCCCCCCTTGAATGCTTCAGCTGATCTCCTTGACCTTACACCTGTAGATCTCCTTGACCTTGCTAGCTTCAATGCCTTTACTTGCCTAGAATAATTTACAATACATGCCTTATGGGTCTATAAATAAGATCCCATGCTTACAAAAATAGAAATCTAACTACTAAAATTAGACACACAGCTCGCGACTTAAATTAGCCCCTTAGCATGCAAACACTCGGTTCAACTAACTGACTGTTCGTCAATAGCAGTTTCGAAAATACATAGGTGACCGACGCCGGTCCCTGCTGGTCTGGTGCTGCCGACGTCGGCCGACTACCTGCCATCGCCGGTCTCCTTCTCCACTGCACTTGACCGACGTCGGTCATACTGCCGATGCCGGTGGCTCTGGTTCTTCAGCATCCTTCTTTGTGTGTCTGCAAGCAGTTGAAGCATTTAGCTCCACACCACAACAATCTCCCACTTAGAGATAAATAGCTGCAACTTGTACTTGTACCTGTACACCATCTATTTTGTTCCTTAGGCTCTGTATCCCTATTCAATGTCACTCTTGAAGACCAACCACCACGTAAACCTGTGATGCAATACCTGTATCTTATGCCACAAGAATTTTGCTGCTCCCAAATTCTCCATGACATACTTCTGAACCAACTCTACCCTTAGCTCAGAGAACTCCCTATATATGAAACCCTGCAACAAGTAACACAATACAGTAACAGGATAATGTAGCTAATATTATCCAACCTGGTAAAGATAAAATACAATGGTCAAACCTCCATTGTTCTGCAGCATAATCAAGACCATATACCATAGCCTTCTGTCTCATGTGTCCATCCACTCTCTTCTCTAAAACGAGAATCCATCCCTCTATCCAGTGCTTCCTTCCAGCTGACAACACTACCAATAAATACCTGTTTGGTTCTCCAAGGACTCACACTCCTCATCCATGCCAAGCTCCCACTGGTTTTGGATTCTACCTGCATTGCTTCTTCCATCTTCTTAGTTCATGACTATCAGTAAGCAATATAAAGAAGGTGAACAATGAATATGAGGTTCACATACCTTTCCTGACCTCCACATGGGTGTTTGAGACCTATTAATTCACCCAACATCCGTTCTAGTGACCGATCTAGGCCATCTCCCAGTCTGCTCCCGACCGATGTCGGTTCCCTGCACTGATCCTGACTATCGACATCGTTTCCCTGGCCGACGTCGGCGTCCCTCCTGTCGACGTCAGTCCTTATGACCAACATCGGACTTCTCCAGTCCAACCTACCGACCCTGCTGGTCTGCACATGACCGATGTCGGTACCTGGATGACTGACGTCGGTGCCAAGCTACCGACATCGATGTCTGTGTTCTTGTAAGTGATGAAATTTTTATCCGCGAGCTCTTCTTGGATCATACCTTTATCCATGCTGCCCTGCTCAGATTTATTCAGCCCCTGTGACTGATCTCTGTCCTTCATCTCCTCCATAAACACCAAGGCTTCTTTGTTCCTGTCAAAAGCATCAAATTTCCTCTTTCTGCAATGAACTGTATCTGTGCTTTGCAAATTTGAACACATACCTTTTGAATCAAGAACTTCCATTCCCTTCCTGTTCTTGTGACCAAGCCTATTAGGCCACATCTTCGAATCTACACCAGAAGTAGAATCAGTAATATAAGTAGACAGATAAAGAGTATCTACTTTCTTACCTCTTGCTAGAACAAGTGCTCCCTTGGTAACCTTCCAAGAATCCGCTGTGAGGGTTATTGTGCATCCCTCATCTCCCAACCTTCCTAAAGAAATCAGACTCTGCTTCAGAATTGGAACATGCATGACCTCTTTCAACACCCACGTGTTGTCAATCTGCAATCTCAGCTGCACTTTCCCTTTGCCAACTATCTGACAAGGCGTACCATCCCCTAAATAAAGAACTCCAAAGTCTCCCTGTTCATACTCATAGAATAAATCTCTGTTTGGGGATGCATGAAAAGATGAACCAGAATCTAAAATCCATGATCCTACCTGACTATCTGAAGAAAGTATGAGAGCATCCTGCATCACAATATTTGCATTCTTTGCTTCTTCAATACCTGCATGTTGATTCTCTTTATCTCTCAACCAACACTCCTTTGTATGTCCTTTCTTTCCACAAAACCAACAGGTAATACCTTTGGACTCGGATCTCCTTCCTGACCTTGATTTCCCTTACTCAACCTTCTCCCTTTGCCTTTCCCTGCTTTCTGCACTTAGAGCATTCCCTGATGATTCACCTGTGCTTCTCTTGCATATTTCTTCATTCAAGATCACACTCACAACATCATCAACTTTTAAGATTTTAGAAGCAGATGCCGAATTACTTACTGCCATAACCAAGCCATCCCAACTTTCAGGCAAAGAACATAAAATCAAGAGAGCCTTTACCTCATCATCAAAAAGAATATTGACTGAAGCTAGTTGGTTTACCAAACCATGGAAATCACTGAGATGAGTATGTACCGATCCACCTTCCTGCATTTGCAAAGTAAATAGCTGCTTCATAAGATATACCTTATTAGAAGCTGAGGGCTTTTCTTATAAATTTGCCAAGGACTTTATCAACTCTTCCGTTGTCTTGCACTGTGATAAGCTGGAAATCACAGATGATGCAAGGCTCAACCTTATGGTACCGAGAGCCTTTCGATCAAAAACGTTCCATTCTTCATCCTTCATATCTGTGGGCTTGCATGCAACCCCACCCAACGGTAAGTACAAATCCTTCTGATACAAATAGTCCTCAATCTGCATCCTCCAATGTTGATAATTCTTGCCGTTAAACTTCTCCATTCGTAGCCTGCTTTCTTCTGCCATTGCTGAACTCCCACTCAATCAGAAAACCCTGTGAATGACCTATAATCAAAAACAATACCCTGCTTCCTGCAAACCGTAGCTCTGATACCACTTGTCAGGGGATCTGTAGCTCTACCAATTAGAGCACAATTGATTACTTTCTTATATGCAATTAAACACATAATTATACCAGAATGATAAAGTAGCTAGAAACTTGAGACAACAAAGAATTTGAGAGACAATACACACTCTTGTATTAAATACTACTAGAAGAAAATACAATACGGAAGATGTCACTTCTTCCTCCACCTCAAAGGCTTGCCACACCTCAAGACCTTCTTCCCTCTCTCTCTTGCTCAACACAACAACTCTAAAGCCTGAGTTGATATCCCCCCTTGAATGCTTCAGCTGATCTCCTTGACCTTACACCTGTAGATCTCCTTGACCTTGCTAGCTTCAATGCCTTTACTTGCCTAGAATAATTTACAATACATGTCTTATGGGTCTATAAATAAGATCCCATGCTTACAAAAATAGAAATCTAACTACTAAAATTAGACACACAGCTCGCGACTTAAATTAGCCCCTTAGCATGCAAACACTCGGTTCAACTAACTGACTGTTCGTCAACAGCAGTTCCAAAAATACACAGGCGACCGACGCCGGTCCCTGTTGGTCTGGTGCTGCCGACGTCGGTCGACTACCTGCCGTCGCCGGTCTCCTTCTCCACTTCACTTGATCGACGTCGGTCATACAGCCGATGCCGGTGGCTCTGGTTCTTCAGCATCCTTCTTTGTGTGTCTGCAAGCAGTTGAAGCGTTTAGCTCCACACCACAACAGTTAGTTTTAACATTTTATATTTATACATAGCTTCCTTATGTATGTTTTATTATTCATCTACTTTATTCTCCTATCTTGGCGCACATGTTCATATATGTTTGGATATACCTTTCTTCTAGCCCTTGGCTTTATTTTATTTTTCCCTTGACTTTTGATTTTATATCACGATTTGAACATTTGTGACACTTTTCATGTAATAATTATTAATGCACATATTTTATGGCACACTACTTGTTTTTTCTTGTATACTAACTATTATTTTATCTGAAATGTGAATTATGCAATATTAATCCTTATATAGATAAACTATTTAGATTGTTGATTTGCATGTAAAATTATTGAAATAAGCAATATGATTCAGGTTCAACAAGTATGCATTTTGACAAGCAAGTTTGATAATTTGTATTGAGAAAAATAAAGTGATAAATAGAGACTTATCTTATTTTAAATACTTCCTTTATTCGTGTGAGTTGATAGACTAATTGAATACTGTGAATGATGATTGTGTTATATTTGATTCAAAAAGAATGACTATTTTTTAATTTTAGAACAAGATTAATAGATTATATAGGAATGATAAATGGTCTTATATGTTTGGTCGGTTCTATCTTGTGACAATGAAGGTTTGAAACCTCACTGAGAGGTGCAAAGGATTCTGAAATGTTCATTCCCATTTTTGTAATCTCTATTTTTTGTGCACATCAACCTGCAATATGTACATGTACTAGATGGATGATTAGATTAATACAATGGAGAAGTGGTAATGGTCAAGCTAACCTTAGAAACCTTACGTAATTGAGAGATGCCTACATAGACTATATGTACTTAAAACTGACGTAGTTCTCCCTTTAGGGTTATGTGTGTGTGTGTGTGTGTGTGTGTGTGTTCTTCTAATTCACCCTTGGCATGTACAAGTGTATATGTACTTTAGAATATAGTTCTATGCAATGTTATTTTGAATAGCTATTAAATGTGTGAGAATGTTTTGTATAATGAAAATGCTTGCTTGTATTTGCTTAGTGCTTACTCATGATTATGTCTAGTTTGTATCATGCGTGTGTGAGAACACTTGATAGTGAATTCCTTCTAATAGCTTTTTTTATATACGGTTTCTTAGAGTTTGAATAAAAAATTTAGTGGTGCACGCAAAGGAGCTGACTCAAAAAGAAATAAAGGATTAATAAACTTAAAAGACTCAAGGAGGGGGTAAGAACTTAATAGACTCAATGAGGGGTTCAAAATTATTAAAAGAGGGTTTATCAAGTCATAAAGACTCATAAATTAAAATGAGAAATATAAGACAAGTCATAAAGTGGAAGGGAAAATATAATAAAAATACACCATTAAGAATTTAATTATTGTTTAAGACATACATAAATAAAGTAATTAACATATATTTAAAAACAAGTGTTGTACCAAATTTGGGTGTCTACAACTATCTACAGATATTTTAGATTCCATTTGAGCTTACATGATTGCATACTCTTAAATCTACATACCATATGAACATATACTGATTCTTGTCCACTAGGAGCATCCATATTCTTATCTCCACATATGCTATTGAGCTACATTATCTTTATTCATACATATAGTGGGAGGTATATTACTATGTTTCTCTTCCTCCACATTTTGATGCTATCACATTTAATGCACACTATGTCTTGACACATTTTGTGGATTGTTCGGATCCCTCCCATTCTTTTATTTTTGAAGTCTTGCTAGTTTCCTTTGAAAATATTTCAAAAATACAACAAAAAAAAATGCAAAAACAAATATATATATATATATATATATATATATATATATATATATATATATATATATATATATATATATATATATATATATATATATATATATATATATTTCAAAATACAAAATAATTCAAATATATATATATTTTTTTTTCAAAAATACAAAAACATTCAAAAATTTCTAAAAAATAAAAAATGAAGACTTGAGCATGATATGAATTACTAGGTTACTTCTTTACATATGCTATTTATCACATGTTTGGTACAGAGCATATTAATTTTCATATACACATACATTTCACAGAGTATATGAGTGTGATGCAAAACATACATACCATACATGGATTCTTAGATGTTATATTCCCTTCTACCTAGTGACCATACCTATATTAGGGGCATCTTATTCTATAGGTTACATTATCACAAGTTATATCTATCTATGACCTTTATACCATGTTGAGTTACATATCTTACAAGTGTCTTGATAATTACTCATATCTTATACTGTGGTGGATATGCTACTTTTCTATGATGTGATATTGAGACATAAAAGTGTTGTAGACTAGTTTACACTTGTTATATGCTCCTTTGATGTTGCTACTTTCTTACATGACAGGTTAGACATTGAATTCTTATTGTGAATGACCATTTGGACATATGCATGCAACATCTTTATGTCTCTTGATTGCGACATTATTAATTTCCTTTGTGTGTGGCCTTTGGCCTTGTTTGTTACGATATGTTCACGTCTATTGTATGTGGCCATTAGCCTTATGTGTGTCATTATGTGACATTATGTGTTGTACTATTTGATCATTATTAGTGGTGCCATGATAAATATCATGCAATTTTAATATGTTTTCTTAATCAGAGATAGTTAATTTACTTCATACCTCATTGTTATATCTATATAGACATGCAACTTGTATGCTTCACATTATGTATGTTTCATACATGCCTTGATGACATAAAATATACTACGCTAACATATTATCCACTGTTATGATTATACATGATTATATTTTTATCACATGATATAATTAACTCTTCTTTTGAGATATATGACTTGTAGACTACATCCCTCATCTCGAAGGGGGTATTACAGTGGGCTTGTTTTAGAGGTTAAAGCCTCCATGAATATAAAAACTAGATGTTATGACATATTATAGGTTTCAAAGATTCAAATTAATTCAAAAAATAGATACATGACATATATTAACACATTGATACAAATTATGGGGCATATGACATGAATATGCACTCACTTTATGAAGATTTAAATACAAGATTATACACACTTGGATGCATATGCATGGGTATATGAAAAAAAGTTACATAAATAGGAATTACATGTTTCATAAATAGTTACAATTGAACACATAGATGCATGGAATTATGTATCATTTGACACATATTCAAAGGGCATAATAATGGTTCATGCACATATATAAAATTTTCAAAGTTTAAAAGGTATGATACTAGTTTATGCACATATGCCCTACAATACAATTTTAAATTTCAATTTAAATCTACTTGTAATGTTGTCAAGACAAGGGCATGAATATTATTCATTATTTTTTTATCATACAAATAGAGTCTAGATCCATCTGCAGTGGTGTGATTCATTATGTTATAGATAGCGTATGCTCGAGTATAAAGACACTTAATGACATTCACATTATTTATAGAAAATCCATTGTGTGGTTCCACCTTTTGTTAGGGTGATGTACATTCAATTCTAATGACACTCAACAACCTTGGCATTAGTTATAACAAATCCATCATGGCTCCATCTTCTTTAAGATTAGTACACTAGATAATTCTCTTCATTCATGAGAGTTTGAGCACACATCTTTCAAATTCAAGAGCTTGATTAGTTATTCAAAATTGGGAGTTGATCACTCTCAATTTACCAATGGTTCAACATGAAGAACCATCTCTCCAAGCATTTAAACAAAGAGACACATTTATCCAATGATTTATCATCCTTTACAACTTTCATGGCGACATGGTCTCATCTCCCTACAAGTGTACTCTTTTCTTGTTCTCCTTTCAATTTCAATTTCAAAATTCATATTTTTTAAATTTATAATATAGACATTAATTCTTCTTGTGTCGTTGTAAGGTTTGCTAAAATGAGTGCCCTGTCCAATTGAAATTTCTTATAAAAATACAAAGTGTGTTGTACACATTTGAGTATATATTTCTCATCTACTCTAACAATTTCATTACTAGAATAAAGGAGGGGAAAATGTATGTTACAAAATCTAGTCGTAGGTACTTGACAATGTTAATTCTTGACAAATCTTGAACCACTTGATTCACACTCAAATGCATGATTCTTATTCACCATTCTTATATCCACTTATCTATATACGGGCTTGACCCCTTTGTTCACTATCAATACTACAAAAGACTTTCTAAGTAATTTATCAAACCCTTAGATCACTCTCAAACTACTACCAACTTTAGGCCAGTTGTCTTTGATTTTTTGGGACAAGTTCACACTAGGTAGATAGGTTTATTGACACAAACCTGTCCACCTAGTATGGCCTTGTCCCCACGTTATTTAACGACTAGTTTCAAAAATTAAAAAAATTCTTATGGGTCTTCTCGCACAACTTACAAGGTCGGCTAAATGAAATTATTCAAAAGGGTCATAATATAAACAAATCAAAATGTTAATTCAAAGTGATTTGATATCTATCTGAGATTTACCTATTACACTATTGCACACAAAAAATATGCTATACTCTTTCCAAATTCAATATAAATCATTAAAATCAATCACAAATCAAGTATGAAACATTCAAAATCAAGTCAAGATCTAATATTTTCAAGTATCAAAGCCAAATTACTAGTTTCATGCATATAGTAAAGGAACACAATTACACATTCACTCTAGGTAGGATAACTATCTGTGGATTGATTCCATCCTCAGAGTATCTATGTAGACATTCGTCAATCATCAATGGGGATGATTGGGGTCAACTCAACCCATCACACTCCCCTTTATTTTTTCAAGTTTCTATCTCTCACAAATACCCTTATGGTTTCCAAAGTAAAGAGAAGGAAAACAAAGATTTCAATGTGGCGATAATAGAATCAAAATATATCAATCCACTCAATAAACATAGGCACATGTGGTAGAGCAATTACAGTTTCATCAGAGTCAAAGCAAAAAAATTTGCAGTCACCATCCATTACTGCATTGTGTTGTTGTCTAGGATGCGTAGACTTATCTAGATGCAATCACAGACTCTGGCTCTAGATCTGAGTTATCATATTGTTATCTTATCTTGTTGTTCATTGTCAAACACTTGAAATAATCAATTTTTTTTAAGAAAAGCTAATTATACTATATTTGTTGTACTTACTATTTTTAACATATGCCACTTGTCAATCAATTCCAATCAATTATGCTTTACATTCAAATTTATGTTTAAATGTCCTATATTACAATATGAATAATCTTTAAAACTTTAATACTTGTTAAATACTTATTAAATCAAAATTAGGGTAAAACACTTATTTGCATATACTAGTGTTTGATTTATTTGTATGTTGAATCACCTATTTATTAGATCCTTTTATACTCACTAGGTTTCTGAACAATGTTGAAGTTATAACTCACTAGGATGAAAAACAACACTTAATTTCAAGTATCTATATTACTACATTTAATACATATGGGTTGGGTTTAATTAGTGAATTTAATTAATTTTTTTATTTTCCATCTAAATTTTCAGGGAGTGTGATCCTAGGGTCCATAGAATGTGTGTCAATCTAAACATTGCTTAAAATCTTAGATCATCAATTTCTTGGCAATCCAAAAATAAAATGCCATTGGGATTAGAAATCATTTGGCTATTTGAGTAAAAAATAGAAATGCATATGGGTTTGTTGGATGAATTGTTATACAACCCAATGTTACCCACATAGCTAATCCTGAGTCTATAAATCCCTAATATTCACCTTATTACAAAATTCCACTAATAAAATTTTCCTATTGCTAATAATAATTGGTAGAGTTAGGTAAATTTTTAGATTATTCTCTAATTTTCCTTTGTAATACCATTTCGGAATACTCTACTCATTAGGAATACATTCACATACCTAAAGCTTAGTAGTGAATTTCTTTGAGCTCTGAAAAATTCTTTGAAATTTTCCAAAGCTACCATTATGTCATGTCGATTTTTTTTCCGAAAATCGTAACTTTGTGAAAATAAAGTATTATGCTTATCTAATTATCCCAAGTCATTGTCAAGATCATTTAGTCTCCTTTGATGAGCAATGGGCCATATTACATACAGGTGTTTAACCAAAATTGGATTTTTTTGTTAAATTTGTCTCCTTGTCAGCGACTTTCTTTGGTGACCAAATTGTCTTACCTTGACCACTTAATATAGGGGAAATTGTTGATATTTGGTATCTTTTACCATTGTATCTATGACATAGTCAATAGTGAATGGCGTTTAATAATCATGATTTAATTTTGTGACCCAAATTTTTTTAATAATATTTGAATTGTTCAAGAGAGGTGGAAAATATGGCTGGAGTAGTTCCACTTGAACACTTCATGTAACCAAAAATAGGGTGGCAAGTTTAGCTCAAATGCATTAGTGCTTACTTGTTTGTTGATTTTTTAAGGCCCAGATCAGAGAGGATTGATTTTATTAGTTAAGACTTTGAAATGTTCTTTTTGAAAATGTATCCATACCTTATCACCAACATAGAACTGAAGAGGGATTAGATCTTAGTTATAGTGTTGCTTGTAATTTTGGCTATTTATTATAATTATTTCATGCACCTACTTTTATATTTGTTAGAATCTTTCTGTCTACGATAAAAATATTCCTCGGATGCAATAGGAAATTCCACATCTTGGTAACGAATGGAACCCAAAACAAATATGAAAAATACTGTCTTATGGAACCATGGACAACTCAATTAGAGTTGTGTTGGATGTATAATAAACTATCATCCCATGTACATCGATATTTTTAATGATACATATGAAGAAGATACACCATAACACGGTTAACCACATTTTCCCCATTTATCTATGGATGGATAAGAGGTGGTCTTGGTCAACTTGGTGTTAATCATGGACCATCATGTAGACCAGAAAGTGCTTATAAACCTGTTATCCATGTCTAACACAATGGTCTGTACTAGGCCTAAGTGGACCCACACATACTAAAATTAGAACCTCCCAGTGTCTTCATATTTTATCCTCTCTATACATGGCACTGATTTTGCCATCTTTGAAAACATATCAATCTCAAAAAAGACAAAGTCATGACCACACCTGGTCATGGGAAAACCTAACATGAAATCCATGGAGATTGGTTCCCAATGTCGATTGAGAATTAATAGAGGCGTGTAAAGGCCCTACTTTTTATTGGTTGGTTTTGATATTGCACATGTTGTGATGATCTAATATATATTCTAACATCCAAATGAAGCTTTAGCCAATAGAATTATTTCTGAAGGACTCTCGCTATGTTTTCTAATTTGAAGTGTTCTACAACTTGACTATAATGCACCTCCAAAATAATCTTATGTTGCTTTATTATCTAAACACATACGTGTCTCAAGTGACACATGATCCCTTCAATGTTAGTTGGTAACTTATCATCCCATATGTAGTTCTTGATATGTGGTGGAAAAATCATGATCTCTACCATACAAAATAGGCCATATATAAGTCTTGTGGCCACATGAATATCAAATTGTTGAACATTAGCACTACAATTAGAGGGAAACCTAAACACTTTTCACCCTGATTGTAATTACCTTTATTGTGTTTAATATTAAGTTAAAAATGTTGTAGGTAGTTAGACAACTTCAAATGGTAAACATTTTGTAACTTGCAATTGGTCTGCATGAACTACAAAGGCTTGTGATTTGTATGGATGATGGTTTCCATTCCTATAATTTAATTCTTATTTTTCATCCACACTTTGGCAATGGAATAAAGTTTTATAATTATGTAGGATACCTATGTTCCATATATGTGAGTGCTTCATTTGTTAGGTAATCAAGTGTCTATGCTAGGTGAAGACTGCAACGAGTGCATATTCTGAAGAATCAAGTTCAATTTTTTTCCCCATGGGGAAAAAGTCGTAACTTCATATTAATAAAAAAAATGAAATTACATTCCATAAATGCAACAACATTCCAAAGGAAAAAATGACAAATAAGAGAAAATGATATAATATCCAACACCATAAGAGGGAGGAAAAACAACAAACCAAAGTGTCTGAACCATTGTAGAACAAGAGTGGAATAAAACAAAGCCAACAACCCAATAGGTAGAGGCAAACATGGAAAATAACCCGAAGAAAAATCCACATAAATTCCAAGTAGACCAACATCACACTGCCAAATAATGTAGTCAACAAGAAACCCAAAAAAGAGGCCAAACACATGTTTTAGGAGACAAAGTGATGGTCCTAGGAGACACCTAAGCCAAAAATAGAGACTGGTCTGAGCAAAGACACATAACAAAGAGTAGCAATAGGACCAACCAAAGTGCATCGAGAAGTGCAGAGCACAAGCCCAATGAAGGCCAAAATCCAAACCGAGAGGGAGAAACCAGAAAGAAATGAAACAAAGGAAGCCAATAGGCCAAACCATAACCAAATGCCATCCTTGGGAAAGAGCAGAGCCAAAAAAAAGTGAAACAGAGAGTGCAAAGGAGCGCCAATTCAGCCAAACTATAGGGTAGAGAGCAAAACTATCCATCTTAAAAATGAGAGATCAATGATGCTTAGGCATATAGCACCGAATGTTGGTGAATTTGAATACAAGCATCTTCACAAAACTCATTGATGATCCAAAGGTCAGGAACCAAATAGAGCCTCTCCTTGGAAAGGAAGTCAACTTTGAAATTTAGTTCTCGATAGATATGCCCAAAGGAGATTGTTTTGAATGAGAGTGACATGTGATAAGTAATAGTGAAAATGGGGAGAAGGCTAAAATTATCCATTTTAGACTCCCCCTTTAACCAATTGAGGACCACCATAGAGTCCCCAAAGATGTGCAACGTTCCCACTCTACACTCCTTTGCCAGCCTAAGGAGAAGTTTCAATGCCATAATCTCAACAAAGTTGTTTGTGTCATGAACCAGACCTACCTTGAAGCGACAATAGTGTTTTAAGTTTATAAACATGATGCCACTAGCACCATAAATAGTATGGGATCCTTGAAAAGCACCATCAAAGTAACCCCAAACACCGCAATGATTTATTGGAGGAGGAATAAGTAATCATTGTCTTGGAATTCTCGGAATGATTTTGAAGTGCCCAAAGATGAGCCAAATATGAGAAAGACATTGAAAAGAAGTTATGTTTTTACCTTGGAAGATGGATGCCTTCTTCGCAAGCTAGATACCTCAGGACACAATCAGAGGTAAAGCCATGAAGGATTTAAGGTCAGGTATCTAAAACTAGTTCTCAAGGCAATCAACAATAGTATGGCCATGCCAACATATTCTCACCCCACTTGAAGCCTCCAGCTCATCCCAAATCTTAAAAAAATAAGGACAAGAGACAAGAAGAAGATTCATGGTCTCCATATGTTGAAAGCACAAATTGCAACACCTTGGGCCATGCTAGTTTCTTTTTTGAAGTAATTCTCAATGAGAGATATATTTATTAAGGCGAGCCACATAAAGATTTTAGTATTGCGAGGAGTTTTAATCTGCCAGATTTTATTCCACCACCACTATCTCACATTTGGAGCCACATTGAGGAATTTAGACTGGTAATCTAAGTGCACTGAATACTTCCCCAACTTTGGGTTCAAGGACCAAACCAGCTCATCTTCCATTGTAGTAAGTTTGATATGACTCCTTTTTAATCTTTGAACATATGCATCCCACTTAAATCATCCTCCCCAGCCAAACCCAGTGTGAGTGCACTTTTCCAGCCATGTCATCATTGATTAATGAGATTATGATCCTCCCCTTGAAACAAAATGGAGATTCCCAACCCCTATAATGTTATAGTCAAAGTGTTAGGCAGTTTGTAATCAGTATCATAGGCCAACCAAGGATCAAACCCAACTTTGATTCTAGTTCCAGACCCCACTTCCCATATAAGCCAATTACAAATGATTGGAAAGGTTTGAATGGAGGTTTTCCACATTAAAGAAGAATTGTCACAATTTTTGATGGGATTGCGGATCCACTCTTTGACATTGAGAGGTTCTATGTAATTTTGAGCAATGATTTGATTTCATAGGCCCTCTTTGGTGATGAGCCTCTAAAGACTTTTGGTAGCTAATACCTCTACAAAAAGGTGGATATATTTTAAGCCCCATCCCCTGATTTCCTTCAGAGTAACAAGGGTCTGCCATTCGCTTTTTTATTCATCTAAAGAAATTTGTAGCTTTTTTTACAAATCTTGTCAAGGACACCTTTTGGGATATGAGATAATGTAAGCCAGTAGATAGGAATAGCCTCCAACACAAATTTAATAAGTGTAAGTCTGATGCCAAAAGAGAGCCAATGATTGCACCAGTAGCATATATGTTTTTCCACGTTTTCAATCAACCAATTCCAATCATTCTTCCTATAGTCATTTGGTTTCATCAAAAACCCTAGATACTTGAGTCCTCCCAGAAGATCGACATTTTGAAAGGGGAATATCTCAAGAACCCATCTAATCTGTTGTTCCTCCAAACCATTGAAAGAGATGTTGGGCTTTTGCACATTTAATACCATGCCCATGGCCATAAAAAAGAAATCCAAAGACTCCTCAAGTAGATTAATGTCCTTATGGGGACCATCGCAAAACAACAACACACCATCCAAAAATAACAAGTGCGTGAGGAAGATAGACTTGCTAACCTTAACCTCCTTGAAAGATCTCGATCTTTTAGACTCGAGAATGAGAGGACTCAGCCCTTCAACAATTAGAAGAAAAAGTAAAGGGGAGAGTGGACAACCCTACCTTAGACCATGTGTGGCACTGAAAAAGGTAGAGGCCAAGCCATTTATGAGTATGGAAAAGGAAATTGAAGATATGTAGCCCATAATCCAATTAACCATCTGGAGATGAAAACTAATATGGATCATAATTAACTTCAAATAGAGCCAATTCACTCTATCAAATGTCTTAAAGAGGTCCAAATTCAAAACCAAAACCAATAACTTTTTTGTTTTAATGGAAAACAAACCCTTTTGTGCAACCACAATAACATCATGTATTTGTTGTCCATGTACGAAGCCAAATTGTTCATTTGAAATGGAGATAGAGAGAAGACCTTTGATCTAGATGGAAATGATTTTAGCAATGATTTTATAGATACAATTACATAAGGAGATTGGTTGAAAATCATCAAAAGAGTCTGAGATGTCCTTCTTGGATATGAGGGCAATGAAGGTGGAGTTAAAAGCCCCAAGAATCTTCCTCATCCACCTAGACTCCTCAATAACTCTAATCAAGTCCTCACCAAGCAAGTCAGAGAAATAGGGGAAGAATTCAATAGACGAAACATCTAACCTTGGAGTCTTGTCCTTTTGAAAGGTAGTTAGAATAATCAATAACTCTTCCCTAGAGACAACCACCTCTCGCATCACGTTGTCAGCCTCATTGACGAAACTAGGAAAGAAAAAAGATATTTTGACAATCTATGCTACATTCACTTGGCTTGGTTCCTTTTATAGATGCTAAAAATGTGAGACTCCTAGATTGGTTATCTTGTGGAAGGTCTGCATAGTGGTGCCATTAGGTTTTTGCATTTCCCAAATAGTATTTTTATTTTTGTGATGTTTAGAAATTTTTTGAATTTTTTTTGTATTTTCATCTCCATTTTCCAACCAGAGTGCTTTGACTTTGAGTCGCCACTGAATTTCAGTCCCTGTAAGTTGTTCATGCAACTTCAACTCCAATGCTTTGAGCCTAAGTTTGGTATCCTCATCAAAATCCTATTCAAAGTCAAGTCTATAAATAACATCAATCTGATTTTCCAAGGATAAAAAATTATTTTTAGCAATAGATGTTTATTGGTAGCCCAACTAGCAGTTGCCTTTTTCACTCTCTTGAGATTTGTGGTGAATTGTAGGCTAGCTGATTCCAAAGAACAAGAATAAAAAATAACTCATTTCTCTTGGACTAGATTTATGAAACCTTGATCCTTCAACCAGTCCGAATTGAATTTAAATGGGCTCAAAGGATTTTTGACCCATATTTCGATCGACATCAGAATGGGAAGATGATCAAAATCACCACCCAAATCCACCCAAAATCTGATTTTTTGAGAGCCAATCAAAAGAGGATGCAAGATGAGGAATTTGTCAAGCCTCTTGGCCACACTATCCGACCCAATTCTCATATTCCTCTAGGTGGGAACCAACTTGAGAGGTTCCAAGTCCACCAAGTTGGAATCGTCAAATTTTTATAAGAAATAACCAACCAGTGGATCCATTCTCACAGAGGCCCACCACACCTCCGCTCTCTTGGTGGTGAAATTAAGGTCACCTCCAACAATAAGATTTTCAGCTCTCATGAAGTTTTGGTTGAACAAATCATTCCAATATGCCAATCTCTCCTCATTTAGACCATATATATTCAACACAAAAAAATATTTACCAAGCTCCATAGAGTGAATTTCCACTCCAATACCAAAGTGATCAAAAATGGAATTGTTCAACCTCATGGTGGTGGTTCGCCAGCCCAAAATCAAGCCATTTGAGCTTCCAATGGAGTTAGAATCCAAAAACATCTAGTCCTTCAAAAACTTAAAAAGACCTTCAATGACCTTACTCCCTTCTCCCTTAGTCTCCTAAATTAAAATCAAGTCTGTCTTGGGCAAATGAATAAGTTGCTTCAAAGTAGTTTTTTTTAGAGATTGCCCAACCGTCTTATATTTAGGGATAAAATGAGCATAGATAACAATTTGTTGTGGTTGTCCCTTCTCCAAGGGCTCCTAGAATTGTTTTTAACTTATCTTAATGAATTTTTTGAATTGCTATGTTTTTAGCCTTAGCAAACTAGAAGGATTGGCCTTTCCATGAACTAGAACAAGTAGGACTCGAGAGAGTTTCCAAACCACCTTCAATATTATCAACTTTATTGGCTTCAGCCTCTAGGTGAGATCTTAAAGGATATCTCATTTCCCTAGGAGTGGATAAAGATCGACAAAGGTCGAAACAATAGAACTCAATTGATTTAGAGTGGCCTTCATTGGTTCGTCCTCTGAATAGGTCTCCCTATGAATGAGATTGTCCTCAAGAATATTTTGTGGACTCCCTGGGACTCCCAAAGGGTGATGAAATGCAGTCTTCTTAAATTCATAAACTCTCTCATTTCCTTCTGTAATAGTAGCTTTGGGCTCTCCTCAAAAGGCACTGGAGGTGAAGCAACCTTATCCACCGCAAGCATATTCATAGAGATGGTATAGATGTCCCTAATATGTGAGTGCTGAATAGTAATGGGATCAAGTAACATCACATCCCGATGAGCTACATTCGAGGACACATGTAAGTCTTTGACCAAAGGTTGGGGGCCTCGCCTAATCATTGAAGTTTCATCTCCCACTCCAATTAATTGGTGGTATCTCTCTGAAGGCTGCTAATAACCCAAAGGATTTTCAACCCCCAAACTGGTTGAATGATTGCCCCTACTATCGGCTTTTTGTAAGAGATCCATTGTCCCAACTCTATTGGCTTCAATCTCCTAATCGCTTTAATGAAAAGAAGTCTGCTTCTTCCTCCAATCTTTGCGAGAAAACCGATGAGAGAAGACATTGGCCAAGTGTCCATAAACATGACATCTAACACACCTAAATGGCACTCCTACATAATCTAATGTTTGATTGTGAATTCATGGACCAAATTCCAAAACAATATCTTCTTTCAGTCCTCCTTGTAGGTTTATGTCAACCACAATCTTGACCACCATCCTAGAAGAATCCTTTCAAATATTTGTCATCCATATCAAGTCCCAATGCTATCCCTAATTGCTTTGAAAACTTCCTTAATCCAAAATTCCAGTGGCAGTCCTGAGAGTTAAACCCAAAGAGGTTGAGTCATGGATTTATCCACACGTGGATTGAATCCCGGCGTCAACCTCTTAATTGTAAGTGGATTTGAGCCCCAAACCATCTTTGAGCTAGTATGCGAGATAGATCTTATGAAGATTTGAAGACAAAGGTGAGTCAGCCCCTAATTCAGATGTGGGAAATAGAAGAGTATCCAAAGGAGAGGTCACAATAATTGAGATATCCAATTTTCTAAATTTTGGGCCGAAATTCTTCTCCTAAAAAAACAGCCCGTTAGTGCAGTTTTTGCTAGCTCTGTAACATGACCCATCTTGATGTCCTCTCCAAGCACCAATCATACTTTTTTCCCCCTGAGATTGACACACCTTCGGCCTTTCCTCCCTGAATTCTTCTTTGGGATATCTAAGTTCTTTTCCGCCCCAGGGAATTGTAGAGAAAGCCCAACATTAGGCAAATCTTGAGTTTGTTGATGCAGTCTTTCTTCATACTTCTAGAACGGCCAATGATTTCTGTGGAGGTCCCAAGCTGCTCAAGAACCTGTGAAGGTAAGTCAACTTTGACGAGAGAAAATATCTTATGGGAACAACAGGCGGTGGAGCCCCCTACAAGTCTTTTGGTCCAAAAATCCAAAGGTTCACTGAGATTGATAGCAGTGAAGTTCAGATGTGGTGGCAGATCCTTAACCCCTATAGCACCGGTAGAAGCAGAATTTACCATAATATATCCCAAATCATCCAAGAGACTATCAACATCACCATCACCTGAACCACTCAGAAGTGAGGAGGAGACCTTGAAAGAACTAAGAAGTATGGTTTTCCTTCATCTTTGTCAAGTAAAGTGGGATCTAAGAAGTAATGTCTCCGAATCACTGATTCTTCCTTTAGGGCCCTATAGAATCAGCGGGATGTCAAGCTTCAGGAGTACAATGGTCACCAGTCTAACCCCAATGCTGCAAGTGTCGTCAAAAACCCGAGGTTCTCCGTCAATGCAAACCAAAGAGGCAATACTGCCTAACAATATGGAGAAGTAACCAACCTATAAATAGCAGTCACGTAATTCTCAGGCTAACATTTAAAGAGATATCATCAGCCTCTAATCTCAATGAGGTGAAGCATGGAAAATTCAAGGAATGGAATCGAGGCAGCAATCAAACAAAAAAAAAATCTACCAATGTCCCTCCAATAACCTTACCTCTAATCAAAATGGAAGACTAATTGCTCTCCTTACTCAAACAATTGCAGGCATACCCTTTGAAAAACACAATCTAAAAGGAAAAAAATCAGTGTAACATTTTGTCAAACACTTGACTTGCATCTTGTTATACTCGAAATCACCGTTAAAGCCAACAAGTTAAATAGAAAAAATATCTTGCTCTTGTTGTCCATACGGAGAGTCAGATCATCGAATATGCCCGTGGGAAACAAGATACATCAATCCTGAAACAAAAGAGTCAAATGCAATGAAAATCTTCAGACTGTTGAAGGTTTTTGCCTTGCAATTTTTGCACAGACAAATTGATTCTTGAAGAAGTATTAAAGATCCCAAGTGTTGTTATACGATGTCATCCCCTCTGTTCTATGTTTTCCCTGCGAATGTTCTTTTGCTTGCACAAGTCGTTATTTCAATCGCCAAGCACCATCGTGAACTCCATTGCTCCAAGCATGGTCTATGAGATCACATTTTATAGAGACATTGCAGTCCAAAATATTACGATTTGTAAAGGCATTTTGTCAAACACTTGACGAACATCCAACTGCAACTGTGTGCATGAACACTAATCCTGAAAAGTGTGAGAATGGATACATGTTATTGACAATGATGTTGTTAAGGGCGATGTTGACAATACAGAGTCACCACATCCCATCCTTCTTTCAAGCTAACGCAATTGGGCTTCCACAAAGTGATGTATTGGGCTAAATATGCCATTTTTGGATTAGCTCCTAGATTTTGGGCTTGATCTAGTCATTTTGGAGCACTAAGTACCTATATACACTACTAAATTTCATGTGTATGACTCTTCTAAATGGGTTGACTCTTCTAAATGGGTTAGATTAATGCAAACACAAACACAACATAGGAGTGAAAATGTGGCACAAGTTGAATTGAGTTTGCACCACAAAAATCCTTGAATTGAAAAAAATAAAGGTGGGAGGGTGCAGACAACATTCATTGAGAGAGAGATGAGAAAAGGACAAAAAGAGGAAGAAGAAAGGGACAATAAAGAGGGAAAAGAAAGAGATGACAATAAGGAAAAAGGAAGATGTATGCTGGGATAAAAATACGGGCAAGGGGAAGGAGTAGAGGGAAAGATCTCTAATTTTATATGAAGATGAAGAAATATGCCACTCTACAAAATCGATGATTAGAGGTATGCAGTGATTTATTTTTAGAAATAAATTTAATTTATATCTATGTAATTCTTATAAAAAGAATTTAGGAAGAAGTGTAGGAAAAACACATTGTAAAAACTTGTAAAAAAACTCTAGAAAAAACCGTAAAATAAAATTTTAAAACAATACGAAAATCATAAAAATGCTTATAAAACCCCTACAAAATCCCTTAAATTTTATAAAACCCACCAACAAAATTGTTAATCAATTTTGACCCTCAAAGTCAAAATGTCAACCCCTATAGGTAAAAACTTGAGTTCTCATGTCTTAATAGCTTTGTTCTAGTCCCTACCATCTTTAATAGTCTTCAAAAGGTCTTTCTAAAACCTTATTAGTAAAGATTAAGGTTTATTTGACAATATTAAGATAATGTCTTATATTGGCCTTGTGATGGCCTAGTCATGTCATGGTGTGATGAGACTTGGTTAAGTGGTGTCATAGGTTCTTAGGTGTCCCTCAAAGTCACATTACTACCTTCATCACCTTTTATAAACATTTCACTTATGTTTGGAGAGTTTAAGGTTTATTTGTTAGCTTAAGGTAACGTTTTATGCTTGGAAAATGCATATAACTAATTCTCACATATGCCAAAGTGAAATATCCATATTGATACCTTGTCAGAGTTCTTGGAGGAGTTACATAACTGTTATATATGTCAGGGAAGTCAGAACATGTCAATTACTTCATAAACCACTCCAAAGGGGCAGTTTAAGGCACTTGTATGGACTTCAAGAACTCACTTTCAAGTGAAAATAATTTAAGAGTGTCTTTTCAACTTTTACAAGTCAGAATCATGCATGGAATGAAGTTTCAGGTTCCAAAGTTGCATAGAAGTAGTTAGGAACTCCATCGCTCCCTTCATAAGCTCATAAAGGCAAATTTCAACTGGATGATATAGGTTGTACAGGTAGAGTTAGAGCCCAAGCTCTTGAGTAGAGTTGATGACCCTTATGGCTTGTCAATTAGTGACATTGGTTGTTTGATTGAGCTCATTAGCTTTATGAACAATCGCTAAGGTGCTTTTTTAGATGCAAATCCCCACTAGCTCAATTTTGTGTAAGTTTTCTTGCATGAATGGACTTGTTGGAACATGGACAGGACTTTAGAAGGTTTGTAGAGATACTCACAATCATTCCATGCTTATCTTCATTAGAATCCCACATGTTAACTTCTATTGGATCAAGAGAAACTCCATGATCTTCAAAGTTACAGGTTTGTTCATATCATAGTGAACTTCCAAACATGGGCAAAGAGATATTTTGACTCCTTTGAAGTATTGAAAGTAAAAATATACCTTGATTGTGCACAATGGGGTCTCTATGAGGTTTGCCATTCATGAAATAGTTCAGGAGTTTGAACATGCATGGTTTTTGAAACACACTTTCATACTGCAGGACTAAACTAACAATGTTGACACCTTGGAATGAATAAGAAATTGTTATAGAATCTATTAGAAAGCCTTCAAGTTTTCATTCAATTTAGATGAGTCTCCTTAGATGATAAATAAAACTCTAAACACAAGAAACACTTCCCTAGTCTCACATGCTCTTCATCCATAGAGTGACATTACTAGTTACAGGTCTATGCAAAGGAATATGTCATCTTTTTGTGCAATAAATATGTGCTAAAGATACTTGACAGGGCATGTAAGTATATTCTAAGGTCTTTGAGGAAGATTTTAAGTCTTCACAATATTATAGATCCATATGAGAGACTTAAGACTCCTATAAACACCTACAACCAGCTAAGTCTCTCAAGCCTTCAAGGTTGCACGCAATGGAGAGGGTTCTTGTTCTTTCCACAAGTTTAATATGTTGAGAAATCATGAAGGATGTAGAGTTATAAATGTATCCAAAATTTTGAGGATGAATTATATACTCTAAGGCTATGACCAAGTAAGAAGTGAAGTCTTGGTGCAAACTATCATACACAGTTAGGTCTATGCAAGTGAATGCTTGAGAAGACACAATGTTTCATATAAAAACTGAGGATGGAATGAATAAAAGTATATGGATTCATGAAGGAAACTCACTGGAAGACATAGAATAAACCCTCAGATGAATCCATTCTTAATATTAAAACTTCTTGAAGACCTACAGGCAAATTGGTCTAAAGTGACTTAAAGCCTATGTATACAATTTGTGGCAAGAAGGGTTGTTTGTTGAAGGCAATGAATAAATGAGAGTTGTTGGTTAAACATTAAGAGACTTAATAAATCCATCAAGAGAGTTTATATAAGTAAACACATATGTTATAAAGCTAAAACCATTGCAAATAGGGGATTCTCATGAACTCAGTCAAGTGGTCTAGCAAAGACTACAGTTAGGCCTATATGTGTTGTAGTGTGAAGATATTGTTTGATGAAGGGTGAAGTGAATAACATGAATAATTTGAGGAAGTGATGAATATTTCAATTAACATTTTGAATTTTTAAACCCTTTCAACAAATGAAGGTCTTTCTCAAACTACAATCACGATACTCAGGGAATGACCTACAGGTCTACTTGAGGACATATTTGAAAAGGGCCAATGTGAAGGTGTATGAGAGTTAATATTACCTTGAAAGGTGGTGTGAAACATGGTAAAAATTATCACTTAAATTGGAGTATATCTTGAAAGAATAAAGACAAAACTCAATAGTGAGGGTTTGAGAGACCTACATGGTTAAAACCCTTAAAGGTCTTCTATAGTCAATGGGATCAAACCCTGAACACATGGAGAACAAAAAATGTAAAGGAAAAATCTTGTATATTTAATAGGGATATGCCAAACATCATGAATCTAGTTGAGACAAAAGGTTTTCAGTATAAAGGGTCTTGGTTTCATCAAACTATGCCTTCAGTCCTCATACAACTAACTAGCTGAGAGGTCATTTTTGAGCAATCAGAACTCCTTGAAGAAGTTGTATGGTAGTAAGATGCCATTGAGAATAATTTTAGGGTTAAACTACCTCAAATATTTGGCATTGGTTCAATATTCAAACCTTATACCTATATGAATGATCTCTAGTAACTGAAGCTACTCCAAACTTTATCCTAACCTTGTGAAGAGCTTGAGAGAAGAGCTTACTTTTGCTTAGATCTTGGAGGAGAGTTTGCATGGGACTAATTGGTATTTTTGGATGATGGATAGCTCCCCCCACTTCCATATTGTGGTATTATGAAAGAGAGATAGGATTTGTTCTCTATAAATAATCCTTAAGAGATGAAGACACCTCAAATCCTTATTAAACCTTGGTAAGAATTCAATGGGAGAAAGAGGCCTTCCAATAGAACCTAATGGATATATTAAACCATGAAATGGACTTGGTGACATATATAGGACATTTTAACACCTTCTCAAATAATTTTTGGCACATGTGAAGGTACAATATTGTACAAAATAGGCCTAAATACAGGGTTGTAGGCTTGTGTGTGAAGCTACAGTGTGTGGAATAGATCCCAAATCAATAACATAGGTTTATTAAGGTAGGTAATAGGTTATATAATCATTCAAAAAACTTATTAAGTCTCCCAAATTGATATATGAACTTTGTAGGTCCTCAAGTGGGCCAAAAAGTGGAAAATGCACTATCTTGCAAGCCAAGAAGCCTAGATGCAGACCTATGGAGTGCAATAATAAACCTCACTCTCAAGGTATGAAGTTGTATGATGATTTTTAAAACCTTAAATAACTATTTATAAACACTAAACTTGAAAATTCTTAGCAAAACACTTCAAATGCCTTTTAAGCATGTACAAACACATAAGTTAGGGTTTTTGTCTTTTCATGGTTCACATATCTGTATAGGGTCTTAGGAGCTAAAAATGGACATGGATCATGATATTAGCATGGGTAAAATAAATCAAACACTTCTTAGAGGTTTCACATGTGTGGTATAAGTCTAGAGTCAACACTTAGTTTTCTAGGTCTATAGGGCTAATGGAAACCTAATTAGAGAGATAAATGGGATAAAGAGTGTACTTATACTCATGCACCGGTCATAAAACTTGGCATTAGGATGTAAGGGGATATTTCATCCTCAAATATATGCCTAGTTTTACTGGATAATCTATACATTGTCCTACACAAGGAGGTTTACCTATTTTTAGGGCTATAAGAAATTGGGTGTTAGTGAGAGTTTTTGGTGTAAGATGAAGTCTTGGAAAGAGTTAGATGACTCAAAATGAGTTGTTCCAGGTCTGATATTATATGAAGAATCCATCCATGGAGAGATATTACTTTTTTAAGGACAAATTCAATAATTGACACTTGCAAGCAAGGATAGGTGTAGTAAGGCCAAATGTGCTTCAAGGCACCTAAGGGGTGTAATTATCATTTTAATGCCAATTTTAGGATTTTCCTAAGCAGATGAAAGATTCCAAGAGAAAATAAAGAGATTAGTTCAATTTGACATGATGGTCAAGAGTGCTACTTTTCACTCACAAGCCAAGGCAAAGGGCAATTTTGAAGAGCAAGGCAAGGTGTCAAGCAAAGTTACAAACTCCTATGCCATGTGGAAGAGGAAGACATATTTAGGAGGTCAAAACTTGTCATTGGATACCTAATATATCTATTTCATAACTCATTCTTTTTTTTAATTCTCATGAGACACTTGTCACCTCTCTGTTCTATGCCCTTCTTTCTCTCTTCTCTCACTTTTTCTATATATTCAACCTTGATAAGATATGTTTGTATCCTCCACCAGGGTATGGTGAAGCCCCACCCATTTAAAATCCTTTGAAAAATCATAAAACTCTATTTTACCTCCTCCTTTGACTGGTTTCAATGTGTTTGTGTGACTAGTTGATCTTGTCAAGTGACTAGCTTTGCTTCCTTGACATGTTATCCTTTTCTAGCATGCATATTCAATTTGAAATCCTTTTTACTATTGTCATCATATGACCTCTTGACTATTCCTCCTAGCCCAAGCATCTTTCACAACCTTATCATGAAGTGTTGATGTAGAGAGACAAATTTGGAGTAGTGTTTTGCTCAGATTAGTCTCATGTTTGAAGTGCATTTTCAGCTGGTTGGTAGTGGTCAAACTATTTTGGTGAATCACCTCCATTAGAGTAGGTTTCTCTCTCTTTTCCTAACAAGTTGGTAGAGTAGTTTTTGAGTCTAAGTGATTCATCAAGAAGAGCTAGCTCTTTAACCTAGAGATTCAATCTAGCATTAGGCCATCCTAGGATTGTTTCCATGTTATTCCAAATTTGATAGGCTTAACCTACCTTCCAAGGGTGAAAATTTGGTTGATAACAGTTTTGGCACGCATGATGGGACTAAGGTTTAAAGTAGTGGAAGGATTATTGGTGTTGTTCTTATACATATCAATCTTTGAAGGCATTCAAAACATCAATGGCAACTCTGAGATCAATCAACTGGTTCTAGTAGCCCAATCACTTTGTTAAAGTAAGTTCTATCTTCAATTCATTGTCTTGATGAGGTTGTTATGGCTGAGTTTGAAGTGGATTTTAGTTTCATGCAAGTTTATGAGGCATCTCAAGCCTATGGTATTCTCTCTCAACCCTATGATGAGCCTTATCAGACTTATTGTGATCCATATCAGCATCACTATGATCCTTATCAACCTTGTCATGATTCATATGAGTCATATGATCAGCCTTTTGCCATTTGGTTAATTATTGCAATTAGTGATGTAAGTTGGATGAAGTTGAACCCGATGAACCTCATTTTAACTATACAAAATGTAATTTGGGGGTCAATCAAACCCAATGTTATAAAAAATAAACTAAATAGTCTATCAGTTGAATCATGAAGGAAATTGGGTCTAATTTGAACTGCTTCAACCTAACTATGACTATAAAATATGATTTAGGGCTCAATCAACCCTAATTTTATCACAAATGTAATCACTAAGGAAATTGCAGCTTATTTGAACCCCTTGAACCTAAAAATGATACTAAAATTTATTTGGGGCTAATTTAATTATGTTTGAACCTAATTTCAACTATATAGGGTGTGATTTGTGCATCAATCAACCCTAATTGGATCACACAATGAATGAAATAGTCGACTACCTCAATCATGAAGGTAATCGAGGCCAATTTGAGTTCCTTGAACTTAATTAGGATAATAACATTTGATTTTGGACTCAATTAGCCCTATTTTTACCATAGATAGAGATAATTAGGTAATTGGTGCAATCAGTGATGTGATTGGGCCAAATTGAGCCCAAATCAATTGTATAGGATGCAATCTATGGTTAATCGACCTTGATTAAATTATGAAAAATTAAAGAAATTATAAAGAAACAAAAGACATAATATTATTAATATTATATTATATTTTATAAAATTTAATTTTATATATATATATATATATATATATATATATATATATATATATATATATATATATATATATATATATATTCTAATAACATAGTTATATCATATATTACTACATAATTATAATGCATAAAAATTCCTTGCACAATAGACACAACCCTTTCTCCAATGTTTATTTTTTACCTCTTTAGAGATTTATATCCCACTTATATTCATTGTATCATTTTGTGCCTTGCATAGTGGAAACAAAAGGAACCTTGATTTGTTTTTTGGTCCCCACTTTCAAAAGCTATCAAGTTTGTCTAGTCATGGGTGACAAATTTTATTTAAAGAAGAGGAAAAAGTTAAAGTGTAAAACATTGAAGCAATTACAAGTGTTGAGAGAAAAATAAAGGGAAAAAGTGCAAACATTTCACTCAAGACAAGGTACTATACTATCCCTAATAAACCAAATGTCATAGATAATGATGAAATGGATAATGGTGAAATGAATATTGATGATGAATATTTACCTGAAAGTCCAAATTATGTTGCAATCCCACATTCAAAGTATGAAGTTTTTAATTTTGTTGATGATGAATATATGCATGATGATTTACCCTATAACAATGAATAAAAATACATGAAAACACATAACAATGAATAAAAATACATGGAAACACATAATGATGAAAGTAACAATGAATAAAATTCCATGGAAATGCTCAATGGTGAAAGTAACAATGAAGCAAACTGCATGACAACAGAAAATGAAGAAACTAGTACTGAACATAACAATATGGAAACATCAAATCAACAAATTTGACCATTAGTAACACCTCCTAGGATTTTGTGTAGAAGACTTGTGTACTTAATTAAAATTGATGAAAATATTTTGAAACCAATGCTTGAGAAATATTTTGGCTACCATTCAAGAATAATAGCTGAAATAATTTTGGAGAATTACTTTGAAGAATTAAATGAAAGTTGAATATGTCAATTATGCATTTCATTGATTATATTAGTTAATATGAGACCTACAATGTATGCTCTAGGACTAATAACATCTAAATTTGATGGTGAAAACAAGGCAATTATTGAAAATGTACATGATGCTTACCATATTGTTGGTGTGAAAAGACAACAAAAATAATAATGCTACCCAATGAATAATTATAACTTCAATAGTAAGTGGTCAAACAAGGAGAATAAACTTGTTTCAAAAATAAGTTGAGAATAAACATAAACAAAAAAATAGTAATGAAAGAAATTAGATACATAAAATACTTGAATCAACCAATACCAATGAGCTCTAAGCATTCTCTGGCAGACTTCCATGAAAATACAAGGCTATAACTAATGCTCTCAAAGATTTACTTGTATAATTTTATAAAGACAATACAAGGGTTTCACCCAATACAAGAGATTTAGTGAAAATAATAATTAGTTCTCATTATCATGAACCGCATCTAAAAAATTTATTGGATATATCCTAGACACAACAGTACTCTAAGGTTCTACAAAATCATTCATAAAATTATATTAGTCAAAGATATTTTGAGATGGTCAAACCTTTCTTTGTCAAAATAAATCACACATGTGTCACTTGTTAGTGTAGGCAACATGTTGAATTTTGAATGCATTGTGTTTTTTTATCATGTACATTGTACTTTACATATTGACAACATTTTTTAGGAGTGTGCCATGAAAATTCCACCAAAATCAACAAAGCAATTTATTCCACCATATTTTTTTGAAAGATCAAATGGACAATTTTTTTTATAACAAATCATGTTTGGATGGAACTTACAGCATTTTTAGTGGATTGCCAAATTTTAAAAATTATATGGACATGAAGAGAGTACAAGTGGAATTGGATAATAATTAGTTGATTTTAGCAAATAAAAATCTGTGACATATCAATTAAAAGATGACAAGGAATCAAAAAGGTGTGAACTTGTTATAAAACAAATAGTTGTTTCATAATTTATGGTCAAATTTAGGGAGATAATATTTTATGAGTATGCAAGACACACACATAGAGATAGATGGTTGGATGAACAATTCAAGTTAATCAAGGACACATTACCACTTCGTTGTATTATTTTAGTAGTCAAATTTCTTAAGAATTACACATTCAAACCATAAATGGAAGTTCAGTCACAATATTACAACTTAGTACATGATGCCATATTCATGCATATAACATTCATTCATGCACTTGATAGTACAAAACACAATAAAAAAATATTAAGGGAATACCGTTTCTATGTCAATGATGACTAATCACATTATACAAAATATGTGCAAGGTTTTTTTGATATGTTCTATAGAAAGTTGACTAAGAGGGACATTACTTTGAATCAACATTATAATTGGTAAAATAATTGCACATCATAATTTAATAATGCACAAATGTTTTATTGGTTGATTGGATGTATGTTAGCACTAGTGTAGAACATATTTGGAGTTTCATTGAGGCTAGCCATGGAAAAGAGGAGCATGATAGTATTGGATCATGTGTAAAAAAGAGTCATTGCAAGAGAAGAGTTTAAGTTCGAAGATGAAACTATTTTGATTGATGCAAAAACCATTATTGAATGGTGTAACAAGGAACTGGACCATGGTTCTCAATAAAATTCTAGTGTTTATATATATTTATGGTTGATGAAGGAAGAATAATTGGAAAGGTATGAGGATTTTCTGACCATAATAGGATCAAGTGAGCCTCATTCATTTTTTAACTCAAATTCAAGTTCTTTGACTGTTCATACAAGGCACTTGGCATGTTTTTGTTCTGCATGCATGGAATTTATTTGGAATGAGTTTGAGTCACAAGATTGGGTGGATGAATGGGGATGTAGACCTCTAATTCTAATCAACACATATCAGGTTCCACTAGCATTACAACTTACGTATATGATATTATCACATGAATTTTACCATGTATTTGATCTAGTGCAACTGGGTTAAAGATTAATAATTATGTACTAAATTTTCATTATCTTTCAACATCATTATTAAAAACTTGTTTTATTTTTTATGCAGGGCATGTATTTTTAGTTATTATAGATGAGGAAAATGAAGAGGGAATAAATTACTACTTATGTAGTGTGTAGACTAAAAAAGTAAATTGACTTCCCCAGTCACAAATGGGGAAAACATTGACTATCCCATTGGGTATGTGGTAGTTACTGAAACTTGGCTTCGATGATATCCTATCATAAATTTAGATGTATGTTTGTTTAAATACTTTGAAATACATAGAGAGATATTGCATTATTCAAATTTAGTTCTCGCAACAAATATTCAATTGCTTAAATATCACAGGGGGCATTAAACAATAATCTATGGAAGGTTCATGAGTATGACAATGAATTTATTATTATTTCTATCAAGATTAGAGCATATCCTAATAGTTCATTTTATTGAAATTCTAAGGTATGTTGAGTTCTCAAATGTAAATGTATTTAATTTTACAAAATTTAATTGATTTTGTAGGTAGTACATATAAATTTCAAATTTTAATTACTTGTTAACATATATTTTTCATTTAGTGGTGCCAAATAAGCTTACACCTTCACGCAGTTGGAACTATTAGTAAATAATTTCACAAATTTGAAGCTAAGAGAAGCTTAATAAAATTTCAAAATAAGGTTGGTACCATTATTACAGAAACCCATAGTTTCTTGAGGTTAGAATTGGTACTCTATCTCCTAACCCAATGGTGTTGGAGGTCATGGTCATGGGACCACCTATGATTTGCCTATCCAAATTTATTTGAAGTGATGAATTTTCAAGGGGAGGTCCTAGAAGCATAATTGTGAGTTAGAATTGTATATCTTAACTACATAAAATATGCATTTAAGTATTTATTACTATGTCATCTACCATAAATTCATCCCCTATGTTAGATCATTTTTATCTAAGTTGAAATTACATGGCTTTGACATGCACATGAGGGTTCTTTCTGTTTGTGCAAATGACTTACAAATTCTATTTTACAAGCATCTAAAGTTAGCCTAAAAGCTATAATTTTTTCGTATTGGGAAGGGTGTTCTTGAGGCTGAAATGGGTAATTCATCTCTTGATCACCTATTATCAAAGTCCAATAACTTGGTCATAGATGTTATTCACCACCCCTAATATAGTGTCAGTTCCAATTTTTAGCCATGAAGCATTGGAGGTGGAGATCTCTAATTACCATTCAATGTTGACAATATTTGTTGTTAGTGTTTCCACTCTCTTGAACATTTGTAAAAATGTGCATCCTAATAGATTTGGAGGTCATGGTCATGGGAGAAAGTCATTTGCCTATCCAAATGTGTTGCAATCGATGTATTTTCAAGTGGAGGTCCCAGAGGTAGAAATATTAGTTAGAGGACAAGAACTTGTCTCTTGACTACATAAAAGTTGTATTTCAACACTAATTATTATGTCTTCTACCATAGATTCATTTATTAAATTTGATCCCCATGCTATAGGGTGAAATTATAGGGATTATGACTTATGATTTCTATTTCACACACATTTGAAATTAGACTTAAAACCATAATTTTATCATATTGGGAAGGGTGTTCTTGAGGTAGGAACATGTAATCAATATATTGAGAAGGTATGAACTAAGGATAATAACTTATTCCTAGACATTATTATCCATAGATGATGTGGTGGCAGTGCCATTTTTTAGCCATGAAGCACCAGTGGTGGAGTTCTGTAACTATGACTTCAACATTGATAACATTTGTTATCAGTGTTTTTACACTCCTAAGCAGTTGTAAAAACATGCATCCATGTGGATTTGGAGGTATTGGTTGTGGTAAAAAGTGTAATTTTCATATCTAAATGTGTTTGGAGTGATGGATTTTCAATTGGATGTCCTAGAGGTAGAAAATGTTAGATGGAAGATAAGAACTTGTCTCTTGACTGCATAAAAGTTATGTTTCAACATTGATTACTATGTTGTTTGCCACGGACTCATATCATATGTTTGATATTTGTGATCTGGGGTGATATTATAGGGATTCAACATGCACATGAGGGTTCTTTAGTTTTGTACAAGTGACATATGATTTTTATTTTGTGTGTCTAAAATTAGCATAAAAAACTATAATTTTATCATATTGGGAAGGGCATTTTTGAGGTCAGAACGAGTACTCTATCTCTTATCTAAGAAATATCAAAGGCTAAGAACTTGGTCTTAGATGTTATTCTCCACTTCTGATGTAGTTTTGATTCCATTTTTTATCTACGAAACACCGAAGGTGGAGATCTCCAACTATGTCTTCAACATTGACAACATTTGTTAATGTTTCCATGCTCCTAAGCAGTTGTAAAAATGTACATTTGGGTGGATTTAGAGGTCATGGTCATGGGAACACATATAATTTTCCTATAAATACATGTTTTAAGTGATGTATTTGTATGTGGAAGTCCAAAAGGTGTAAATGTCGGTGGGAAGATATGAATTTGTCTCTTAATTGCATAAAAGTTACATTTAAAAACCTATTACTATGTCATCCACCACGGATTCATTTCATACATTTGATCCCTTTACTCTAGGGTGAAATTATAAGGATTAAAAACACATGTGAATTTTATTTTGGTTTATGAAAATGACTTACAATTTCTATTTTACGCACATCTAAAGTTAGCCCAAAAATTATAATTTTATCATATTACGAAGGCCATTCTTGAGTTTAGAATGAGTATTATGTCTCTCGACCAGGGATGATCAAAGGCCAGTAAATTGGTTTTATATGTTATTCACCACCCTCAATGTGGTGGAGGTGCCATGTTTATCCACAAAGAACTAGAGGTGGAGATATGCAACTGTAGATTCAATGTTGACAACATTTATTGTCAGTGTTATCATGATCCTAATAAAATGTAAAAATATGAATCTGGGTGGATTTGGAGGTCATTTTTGTGGGATAAAATGTAAAAATATGAAACTAGATGGTTTTGGAGGTCATTTTTGTGGGATAACATGTCATTTTTATATCCATATGTGTTGGAAGTAATATATTTTCAAGTGGAGGTCTTAGAAGCAATAATGTCATTTGAAAGACAAGAACTTGTCTCTTGACTGCATAAAAGTTCTATTTTAACATTGATTACTATGTCATTTTTCACATATGTCATTTTCCATATATTCATATTATACATTATATCTCTATGCCCCATGGTGAAATTACAAGTCTTATACATGTATGTGAGGCCAATTTCAATTCATGCAAATGATTTACAGTTTCTAGTTTACGTGCATCTAAAGTTAACATAAAAAATTATAATTTTCTCAAACTAGGAAGGGTGTTCTTGAGGAAAAAATGGGTACTCCGTCTCTTGACCTAGAGTGATTGAAAGCTAAAAATTGGTCTTAGACATTATTCACCACCCTCAACATGATGGCAGTACCATTTTTCATCCATGAAGCAATAGAGGTGGATATGTCCAACTGTAGCTTCAATATTGACAACATTTATTGTTGATGTTTTTGTGCTCTTGAGCAGTTATAAAAATACACATTCAAGTGGATTTGGAGGTTGTGTTCTTGGGAGCACATGCCATCATCCACTATAGTGATGGTTAAAATATCTTTCATAGAAGGCATAATATATTGTTCACTTAGCATCATTAGATGTATAATGCATACATCATAAGTACATAATGTGAACTTATGGTGGGTTGACTTACAATAATAGTCAGGGTTGGTGATGTAGTGTACTAGTGTGAGATGTCAATAAAAATGACTGACCTTAAATTTGAATCACATTTAGTATGATTCTCCAATCTATTAACATCTAAATTGAGTGTCTTATTTCATTTAGAGATGGCCATGCTCCTCGTATTACCCCAAAAAATATGCTCAATAAGTCTATCGTAGAGGAAATATTACTAACATAACATTTGTGTCACTTAGACCTCTCCTTGACAATAAGCCAACTCCAATATCCAAGAACATTTAGTATTATAAAAAAATCATAAAACACCATGGATTACTATTCAACCTCTCTAAAGCCAGTCCATCTATGTTAAATCACTCTCTAAAAAATTTAGTTGTGTACATTAATGGATTGAGAGAGCCCATCAAAAGATGTGTCAAAGTTTTGACACTATAACACTTGGAGAAGGCATTTGATAAGAAGTATCTTATTAAGAAGTTTAATGTAGTAGTTTTATAACAATGTATTCCTCCAAAGCTTTTGGAATTATTATCACCCAAATTTGCACCCTTGGAATATTTTTCAAGCCTTCCAAATTTGGGATAACATGGAGAAAATCTAA